>JACYFF010010365.1:61879418-61952957 GCA_017589665.1 Selenicereus undatus | reverse complement strand
GATTATACTTATGACCCTTGTTGATGATGAGTCATCCATCAACATTAGCCTAATTAAAACTGCTTAAAAGAGGGACATAACCAAAGTAGACATGATGCCATCAACCAAAGACTTACATGCCTATGACAGTACTTAGAGGACTATTTCGGGTACTATTGCCTTTAATATAGCCAACGAACAAATAGAAAAAAAAGGCAATATTTTTAAGTTATTGACAAGGAAAATATCAAGATACTGCGACTCTTAATGGAATCTCTCACTCTGAACTAATTATAAGAGGCCAGAGTGCCATCCTTGAACTCTATGCATGTTATATGTTTTGAATGAAAGGAAAATTCAATTATATGCTTATATTGAAGATTTCATATTTTTCTTATGTGCACATGCTCACAATTGTCATAGCATGGAGTGAACTCACGATAATATTATACTCAGAATTATGCTATCAATCACACCAAATGCACCTTATATAGTTGCTTAGTTAATTCATTGATCTATTCTTAACTGAGTCAAGAAATTTACAACATATTCAAAAACCAAACCCTAACTCAGAGTTAGGGAAACCTTGAAAGAAAGTCAGGGAGTACTATCACAATACATTCAGAGAACTCTAAATATTACCTTGATATGAGTTTAGCTTACTAAGTCTAGAAATCCACATAATTGTGTATCGACTTAATTAATTCTATTTTAGCATAATATTGTTTTTGTGAGAGCAATTTAATGATAAAATGCTTACCATGTAGGAACTATTATTTTCTACCATTTTCCCTTACATGCCCTTCATTATTATCATAAAATATATGCTTCATTTATTTTCAATGATTAAGCATAAACATAAGAATTACATTTATTAAAATTTTTGCATTCAATGTTGTTCTTGTACTATACTAGGCAAAATGTTCGCATCTTGATTTGATTAAATGCAGAAGCTAAATGTGTCTCATACTAGAAGAATTCAATACTAAAAGAGCTTCCCTCTTAAAGTTTGAATATATGCCAATGAAGGAAAGAGTAAGTTTGGACTGAGAAAAAGGAGCTCTAGCGAAGAATAGCAAAGTGACCACTATGAAGATAGAAGAACAATAAGACAATTTCTCTACTTTCATGAATAACGATCAAGACATTAATTGCCAACACTCCATACCGAACTTGACCTAAGGAACCAGCTGGAGAAAAATAAGATATGTCTTTAATTGTTTGACGGTAGGCACAACATTCAAAAAGGGTCAAAGGCTCTAAACCAAAACGTTGAATTTTAAAGATCACAAACCAAGCATCAATAGGTCGTATCTAAAGGCTAATCTCCAAGAGTTTTCCTAGCTTCAGGAAGTCTATAAATACCAAGAAGTTGAAGAATTAAAACAACACAACAAGAGCATCACTCATATGTTTAATTGTTCACTTATACTTAAGAGTTGTACTTCACTCAAATAATATTATTGTAATACCCTTGTCACCACTTGTAAGGAAGAGAATTGAGAATTCATCTGCAAGCAAGTGAGAGTTGCTTGCCCATAAGTGTACTTTGGGCTAATTAATAGTAAATTTACCTTGTCTAGATTTTAGAATTTAAGAGACCCCTAAGTATTACTTCTTGATAGTTCAAAAAGAAGTTCTAGAGGTAGAACTCATAGCACTGATTCCCCAAGAGTTCAGGAAGGAGTTCTAGAGTTAAAACTTAGAGTGTTGATTTCCTAGAGTTCAAGAAGGATTTCTAGACATGAAACTGATGGAGTCCTCACCACCATTGCCCAAGAAGAAGGTCCAACAAATTGTTCAAGGTCCATTTCAAGCTCCCAGTTGCAAGCATTGCTTCAAAATGTCCAAGATGTTCAACGGAGTTCACATGGGCTAGCATACTTGAAAATGCCCGGTTTTGTCAATGTCATTACTTAGGCCTAACCATGGCTTAAGTCATAAATTTTTGCATTTTTGGAATCCTCAAGAAGTCTACAATCAAGTCCAAGCATTGATTTCAAATCATGCATGGATGAAGAATCAAGGAGCTTTCCCAAACCGTTCCGAATTGCCTTCCAATTGCACGGTTTAATGTATGTGTTTGATTACCCCACTTAAACACATCCTAACCTTGATTTCTTGGTGGGGGAGGTTTATACACATCCTAAAATTACCCCCCCCCCATGATTAAAACCCAAATTATGACCACTTTTGCTATGCTTAAAAATTGCATGAAAAACCGACTGCCACGGCTTGAACCCGGTTTACTAGAACCGGTTCTTCTCTTCACCAAACCGGCCAGCTCCTTCATTTACTAGAGAGATTGGCACACAAATCAAGACAAGGCACACGTCCCAAGGTGCCTAGGATTGGTTGCTGCCTAGTAAAGAACAACCAATGGGAGTGAAGAATTAAAATATGTTGTCTCTCTTCTCCCATTAGCTAGCCGAAAAGCGGCCATGGGACTTCGGCTGAGCACATGCATTCTCTAGTCTTTTGCTGGTTGTTTTAGTGCTTAAGCAAGGGCTAAGTATTGTATAATCAACTTAGACAATGTTTTACTTCATGATTTGGATGTATTAGTTTAGTTAAGCATGTTTGTAATGAGTTAGCATTGTAACCGTTTGCAATTAGCTCCTAATCCTTTTCCTCACTAGTAAGGAAAGAGGGAGGTGCTTGCTTACTTGCTTGGCCATCATTTTTGCTGCATACAAAAGGCATCCTCATGGCCATAGCAAGACACATACCTCCATTTGAATGAAAAATCAGTTTTAGAGCTTTTACTTTCAAATCTTCAAACTCTTGTTTGCTTTTCTTAGTTTAGGCCAAACTAAGTGGTGTTCAAGTGAGTCTTAATCTTGATTAAGTTGTGTTTTTGTATCTTAATCAAGCTTAAGGGCCCTAAACTCAAAGATTGATGGTGATTCTGTATCCAATCCAAGGGTTTAGTTCTACCTATCCTAGTTTGATTCACACGGTTTCTAAGTGAAGTTATTAGCTTGAATTCTTAAGTTAATTACTTTCACTTAGCATATCCTTCATATCCCCTCATTCTTGCACTTCAAATACTTCCATTTCCATCCATTTCCACGGTTTATATATCACCAAAGAGGTTAGAATCAAAGCCAAACATCAAAAGCCTTCAACCGTGCAAAGATAGCATTTCCTTGCTTTCGGAGGCGGCAAAGTGGCACGGCCACACCGTGCACGTAGGCACGACCATGCCACCCCTAAACCGTGTTATATCTTTGAGTTTTGATTTCTACTTTATGTGTGTTGGCTTGGGTAGCTTCTTCCCTTGACACATACATCAGAAACTCAATGTTTTGATTCCTTAATACATCAAGAAGGAATTCAGAATTGCACTCGGTGGCATTGTAATTCGAGAAGTTAATGCAATTGTTGAAATCCTAATGGGTGACCCTAAAGCAAAGCCATAGTCATTGGAGAGGGTAAACTTTGTGAACACATATTATGTATTGTCTCCTTTACATTTGATTTAGCTTATAATCTATGTTTCTTACTCTCTCTTGGTATTTGTTATCTCTTCATCTTTATTTACTATACTATTGTACTTCACATTTTATTGATTTAGATTTAGAATCTCTGACTCAGGCCCTGTTCTTTTCGTTGGTAAATTCAAATTTACCAACCTCAACGACCTTCAACCCAAACCAACCCACTTCAACCCACTTCACGAACTTCAATAAAAAAAATACCAACTTTAACCAACTTCAATCAACTTCAATCAACTTCAACGTCAACCCACTTTCCCCTATTTTAACCAACCTCTACCCATCATACAAAAAAATTCAACCCACTTCAACCAACTTCAATCCACTTCAACCTACTTTAACCCACTTTAACAAAAAAAAATACTCACTTCAACCTACTTCAACCCATTTCAAACAATCTCAACCAATTTCACCTATTTACCAACCCATATTTCCCAACAAAAAGAACATGCCCTTAGTGTTCACACTAATATCTTTTACACAGTTGAAGTATATTTTAATTTGATAAAACATTATAGTCACCCTACTCACCTCCCTCTAGGGTGTGTTCACACTGACCTTGCTAGCAAAAGCCTCATTACCCCCTTCACACACATAAGCATTAGGTTGTATATACATAACTGCTTTAAGTAATCATAAATAATTAGTATGTAGATGTTGTATGCACACTTATTTAATATATAAAAAAGGAGTTTTAGATGTCAATAATCCTACCTTTGGGGCATTTGGATGAGAATAATTGAGCCTTTAAATTTGGCACTCAATGTTCCGATCTTTAGGAGTATTTATTTTTAATAAACTAGCCCTAAGTTAATGACTCTTTGATTTGCGAATTTGACAACGTATTAACTCATTTGTCATATATTGATGATTTGTTTTTGTTTACTTCTTTCAACACTGCCATTCAGATGTGATAAATGAGCTAGATACTCTTCATTTTCTAAATTTTGGGCATGTTTGCTGTATTCATAGCACCATTGAGTCATAAACACTCTTATTCACCATTTTGAGAGGTATTAACTTATTTATCATGCATGGACATTGTATTTTCATTTATTTTTCCAACACCAACATTTACATGTGATAAATAAGTTACTATGCAACCAATTTCACTACCCAAAGTGTTGATAAATTTAATTTGGTACATTTAAAGTAAATACCTCGAAGGTTGGTTTGTTGGGCGTCAAGTTTAAAGGGTGGATCATTTCATCCAAGACCCCAAAGATGGGACTATGTGTGTCCAATTAATAAAAAAATAAGTGAAAATTTGCAATCCAAAAATTGAACATGAGAAGCACACCTTATAATTTCACTTAACAAGCATTGCAATGATGAACAAAAGTCATTTTTTTACGCTATAAAAAGAAATATCATTCAAGCGAATCAAGTAAGATACAAACATTACATCCTTTAATAAGCTATCTTCAAGTCAAAGGGGGTGGGGGGTGGGGGCATATTACCACACTATTAGTACTTCACTTTGCTATCCTATGAGCCACTTCATTTCCTATTCTGTTCACCTATCTCAATTCCTTGGTTTGTGTTTGCCTTTGGAGCTGAAAATTATCGTTGGTAACATAAGCATACACATTACACCTTGCCTCTACACTCCTTAGAATATGAATAAATTTTTTTTAATCATCCTTAACTAGACACCCTTCCACCCCCTTCTCTGTCCCTTCTCTATGGTTGAAATATTTTGCTTCGACATAATAGTGAAAGCTGAACAATAAACATTACATGGGTTTGGTTAGAAAATATTTAGAAGGAGAAATATTGGTCAGAGATCTAAAATAAATCCAATAATCCACTTTATCCAATGGATATAGATATTGATGGATGCCATACAAAATAAAAATGATATGATTGTAAATATAGGTCAAGTGTTGCTAAATAGATATGAACATAGACGTGGCTCACTCAATCTGAATCTTATAATTTACCATCCTTAGCTATATCATAAGAATTAGGGTTGGCAATGAGGCAAGTAGAGGATGAATTTTCCTATACCCTCACCCATACCCCTTTTTAGAAGTAATATCTATATCCAAACTCATACCCATGGAGTGTTAAAAATCAATACCGATTGTTGAGTAGTTTTTAGGGAGGAGGGGAAAGATAGTCGTCCTTTAGGATGGCGTTGAAACTATGTCACTTATCAATTGGTTGATCGAGCTCATATCTATTCTAATCAAAGCAATGAATAACTAAAATATGATTAAATTAATTAGTTTAATATTAATTATCTAATAATGAAGATTTGAACCCTTGAAATTGGAGCAAAGGAGATGCATTTGCATTAACCGTACCCTGATATCATTAGTCTAATACGTAATTAAACAAAAGCTTAAATTTGAAAAAATGGTGTTTCAAACCCTAGCTTGAAGGAGACAGAAGCGGGTTGGAGATTGCAATATTGAGAGAGAAATTAGAGAGATTAAGATGATACAAGAGTAGAAAAACAAGATTAAAGGGCAAATAATCAAACTTCAAGTATCGACCAAATCAAATCTAGCAACTTTAAAGCATTAAAATCAAGAACAAATTAAAATAAACACATGAAATTGCAAGCAAATGGGAGTAGAGGAAAGAGAGAAAGCAAAATTGAATGTAATTACAAATTAAACTAATTTTACACTAATCTACTCCTAAGGACTAACCTAAGAACCCTAAAACTAAGCTAAAACTGTCGATATACAAATGGGAAGATGGGTATTTATAAACCCAAAAACTGCAAGAGTAGCACAAGTTAGCCCTTGCCACCTTAATGAATAAGACAACAATGCTGAAATGGGTCTGGCAGGACCATACTGCTTTGGCATGGGTTGTTAGTGCCACCTAGCATGGCCATGTCATTTTTGGCTCTAGTTGTCTACATCTTCCCCCCGTCCTTAAAGCTTGAATTCCATGCCTCTTTTTTGCAAGTTTTGACCCTATTAAGGGTCTATTCTTTTCATTAGTAAATCCTAATTTACCAACTTCAATAAATTTCTATCCACTTCAACTAAAAAGTTTCAACTTCAATTCACTTTAACCAATTTCAACCAAATTCAACCCACTTCAACCAAGTTCATATAAAAAAAAAATACTAACATCTTCCAACTTCAACCAACTTCAACCCACTTCAACAAAAAATAACAACTTCAACAAACTTCTATCAATCTCAACCAACTTCACCCATTTCTCAATCCATATTTTCCAACGAAAAGAACAGACTCTAAGCTGCAAAGTTCCGAGGTTAACCACATTGGCTTATCTCCTACAAAAGAAATACAAATCATGAATAAATAACCTAAATTAACTATTCTTAAAAGCTAAATCTAGTGAAATAAGATGTAAAATGTCATATTTAAAGTTCGAATACTCATACCCATACCGACTTAGGTATGGCAAGTATTTAGATTTTTTTGGGTGCATATAGACCAAAAAAGTTGTACCCATTTTACACCTATATAGTGGTGGACATCATGTTATGTTGCGGCCTATGTGAGAATCTAGGAATGAATAACCATATGCACTCATGGGCTCTATAGTCTTTAATTGAGTTGTTTCATTCATCGATTAACAAAGAGGCATGTAAACTTATTCCAAAAAGCAATTACAACTCTACTCAAAACAATTAACAAATGATCACCAATTGCTCAACGAGACCTCGTAGACTCAACATAGACACTAACAAGTTATGCAAGTAGAACCTGGGAGGTTAAAGGTGTCAAGTCAGAACTAAATAAAGGCCTTGACACGAAGCACCATTGAACAACAAATCTAAGCTTCTTTTTATGGATTTTTCACTTTGACATTTTTTTTAACATTTTGTAGAACCAGACTATGGGTTTAATATGGATCGACGACAAGACGGGCATGGTGAAAATGAGCCATGAGTTTTATGTGGGCTTGTGGGATTATAACTATACTCATGCTCGTTTCCACATTTCCTACCTAAAACCTATTTTGCCCCATTTTTGATATCTATTCGGATTTTAAATGGGACAAATTTTATGAGTTTTAAGCAAGTATGGATTTTTTTACTAGCCATAAGAATTGCTAGAAATCATATAAAATACCCAATTGTTTAAGGTAAGAATTGGTTTGTTGTTAATAAATGCATCATTGTTTTTAAGAAGGAAGGTTCCTACTTGCTAGGGAAGGAGTAAGTAAATCCTTACAAGTGATGGGATTTGAGTCCCTAGTCTGTCACGTGAGTACTTCATCACTTGTGTATAGATCTTTCTTTTGTTGATCAACGTATCATGATTTATAAGATTTACTACATATTTAAAGATAAATTGATACACCTTTTTGAGAACTGAAGGGGATCATCCTAATTTTTTCTTTTAAAAAAATGAAGTTTGAATTAATAATTTGTTTGAATTAAGGAGAGAGAAGGGAAGAAGAAGGAAACTGAGGTTTGATTCTCATTCCTCTTATTTAATAATATTAAATGAGAAGGAGATGAGGGGGAATGAAAGGAGTATTCTCACTCTTATTCCCCTTATTTTTATTTTTATTCATGCTCAAAATGAAAGAGAAAGGATGTGAATAAAATATTTTTGATAATTTTTTCCTTTTTCTCTCTTACCCTCCTCTGATATATCCAAAAAAAAATGAGTATAAATTATCTTCCTTTTCTTGCCTTTTCCCTCAGTTACCTTTTCCATCTCAATTCAAATAGAATGTGTAATAACCCAACCCTAACTCATATTTATTTATTTAATTCATCTTTATTTATTTAAATCATCTTTATTTATTTCATTAATCATGTTTATTCATTGACTTTATCATGTTTATTGACTTAATCACTCATGGTTATTTGTTTAACCAAATCATATTCACTAAATTCAATTACGCTCCATTTATTTATTTAATGAGTTCCATCATGTTATTTAAAATTTCCATCTTCATTTATCATATTTAATCATCCCGGTTGGGAGATATTTCATTTTGGGTACCACTTTGCAACTCAAGCTTCATTGATTGATTAAATATCGGGTGAATCGATATTAGGCCTCGGTGAGTATAAATTAGTGATTAATTATTTTCTTATCTTCGCTAAAATTTAATTCCGAGCAATACAAATTTTTTATTTTTGTTCAACACTCCAAATAATTTTTCAAGCCCCAATTTAGCTTTTTGGGCCCAAAACAAAAGCCCAAAACCTTACTAACTTTTGTTATTTCGCTAATTGCTCATTTTAGCACCTAATTTTAATTAGTAAAAAGCTAATTTTTGGGTGGATAATTTCCAACCACATGTAGCTAAATTATAAACACAAATAATCAGCCCAAATACACAAACCCATCCCCCATTTTTTCTCTCTCCTCACAGCAGAACAGGGTGTGCCACCCATTTTGGTGGTTCCGACCACTTTTTCGGCCACCTCTCAACTGTCCCGAGTTACCCTTGCTGCTAGTTATCAAGTCCAACCCCTCAAATCACTCAAAACAACCTCCTCATCTCACTAATTCAAGCTTAAAGTGAGGTATATCCCAAACCCTACTTGTTTTATCTTGAGTTTTATGGTTGTTTTCTTTATGGGTTATGTTTGGATGATCAAATTGATAGTTATTGTGCAATTTTTATTGAGTTTGGAGATGTTTGGAGTTATGGGTATTTGATCAAGAGCATGGTTTTCATGATTTTGCATTTGTTTAAATGCTACTGTCGAAAATTCTGGAAATCACAAGATTGTCCAAAAATTTTGCAATTTTTACTGTATATTCTATACATTATTTGGGATTTTCTGGAAAACATTCATGAATTTTGGACGTGTAATCAGTGAGTTATGGAATTTTGAAGAAATCTGCTCTGTTTTGAATACGAATTTAGTAATTACGTATTAATGAAGTTGTTTAGAGTTTGGATATATATATGAGGCCTTAAATGATATTTTGTATCTTATTGTGGTGATTTACAATGATTTCAAGTGAGTTTTATGTGAAAAAGAAAGAGGAAGTTAAATCAGTGAAGGGCTAAAATTTTAGGAAATTAGGGCTGACTTTGGGATTAAACTGGTAATGAATGGTCCAACCAAAAATTATGAGTTTTGGTGGGTAGATATTTCATTGTGTTATCTTTCAAATGCCTCTTGAATTGCCTTAATCCGAGGTCTGTGTAAAAATTTATGGTCCTTTTACCAAAACTGCGCAGAATGAGATCAAAACTGATACACTTGTGTTTTAGTCCCATTTTGGAAATCCTATTGTGGGAATCATATTTTGAGTTGTAAATGAAAATTTTTGGGGACTTCTTAATATTTTCATATTGAGATTTTATGTATCCATTTGATGTCTAGAATGAAAGTTATGAATTTTTGAAGTGAACTGACCTGCTTGGATGTAAATCAAGTTGTTATTATAATTTTTGTGCAGTGTATACTTGGAGGAAAATTCTGAAACTTTTATGATAGACTGTTCATAATATTTCTGAATTTCCTGTAAGATCTCATGAAATTTGGCTAAGTATTTTGAGTTTGGTAATTTTTGAAAGTATTTTGAGTAACTGTATAAAGAGCAATAAAAAAGATCAAGTGAGATTGATCATGCACTCATTTTGTGTATTTTGGGCCAATTCATTTATAGGGGGAAATAAATATTCATGGACTTTTATGGAGCTTTTAGCTTGTTTTGAGCTTTGATTCAATTATGGATTTTACAAAGAAAATACCATGCTTGGTGAGCTTAATAGCTTCTAATGAGTTCAATGACCCATTTGAGGTGGAATTCTTTATCTAATGGATTTATGAATGAAATATGAGAGGTGGGATGTTACGACTTATCAGACCAAGTTATTGCAGTTTGTGCCATTGAACCAAGATATACCTCTCTTGGCCTCAGACCTCTATTACTTACTCAATTCAGATTGTATCAAATGTATTTATCAAGCCAGTCTAGTGTACTCGCTGTTATCTTGAACTAAGCTATACATTAGCGAGTCTTAAACTTGTATCAGCAATTTATTTCAGAAAAGGCCGTAACCATTCTCTCAATTATCGCCATCAAGGCCTTTTTCCTCTGTAATACCATTTATCTCATTGTGAACTATTTTACTTTCATCAATTTAGTTTTGAAGTTATATTGAAATACACGAGTTATGTATACCATTTAATTACTCAATTTCCGTTACGCATACTTTTACTTACTCAATTGTGCGAGTAAGGATCATTTACTAACTACACATACTTTCAATGACATTTATGAAACAGAGTTGAGGCCTAATTATCGTTCCCCGTTATGCATAAGTATTATCAAGTCAGAACATATGTCTCAAGTCAGATGACATTTATGAAACAGTTGACTTGTATCAAGTTAGATAACATTTTGTTTTAAAGACTCAAGGTACGTCCATTGCCTATATTTTCAGAAAGCAGATCATGTTTATAAAGTTATAACTCTTAATGAGTTTATCAATGAATCAGTTTATACAGTGATTCGCCATTTAACTTGTGACCCCGTCAGTTATCATCTATAGGGCGTCAGCCCATCATTTACCCGCGCGGCTTCAGGCCAACTCTTGATCGGATTGGCAGGTGTACACCTATGTATAAATCATATCAGTGCAAGGGGTTCACATCCAGATAATAATGAGCAATTCAATTTCATATTACTTTCATTTTCATTTTTATTACCAATTAAATGAATTGCAAAGTCGGGTACCCATCACCAATGTTTTTATGGTCATTTTACAAATACAGGGATGTATGTACTGAGTTTTTACTCATGTTTTCGAATTGTTTTCATGCTTTCCATTTTAGGTGATGAAGTATCACATATTCCTCCTTTTAGCAAGCCTTTTTGAAGGTCATCAGATGCTCACAGTGGATTCAGCATAGCATGAATATTGGAACCGACCTTAGGGTCAAGTACTTGTGTGGTATGGAATGTCAGTTAGTACATGGTATGGTTAAACTATTATGAACTTCGGTCTTGAAGTGTTTCAATTTACTAGATTTTGTGATTGTAAGCACGAGTTATAAGATTAGATGGTTTCAGTGAGCCTTATCCTTATCAGGACGGCGGTAGCGCCTTCGTTTACTGAGTCTTTCGCTGCAATTATCAGTAATCATGTCATTCGTATTTTGGGGGCGTTACAGAATGTAGGTCAATCAACTAAAAAATAAGAAAAAAGGAGAAGAAAGTGGTGAGTGAAGACAAGCAATATGATGAATCCAATGAGTCTATGGTACATACCCATGTACCATGTTAATATACACACCTATATAAATAGGTCTTCCACTACCTTACCCAACAAACCTGAAATTTTTGAGCCCAACAAATCTAATTCGAATTTGACCAGACTGAAGGTTGACTTAATTGGGCCCAACAAACCTAATTTCACTATCCTTACTCATGCTATAATTGGACCTTCTCTCTTTGAATTTGTGCGGCCTACCATACAAATGTTCACCATTATTCAGTAATACAAAGCAGTAGATATATGATTCATCCTCAAACAAACAATTATAGTTGAGGCAAAAACCTCTATTTGAAAATTAGCAAGAATACATACTTAAATCAATGGATTTTGATGAACAAATTATAGTTGAGGCAGAAAATTTGCTTATTGAGGAGTTACAACTATTAGGAGTTCGTGCTAGAGGTATGTTTGATAAGATTCCTCAAACAAACAATTATATATCAATCTTTAATGCAAAGTATGTCTACCTAGTGCAACTTTTAAAGTCAACATTCTTTGCACATAAGGTGTTCGACAAAATTCCCCAAAGGTATGATTGTAATTGCAAAAATCGTTGCACATAAGCTGACAAAAAAGGTACACT
The DNA here is from genome assembly GCA_017589665.1 of Selenicereus undatus. Classification (NCBI taxonomy): domain Eukaryota; kingdom Viridiplantae; phylum Streptophyta; class Magnoliopsida; order Caryophyllales; family Cactaceae; genus Selenicereus; species Selenicereus undatus. Next base: position 61,940,705 of record JACYFF010010365.1, on the reverse strand, counting down.
AATTTAGTCAAAAGGTTCACTGCAGCGTACAAAGGTTTCACTGCATTTTTGGAAAGATGCACCAAAAATAAGAATGGTTAACAGTCTCAAATTTTGTTATTTATAGAATAATTATAAGTAAATGAACATAATAATTATTGAGGTATCACTGTACTCAAATTCTCAAAATTTAATTAAAGAAATAATGAAAAAGTTTCATTTTCACTTTATAATTAAAGGAGTAGCTTATGTGGGTTTTGAAGGCAACAAGTAGTCTACAGCCTCCGGAGGATCCTTGCATATCCAACACTAATGTTGGAGCTGCAACTACTGAAGTAATAAACTACATGATCACTCTATATTTTAGCAAATATAGTTAGAAAAATTTTATAATTAAAGGACAAAATATTTGTTTATGCGGGTGGCATGTACCACAGCGTCTGTCGGAGACGGTGCACTTGAAAATATTTGGTGACACTATGAATGTCAAAATTGATAGCATGAGGACACCATCATTTCTTTTTACACAGTTTAATATTTTGTGGATATTAGAGCTGATTGAATTTGTTGATGTTAGAGCTGTTTTTGTGGTTGTAGATGTGCATACTACTATCTTTTATGCAATGCAGTGAATCTTTTCCCAACTATAGAGAACCTTTCCTCAATTGCAGTGAACCTTTTGTGCCAATAAGCAAAATAGAGATGTTTTATGCAATTCAGTGAATCTTTTCCGAACTGCAGGAAACCTTTCCTCAATTGCAATGAACCTTTTGGGCCAACAAGTAAATTTAAGTCCCTTTTTAAGACAGATTGGTTGTTAATCTCCTCTCTTTCGAGGCTTTGTCTGAGAATGTTGCGATTGCTATGCTAGGAAAAGCTCTGAGGATTGCTGGAAGATAAGGCATTGTAAACCTATAAGGAGTTCTCCATAGAGGACCCTAAGGATTTCAAGTCTCAAGCCATATTTCTTTTTGTTCGATACATTGTTAACCTATGTAATTAGACATATGGACCTTTACTACATGTAATTATACTTTCAATCCATCTAGACATGCCCTTGGTAAGCAGACATGATGGATGAGCTTCTTCAACAAGGGTGTCTGTTAAGAGCAAAAAACTTATCAAAACTTTTAATGATATAATTCACTTAATTATAACAAGGGAAAAAAAAAGTGAACTGACATTGAACTTCTTAAACCCGATATTCCATTTCTCAACATCTTCCATGTACATCTCCAAGTGTCGCATTGCATACACCCCTGAGTCAGGATAAGCTTTTCTTGAAACTTCTATCCAATGTAGTTTCAGTTGCTCCAATTGCAAACTCTCCATATAAATAGCTTTACTCTTGGCTGATTTGAGGATTTTATCAGGAAAATATTTTGAGAAGCACCGAACTTAGGGAAAAAAAAGTAGTATACATTTATAATATGTAAGTTCAAATGTTAGAAGATTAGAATATCAAAATGACGAAAAAGTAATATAGAAAATTACCAAGAGACTGACACAAACAAGAATAGAACAATTGTTCACATTGTTATGATTAGCAGAATGGATAATCTCCACCTTTTTTGCCAAGAAATTGTAGCACACAATAAAATAATTTTCATTCTGAAACACTGGAAAGAATATCTGCATATCAACACAAACTATATAAGCATATGTACACCATTCAACTATATAAGCATATGTAAGCCACATTGTAATTGTGGTGCAACAATGACAACAGTGAAATATGGACAACACCAGCATTTACTCCACAGTTTTACTTCTTAATTTTGATCAAATGAATTTTTTATGCAATGCAGTGAATCTTTTATTAACTGCAAGGAACTTTTCTCCAATTGCAGTGAATCTTTTGTGTCAATAAGTAAAATTAAGTCGTTTTTAATTGTTATAGGTCTGAGACTGTATACTGTATGCGTAGTATATATACCTAATAAGGTACGTACGTAAGGTGATATTTTCCTTATGAATCCGCTAAGCGAACAAAAGTCATTAGTCTAGCTAGCTGGTCGGAATCTAAAACTTTCTGCAGTTCAGACTTCCAAGTTCTTGCTAGATCTTCAGTTTCGCCTCAAATTCCCAATAGTTGCACGTAATTTTATCAATTGTTGGTTTATACTATGTAATTGGAATGTTGGTTTGAGAGTGCGAGGATTGAGCTTAATGGGATGAGAGGCTGCGAAGCCTAGGGTTTTTGGCTGGCTGGGTCCCTGGTTAGGGAGAGGGAAAGGCCATGATGAAGGAAGTAGTTGGTAGCCCAGGGACTAAAACTGGGTTGACTCTGAGATTAGGGCAGTGTGGATTCGCAGCGACGTCTATAGCCCTCATGGTTTGCGCTGCCGGCTTCTCCAACTATACTGCTTTCTGGTATATCTGTCTCTCTCTCTCTGCGTGCTCTTTTCTTACCTTTGTCTATGTTTGGCAATCGCGTTAATTGGTCCCTTTTCCTTTCTAGGATTTATCTTTTGGGTTTGGTTCAAATTTAGGGCTTGCGAAGCATAAACTATTGTATTTGCTGAAGTTGGTTTCTGAATTTGGGGGTTGGTTGATGGACATTTTCTGGATTCAGGAAATCAATTGGATTTTGCAAATTTGGTGTTGGAGTGGGTTGCCAGTAGGGAGAGCTTTGGAGCTGGCGGATTCTTTTTTCTTGCTCTTTTTTTTTCACCCTCTCTTTTTTTGTTTTTGTTTTTAGGGGTTAGGTGGCATCGTTGTCTATTGTTTTGATGATTTTGAGAGTTCGTAGTTTTTGTGTCACTATGGACTTCTTTATGTTATTCTGCCTGGAGGGATGTGGTCCTCGGATGAATCTTTGATGTGGTTATGGTTGAATGCACTCTGAAGTAACATCCCCGAATGGTGGATGGATTCACAGAGGATGTTTTGTGTACTCTTCCTCAGGGATATCCATAAGGCTCCATTTGGTCCTTAGAAAATTTGGTGGAAAGAAAAGTTGGATGAAAAAAATGTAAAGGAAAAAAAAGTAGGGAGAAAATGAGTTTTTTTTTCTTATTTGGATTGAGAAAAAAATACAAGAATTTGGATGAAAAATTTGAATATTGATGAACTACTTGAATCATGTTGATGTCATCTAAACAATACAAGGTTGGAGGAGGTTGGGAATTTTCCTTAAACTTTCTTCACAATTTTATTAGGAAAATTTTGTCACTTGTTTCTAATAATTTTTCCATTTAACTTTCATCTATATATTTTTTTTCTTTGTGATTTTTTTAAACCAAACACAAGAAAAAAAGTAACTTTCTCAAATTTTTTTCTTTCCACCAAAATTTTCAAGATCCAAGCGAAGCCTAAAGGGTGGGAGAGGCCGAGAGGGAGTGGAATCACGAAGTGTGTTGAAGTCCGTCAAATGGTGAGCTACAAAGACCTGATTTTGAGAGAATTTGCTGATATGAGGCCAATCTTAGGAACTCCATCTCATCTTCTGAAGGTCACTGATATCCGAGGAGGATGGAGGATTGTGCTTATGATTTAGCCTGTCATTTGCCTGAACTTGGTTTGACTATCCTCATTTGGGGACATGATTGGCGCAATCTTCAGATCCTTAGGGACCCAATTGAATAGTAAAAGAAATAAATAGAGGCAAATCAAGAATGTTAGGATCATTGGATGTGAACAGGTGCTCTCAAGATCTCAATTTCTTGTCAATCTTGGCTAGTGGTGAATGTGAATAGTTCTCATCATCCCTTGTTAAGCGGCTTAGTCTTTAGATTTAGTTCCTCTTTGTCCAACATTTGTGGTTGATTGGAATTAAAAACCACCAACCAAAAAAAAAAAAATCTTTATTCACCCTTGCACCATGTGCTTCTTAAATTGGATTACTATTGAGTATTGATTTGAGGATACTTATAACTGTGCAATAGAAAGATTATCCTTTTCGACTCTTAGTTGGAGGCATCTACCCATGTAGAGATTGAATAGGTGCCTCATCAAAGCAGTCCTTGATGTTTTTTTTCCACATAACCTTTTGACATCTGAGTATATTTTTGGAAATTCGGATGCAGTTAGCATCAGTGGATGCTCTGAATACTCAGTCTCTATATCAATATACGTCTAGTATCTATTATATTACCCTTTTTTTGGGCCGGGGGGGGGAGGAACTATTGCGAAAGGGGAAATTAGTCTCCCATGTGTTTTGCTTAACTGGACATTTTGAATTTTGTAAAATGCATTTCCCGTTCTCATGTAAAATGCACGCGATGTGTGATTAAGATAGTGAACACGGAAGTAGTGAAAGGGTCAGTTACAAAATCGTTGCAATCATTTAATTATTACTCATGTAGGCCTGCTTGTAAAAAATTTATGGTCCTGAGTACATCTTGTAATATGGACCGCACACGTCACTTCAACAATGGATATGAACATTTATTACGCATAGCAATGAACATTTTGGAAAATTTTGATATTTTAACATTTGGTGTTTGGTGCGCCCATCTCCAATGTTATAGCTATGTTTCCAAACTTATATCATTGTTATTTTTGCTATTTAATATTTGACGAACATTTACTTGTTTTAACAATGAACATTTGTAAGGTTTGGTGGTAAATATATGATGGACATTTACTAGGTAGTGATAAACATTTACTAGATTTAACAATTAGCATTTTGGAATTTTTTGATATTTTAACATTTGGTGTTTGATTTGCTCATTTCACATATCATAATTATATTTCCTGATTATTCTGGATGAACATTTACCTGTCACAACAATGAATATTTTTGGAAAGTTTTGGTACTTTAACATTTGGTGTTTTGTTTCCCCATCTCCAAAGTTATTATTGTGTATCTAAAAAATAAAAATACATCATTGTTATTTTTTATTTGATAGTTTGATTATTGATGAACATTTTCTTTTATTATCAATGAACATTTATAAGGTTTAGCAATGAACATTGTTTAGATGGGTATTAACCGTATTATATATCTTTGCTTTTTTTATTTGCATTTCCAAAAAAAGCTTAAAAACTAAAATGAAAAAGGAGGGAAAAGAAAAAATAGCCTGCTGTCGAAGTGAATAACACAGATTTCTTGGCCCCATATGTTAACATGGTTCCAGGATCATAATATAAGAGTTGGGCTACTTGGTATGTGTTTGAAGTGGGATAAATGAATTTGTTTTGCATAACTTATTAAGAACGTTGGTGCCTAGTTTCAACAAATTGAAGGAAATGGGGCATGTTTGAGCTTGTAAAGTAAAAATCTTCATGCGCTTTCGACTAAGAACATAGCTAAAGACTCATGACTGCTTTTCTTTTTCTGTTTTTTTTTTTGGGATAAGGGACTCATGACTGTATTTCTCGATGCACGATGAACAGATTTCTCATTTTCTTTCTATTTTTTTTTTGTAGCATTCTAATTTATGCCTTTTTGCTCAGCTATTTGATTGCATCCATGGGTTTACAAGTTCTCTGGAGCTTTGGACTTGCGTGTCTCGATGTGTATGCATTGAGGATAAAGAGAGACCTTCAAAGTCCTGTCCTAGTCAGCCTATTTGTTGTTGGTGATTGGGTATGTACCTCAATGAAGGTCCCCCCCCCCTTCAAAATGTGATGTCCTCTAAATGAGAACATTTTAATAACTAGAAGGGAAAGAGACTATGGTTTAATATGTGAATTGGCATCAGATTATTCCTGGGGTTGTTAGTTATCAGTTGCTGCCAGGTTCCGAGGATTGAATTTTGTGCGCTTTGTTTATGATTGCAATTATCATCTTTCTCTGTATAGTTTCTTTCTATATTTGGCTACGCTCCCCAACTTCTCTCCATCTGCCTTGGCATAATCTCAGCACCATTTTCTGGCCCTTCATTCTTTTTTGTAATATCTTTGGATTTCTCAATTTGGTCTAAGTTTACAGTTGAGAGACCTGATTCGCTGGCCCATCTATGAAGATCAGAGCATATCCAGATAATCTCTTCTTCATGTCACTGGTTTCACCTACAAATACGTATTGATGTCTGATTACTAAACATGGTTGATTTTTATTGCAGCATAATGAACTATTTCGCATTTTTTCATCAAAAAATTTGCTGTGTCACTAATGTTTGCATTGGTCATCTTTTTCCTTATCAAAAAAAAAAAAAAAATCTCATTGGTCATGATTAGTGGAAACTCTCAACCTATTTGCTTTACAGTTACAGGTTGATGTTGATAAGTTGCATGCATTTGAATCCACCTAGAAGTTGCCTGTGTTGGCACTTGGCAGGATCATTTTGTTTTGTTTTTAACTCCAACTATGTGTGCTGAGATTGGTTTTATCAAGTTCCATTTAGTACAAGCTTTTTTTGGGGGGGGGGGGGATGTTTAAACTAACACGCACACAATCTAGGGAGAATCGAACCTTGGTCTCTCTTGTGGAGACAAAGCACCCTACCGCTAGGCTACCCTCGAGCGGGGCTTATCCAGGAGGAACTTCTTATGATGGTAAAACTTGAAAGAACAAATTTAGAAACGTACCTAGGCTTTGGATCCATAAAGTATAAGTCAAGGGACCATTAGCTTGTCATGGAGAGATTGGCATCGTGGAAGACATTGAACAATGAAAATTGTGGCTTTAAAGTGGTTAAGATGTCTTTCAAGAAGTAGATCAAACTTTTATGGTTGCAGAGTTTTTAGTTGCACTACTTTCAAAGACACCGTAGAATTGAATTTGGAGAGGTGTGAGACTACATAGTGGCTAATGCCACAGTTGTACAAAGAAAATGGGGTGAGTCTGTTAAAATTATGTTTCAACTTCCAATTAGATCTTGACCTCATTTTCGATAAAACTCCCAAATTATGGTGATGATACCTTATTAGCTACGTACTAAGTTTATGCTCTTGCCCAAACAAAAAAAGAAAGAAAGGTTTTAGTACTTATGGATCACTTATTGCTGTAACAATATTAGGGGAATGTGACAATCATGAGCTAGTAAAAGTGTTCAGTGATGTTTTTGAGTGGAATAATGGTTATTCTCTATGTTCACGCAGATTATTTATGCTGCAACATCAGCTATGTTACCCTTTCTAGCCATATTTTAGAAGGCAAAAGGTCAATTGTATTCCTACCAGACCTCTCTCATATATTTCTCGCCCTCCCTCCCCTCCATTGGTGGCATAGCCAACTTTTCAATGTCTGCTACTTTCTTCTTATTGGCATTGGAATGTTCTTTCATCAACTCAACTTAGTTTCTCGAACTTTGGATTGACCTCACCCCTAATTGGATGTTCTTTAACGTGGAGTGCTCTCTTTTATTTGTTTATTTATTTTTTAAAAGAAATTTTGATGATCTGGGTTTAACCATTGTGGGTAATGTTGGCATTTATGGAACAACTAGCGATGTCTACTAAATGGGGTGGAGTGGCAGAAGCAGTGGCAGTTGGTGAAGAGGAGGAGAAAGAAAATTATGGTTTCATCTTTGATTAGGGTGGAGGCAGTGATCAGGTAAAAAGGGATTCCATCAGTGTGGTTAATAGTTAGTGGTGAGCCCTAGACTCAATTGCATATGGGGCAGGGATGGGGAAGGTAAGAGAGTTTTGGTGAGAGAAAGATGGTTGTGAAGAGCTTGCAGGAGGGCGAGTGGCTGGCAAGTGTGGTAGGGGAAGCTGGAGCTAGGGGCGGCCCGTGGCTGGCAGTGGTGTGAGGAGGATCAATTGGCTTAGGGGGAGGGGATGGAAGGGTTATGGATGGAGCAAGGTGGTTGGGAGAGGCTATCGGCAGGTTGATGGCTTCAGCAGGGAGTATAGGTAGTAGGTGGACAGTTATTAGCCAGGATGAACATGATGGCGGACTTGGTAGAGGTGATGAGCATGCAATGTGTGGCGCAACTGTAGCTGGACATGTGTAAGTGCATGGACACATGATGCCTATGGGTCCAGGAGCATCATACAAGCACTTTACCTTCCCAACAAAGGCCGCTTGTATTGCATAAGGGCAAAAACAATGAAAATTTCCGTTCCATCTATTGATAGGGAGGAATCGAGGGTCAACAGTCTATTAATCTCATCCCTGATACACAAGCTGTATCACTAGCCATTCATGTCATTCATTGAGACTTTTCATAATGTGTCCTGTGGGTTGTCACTGATTTCTCTTGAAATGGTCTTCGCGTAAGCTTGCTTGTTTTGATGTTCCACATTCTGAAAAGCTTACAATTCCCCCCCCCCCCCCCGGGGTGGCGTGGATTACAATGGACTAAAGCAAAATGCATTTCTAAGCTGTCTTCTACTTCCTTTCTATGGAGGAGTCTACAATAGAATCTTAAAGATTCCTCTTTCAATAATCCTTAATGGAAAACCCTCAGACAGGGTAAGGAAAGTAACCACTCTTGTCAACGATTTATTCCTTATTCTATTACCTTACCGATTCTTAGTGGTGAATCTTTGAGCCTAAGGAGCCATGTAAGTGGCTTAATGTTCTTTAGTGGTGATAATGTGTTCACATCCCTTAAACCTAGTTTTCACCAAGACTAGGTTGTTTGTAAATCTAGTTTAGTGCCGTTTTAGCCCAGCTTTCAGGGGAGCTTATGAGTCCTAAAGCTGAAACTAGTCTGAATAATGACACAAATAGTGAAAAAAAAAAATAATTCCTAGACTTCCTAATTCTTGCTGATGTGTACCTTCATTAAATGAGAAAATTTTCATAGAAATGCCCTTAGTTCTTGTTGATGAAAGAGAGAACAAACCTTCTATACATCCCCAGAGTTCCCAAGTCTATTCCCGTTCTAAGGGCCTGTGTACTCTGGGCTGGAAAACTAGATGTTTTGTTTACGTTGGTTAGAAACTGGAAGTAATTGGAAAAAGAACAGCAAGAAGCTGAAAGAAGTTGTAAGTTTCGTTTAATTTAAATTGAAGAAAGCAGAAGAAATTGGATAGTTTAGTTTAAACAGGAGAGAAGTCCGACAGTAGTACAGTACAGAGCTGTATTCTGTCTCTCAATTGAACAACTCTATAATCTCCCTTCACCAATCCATAATGTTAAGGCGTGTGAGTTTTAGCAACGTTTATAGGCTTATCTTATATTAATTTGATTTATCCTTATGCAAAAGAAATCCACGTATATCCTGGTCAACAATAATGCAAGGTAGATGCAAGTAGTAGGCATCGTCCCAGTTCTCCTTTCTCTTTTGGTGGTTTCTTTCAGTGGAAGAAGGGCTTGCGGTTTTCTATAGGATGTTGGTTGACATCACATGTATATGACTAGAGGCTTTGTTACACCTTCTCTGTCAACATTCTTGAATTTGGAAGGAAATACTGATATGTCAACTCTGGTTTTTGAAAATCTATCCACGAGATAGCAACCCCATAGCAAACACATAACTGATCTTGAACTTTTCTCTATATTTTATATCCCAACGTTGTCTCTCTCTTTGTGAAGGAAGTAGGAAATTCAGGCTTATTCAAAGTGGTAACTTTGGTGCTTGTAAATAATACGGACAAAATTTAAGTGAGTCACTCTGATGGAAGTGTGCAAGGGAAAGCAAGGAAGGATGAAGAACACAAGCTAGAACTTAAGGTAGCTTCACGGTTTCAAGAGGAACCTGAAACTAGCTTAAGGAATTCAAGTGTTTTTGGATAGTACTAAACTAGATGATTAGATAAGATTCACCACTAATCACTAGCCTAGGGCCCTTAATCTTGGATTAGGATAAAATACACCACCTAACCAAGGATTGAGACTCTCTTTGATCATCACTTAGCTCGGCCAAGAACTAAGATAAGCAAGGAAAGTGTTTAAGGAACTCAAGACACAAAGTCTTTTCTTTTCATTCAAAAATCAAAGTGTACAAATGAACAACAAAGGCTTTTATATGGCCTTTTAAAACACACGAAATGAGCTTTCCTTCCAAGCTAGGAAAGTCATTAAACACCTGTATACTTAGTACATGGTTAGGAGCTAAACTAATACAAACCGAAAGTTTAAGGCATTAAATACAATTTAACACTAGTAAAAACCTTTCCTAAGCATTAAGGAACCTTGGTGACTCAATTTCCTCTCTAGGGAGGTAATTTCCTCACGGTGACACCTCAAAAGGGCTGAAGAATACATGCTTGCCATGTGGTGCTAGAGTGGCCGGTTCCATGCTTATAAAATGGAGGCTTTTCCTTGCTCCCACGTGTTTTGCTCTTGTGTGGATGGGTGGTAGCTGACCAAGCAGCTCAAACCAAGCAGGTGGATAAGCATTTACTTTTAGCAAACCCACTTAGGAAGGAAAAACACCTAGCTAAGCAACCGGGTGTCTAGGTGCCGGTTTCTGCCCGGTTTTATGCTGCTGAGTTGACACCTCAAATGCTGAGTAATGTGGGCTTTCCTTACTTGGAAGGAAACCTTAAGATGTCTAGAATACCCTCCATTTGGAATTAAAGCATTTGGACATCATTTGCCCCTTGAAAAAGGCAGAATGCCCAAACCGTGCATAACCGGGTGCAAAACAGCATTGAACTGAAAATGTTCTTCGTTCCTTAACCAAATGGACTCCAAAATTGATAATTCCAATTGTCCTTGAAAGCTAAGACTTTAAACTTGTAAGAACACCAAAAAATGAAAGCTTAACCTTGGATTAAGCTTGGGTAATTAGGTAGCAAAAATCGGGTAATAATCCGGATGAAAAATCGTGTGCATCACCTTGAATATTCTTCATTAAGCAACCCATGGCCGTGCACTTGGACTTGTTTTCTTGATTATTTTGGATCAATTGAACATTAGTGGACCTTGTGGATGGACCTCCATCACACTCTTATGCTCGTGTTACAGTATAGGTTCCCTCTGGGTTTGATGGACATGTTTAACTAAGTAAATAATGTTTGTAAGACAGCCCTTTGGTAAAATGTTGTCTAGTTGGGGTTGAAAAGGAACATAGTAAAGATCCTTGTGGACAACCTGCTAATTGAAAAGGTGATAACTGAATGCTTTATTTCTTGTTTTGGTAATTTATGTTGCACTTCATTGACATTTTCTCTGAACGATATGACCAGTCCAGGAAGAGTAAGATCAAGATTATAAAGTATCTTTTGAATCCAAAGCATCCCAAACTCTGTCACCGTGTATGCAACATGATTTAATCAAATGTATAAAGGTTTGCTTAACAGATAAATGCCTAAATTGGGAAACTACATGGATTGTAAAAGCGAAATCCTATCTCATCTTAGTATATGACATCCTTTGTTCTAGTTACCTTATATGAAACCCAAATCTTGCTAATGTCAACTATTATACAATGTTGTATGATTGTTCTTGTCATGAGTTGTTAAACCCCAATTATTTTATGTGATTGACTATTGACTGTTTAAAGTATTAAGGGTTTTCATTATTAGTTAAACTATTAAAGTATTAAGTGAGTTACCCTAATGTGGTAAATGTTTACTAAATTTTCTCTTAATTATTTTTAATATCTTTATATTGCAATTTTTCAAAAATAAAGTTATGCTGAATTTATTAGCTACCAAAAAAGAAATTATATTGAAAGTTATAGACGACACTACAATTAATTAATCTACCTATGAATTCTTTTACACCATTTAATTAAAAAAACTCTCAAATATTTGCCTTTTCGATAGGTTCATTTTAGACGAAACCCGCTACTGTTTTTGTCTTATTTGCCCCATCTCTCAAAGCAAATAATTGATTACACTGATGAGAAATATGCTCCAATGCCTGTAATTTTAGGTTTGTTCAATCTTTTTTTTTTCTCTTTTTCTCTTGGGTTTGCTAAGCGTAGTTTGCAATTGCATGAAATTGGCATGTTACCAGACTTCTTCAGTTCTTCATTGATGCTGAATGCCTCTAAAATTGGAATTATTAGCATCACAAAAAACCTTAATGAACTCATTTACTCTTTCCTGTGGTTTTATAACTAAGTAGGGTCATTTTCCCTGAGTGCATTACACTCTATGCCTTTCCACTTAGGATCCTTAGATGCTTAATTGTAACTTGTAGTTGCTTGCCTAACATTGTTTGAGTCAAGAGACAAATAGGGTTGGTCTAAAAATTTCATATCTTGATTTGACGTGTCTGGGATGAACATTGGCGACTGAATGTCTGTTTGGACAATGAAGACTGGAGGATGGATGTGTGGCCGAAAATCAGGTCACAGAAACTGACCTGGTGCATAGGAGAGCTGCTAAGGATATGTTACAGACTTGGAATGGCCTAGTTGGGTCGGTGGAAGATGGAGAGGGCTTCCTCATGACAGACCGGACTGGGGACTAAGCCTGTCAATGAGAATTGGCAGGGTCAACTAGAAAATTGATCCTGGGAAGGCGGGACTCATCAGGGAGGCTAATAGGTTCTTGACTGGGAGCAATATTAAAATTCGACCCAAAGATGAAGAGATTGGCAACTGCACGAAATTAAGCATGCATATTGGCTTAGTAGTAATAATAATAATAATAATAATAATAATAATAATAATAATAATAAGAAGAAGAAGAAGAAGAAGAAGTCCAAGCCATCCAATTATATTCTGATGTTTGCATTCACAGCTCCATTTTGAGACTTCTGAAGATCTTTGTTTCTTGCGTGAAACCTGTATCAATGGTATGAGCGGATGCTGGGATATGCTCCTGGTGGGTCTGACTTGCAGTGATTAGGAGAAGAAGAGTAGACGTCTCATTGGCTATGAAAGCAGAGGTGAGGGACACCTTTGTGATGCAAGCATGACGTTGGTGGTCTAGGGTTTTTCTAAGTGCTCATGCTCTGATACATCTAAAGGAAATGGAAGTGCAGGCTCACTCCTTGGAATTTTTGCCCCTATACAAGTTATACAACATAATCCGTTAAAACATTGTCTTCAGTTCAGTATTACTTCTGCTTTTATTCTGATTTCTTGTTCTATGTTTTGGATAATTTGGAAGATATCCTAATCATGTTTTGCAATAAGTTTTTAATTAGCTACAATAACTAAAGAAAATAATCCCCTTTCAAAAAGGGAATTGCAAAAAAAAAAACATGTTACTTTCTCGTTTGTTTTAACCATCAAAAGCCAAAGCTTTTCTGTCCTCATGTCAGTAAGGCTTCTTGTTGCTTTCTGCCATGCCTCAGCTATGTTCAAACCCCCCCCCGCCCCCCCCCCCCCCCAAAAAAAAGAAAAAGACAACCCTTTTATTATCAAATCACCTACAAATTAGAGAATGGCTCTTGCTGATGATTTAGATGCATATGAATCATACACTAATTAACTTTCAGAAAGGTATCAACCATTCTAGCAGATCTTGACTGTGAGTCCTTTTAAGGTATGATGTGTTCACTATTATGTGCATGTAATTGCTTGGTGAACGTCTCTAATGAGCAATTTGGTACCAGGTGACAGCCACTTTATCACTAGCAGCTGCATGCTCATCAGCCGGAATTGTGGTTCTGTATTCCAAGGATCTTGGCTTTTGCAAAACTGAGAGTCTTCCTTGTGGCAAGTACCAGTTGTCTGTAACTTTTGCCTTCATCACCTGGTTTTTCATCGCCATTTCTTCTTATCTGATGTTCTGGATTTTGGCTTCCATCTGAAATCTAAATGGATGATATTGTAGCTGCTTTTTACACAAATTTGTCCAATGCTGTACGATTGTAAATGACTGTTCCTTTTCTTGCCCTTCACCCCCCCACCGAAAAAAAAAGAAAAAAAAAACCTTTTTACCCTCGTATGGTTTTGGGTTTTGGTTTTCGGTGTCTGCTTTTTGGTCGGCTTCTGGCACTTTGCTGGACGTTCCCTCTGAAATGGCCACGAGTTTCTAGTATGCACAATCACACATATTTGAATGCTATTTGTGGTTACTTTCTGTTGAGTAAAACTCGTAGTCAAATGCTCTATAAGATGCATTCCCTACGTCTTCTGGATTGTCATAAGCAGTGTCAATCGGGAGTTCTCTTCTATTCTGTGAGGGTTCCCCCCCCCCCCCCCCGGGTCGGAGGTGTGTTTCTTATGATCAACGCAACCCACTTGGGGCAGCGGTTCACTGGTTCTACTGTTGAACTGATTTGACTGAGTTGGTGGCTGGATCGGGACCGTTGGGTGAGTAGCACTCATAAGGGCATCGACAATAAGATACTTATTTTCATTTTTATTTGTCAGTTCATGAAATTTAAAAATTAAAAATTAAACTTTAATTGGTGCTTAAAGTTGTACGGCACTAAATGCTGCAATAATTCAAAATCTATTAAGATGTCTGAAGTTCAAGCCACCAAATAAAATAAAAAAAAACTATAGTGGTCCATCTATGGGTGAAAAAAATTAGGTACTCAGTTCTGGACTCATAATTAGTTTGGACTTGGCGGGGATAGATCTAGACTTTATTAGATCGGTTCTGGGATCGGTTTTAAAATTTAGGACTCGGTTATAACCCGGTTCGGTATTGGGTCCTAAAAGTTTTGACCTGGAGTCGGACCCAATACCCTGTACTCAATCAAAATTTAAAGAATTTTGATGAAAAAAATATTAAAAGTAAACTTGTATTTTTCAAGTGATGTATCTTTTTACAAATGCCTAACACCTAACTACCCCAATTTAACTCTTTATTTTTTTTTGTTTTTAATTTATTTTCGACTTATTCTTTATGTAACCTGATCGCAATGGATATCTTTCTTCAAGCTTTAACTCTTCTCTTCATGAGCCTTGTTGATTAATACATATTTGATTTTATATTATTTTGATAGTTTCCCTCCCTTTCTCTCTCTATTTCAAGTGAATTAAAATATTTTTTGGGTTTTTCATTCATTTTTGTAATCTTGATTTGTGGGTTTGTGATTAATATTATCTCCAATTCTCGAAGTTTATTTTAAAGTACTTGAATTTTCTTTACTTCTTATTTCATATTTAATTGAGCCTTATAATTTGGTTTTTAGGAATTAGCTTCAGATATGTGTTCTTAACTTCTTTTAATAATTCATTCTCCCTATTTTATTAGGGGGAAAATGAGAACAAAAAAAATATTACTAAGCAATCAGGTGCCGGCACCGGATCCAATGTTGACGGGGTCAGGGACTGGGTCCAAATTCTAGGACTTGATTCCAATTGTGTTTGGGACTAGTTTTAAATTTTAGGGTCTGGTTCCAATTGGATTCGATTCCGATTCCTAAAATTTCAATCGGGTATCCGATCTCGCTCAACTCTAGGTTCATCCTTCTTTGCCTTTTCTCCCTTCTCTATTTAAGCACTTTTGTGGTTGATTTGCTATTTTTTCCTCGCATTCTCTCTCTGCCTTTGCATGTGGGTCCTACAAATTGTATGGTACATGTTGAGGTATAGAAATATTATGCACACCCTTGTAAACACACACCATAGTACGCGTGTTGGTACTAGTATTTTAATATGGTGGAAAGAAGTTACAATATTTTCGACACAAAAAAATACTAAGAATTAGGCGTTAGTGCACCGGTTGAAGGATTTATAATGTAGGAGAACTTGGGTTCAAACTTCATGATGTGTTGTGACGTATTTATTTGTTGGTTTTTCCGGTTTGCATCTTCTCTCTCTGTTTTTTTTTAATTTTTTAAACCACATCTACTCATTTTTCTCATATCAAAAAATCCAATTCATATATTAGGGTTCTTTCCTTGATAAGCAATTAAAGTGATGGAGATTTTTTTATCTTTATTTTGTATATTCGTATGGTGGACTTATATTAATGTTCACTAAAGTAACAACTAAACAATACAAAAATATCAACTAATGATCACCAAAATAATTATACTTTTAAATTTGTGTATATTATCATCGAAACCTACTTTAATTTTCACTAAAAAACAACTAAACAACAATAAAATAAAATTACCGATTCATATGTTATCTTGATGAATCTACTTGCTAGCATTATGGTAGAGGTCCATGTATGCTGTAGACAAATTTCTTATATCTAACTTGAGTTGTAACTTATCTAACTGTTGTCCTATTTAAGTTTTGAATATTACTAATCTATTAAAATAATTATTTTTTAGATATTTCAAGTGTTTTTTTAATTCCATTATTTCAATGTAGAATATAATAGTGTTTAGTGTGTGATAAGACCTTCTTCAGTGTCTAATGGAATAGTATTTATTAGACAATAGAATATATTTATTAAAAAAGAAAATTAAACAGATGTTGAAAAAAACAACAATTAAGAAGTTGTAAAATAGAATATATTTATAACAAAAAAACCCTAAGCAAATGGTACAAACAATAAAAACAACTATGAAGTGCACGTAAAATATAATAGTGTTTAGTGTATAATAGAATAGTATTTAGTGCACAGAGGAACAATATTTTGTGTATAATTTTTTTTTTATAAAAAAACTAAGCGAATAGGAACAATATTTTGTGTATAGTTTTTTTTTTATATAAAAAAACTTAGCTAATGTTGAAAAAGAAACTAATAGACAAAGTTAGGATGGTGTATAATATAACATTTTAAAAAAAAATAAAATTAAGCAAATGCTGCAAAAAGAGCAAATGTCAAAATAAAAATAGTTAGAATGATGTACAATAGAATATATTTATTAAAAAAACTAAGAAAATGTTGCAAACAATAAAAATAGTTAGTAAGTAAATGTAGAATATGATAGTATTTAGTATATAATAAAATAGAGTTTAGTGTATGATGGAACAATATTTGTTATATAGTAGAATTTTTAAAAAAGGAAAACTAAGTAAATGTTAAAGATGAAAATAATAAACAAATTTAAGAAGGTGTACAAGAGAATATATTTTTTAAAAAAATAAAACTAAACAAATGTTGCAAAAAGGTTAGGAACGTAAAATTTTTTAAAAAAACTAAATACCTCAACAAGTTGTAGTTGGAAGGCATTGAACTTGAGACTGTAGGCACTAAAAAGTTATTCATGCTGTACCAAAATTAAATTAAATTAGTTAACTAGGCCAACCCTGTTAATTAGTTTAATCAGACCCAAAGACTCACAAGTCAATCTCAAAAGACGCACAAGTCAAGCCCAAATGACTTCCAAGTCCAGACTCAGTCAAAATTCAAGTCAAATCCCAAATCGAGGCTCAAGACGACTACCAAGTCAAATCACGACCTAAAGTCCGAACGACGTCAAAGTCAAGGCGCGGTCAAAGCTCAATGCGACTTCCAAGTCAATACTCGACCCAAGCCCGAGAGACTCTCAAGTCAAAATCAAAGTCAAAGTCAAACAAATGAAAGTCAAACAAGTCTAGGATAAAGCCTAATTAAAAGGCCCAAAACTTAGGTCAAAGCCCAAAACCCATCTTGACTTTCATGGGGGAGGGTTTCTTATAAATAGACCCCTACCCCCCATGATTCAAAGGTTGAAAAATCCATTCTTAAAAGAGAGAATTAGAGGATTTTGTATTCATAGAGATTGTACCCATTCAAATCAAATCAATCTATAAAAATTTAATTTTTGTAATGTGTGATTACATAGACATCATAAACCATAATTTAATTACTTACCAATACTCCACTTTAGTTGAAGTATAATGCACAAACCCAATATTTAAGCTACATTGTGTGCTTACTTGGGCTGCATCATACATCGGGAATTTTGCAATTTGGGCCGTGTGTTGTCTGCTTGTTGGGCTTTGGACCGTAAGATGTATAGCAACATTGTACCTTTGGGTATTCTATATAACTAATGTGGCGGATGTATATAACATAACCAAAGACGCAAGAATGTGGTATACATCCTGCCACATGAGATGCCAACTACTAAAAAAACAACCAATAAAAACAAGTCGCGTCAATCTAAATTGTCTCGTTAAAAAAAGGAAAAACACAAATTCAAAATAAAAAAGGTCGTTTCCTCTTTCTCTCCTCATTGCTTTAGCATGCTCTGCAAGTATATAGTCTCTCCCTCTTTCTACACGATGAAAACTACCTCATTCATGTCGAAAAATTTGAAAACAAACAAATTGAAGCTATCATGCTCATGAACACAATTTGTCAAAAATATCAGAAGTTTGAAGCTCATTTTTGCTAAAAACCAAGCTACAAGTCAGTATAGAATGCTTTAAAAATCCAAAAAATCTAAGATAAGGAAAAAATTCTTCTCTAGTTTTGATTTCCTCTACAATACGCAATACATTAGGGTTTATTAGTAACAAAATGCAAAGCGAAGAGCAAAGCAACAAGAAGAAGAGGCAACGTGAAGATCAACAACCAAAATTGCCTTCAAAAAAGTATCTCATGTATAAACACCAAAAACTTCAATAATTTTAGAAGATTTAATATTGTTTTCTTGATTAGTGTAGTTTGAAGTAAAGTTTAGCATAATATCATCGTTTAGTGTAATAATTGAACAAATTTAGTGGTTTTTAGAAATAGTTTCAGTGTTAAGAAATTGATTGGTGTTGTTTCAGTTGGAATTGAGAATAGTCTGGTACTTCAGTGTACAACATAGGGAATTTTGGTGTTGTTTAGACACACATATAGTGTTCTTGGCTTGATTGTTGTAGTTTGAAGTGAGTTCTAGTACAATATAATAGTTTTGCGGAGTATTTGAAGAAATTTAGTGTTGTTTAAAATCATATTCAATGTTGTACACTTGATTGGTATTGTTTGTTAAAATTAAGATAATATGATGTGTTAATGTAATAGTTGAAAAATTTAGTGATGTTTATAGAGGGGTTGTCTTAATAAAAAGGAAGCTATTTCTAATTTGCTTGGCAACTCAAGGTAGACTATTTATAGAAAAAAGAGAACCATTAGTATGTTTCACAGGCCTATTGATAAGTATTGGCCCTATTTGAAGGAAGTTGAAACTATTCGTGACTTATTCTTTAAAGATAAGAAGCTTTTTCCAAAACACTTACAGAAAAAGGAGAGTATGAAATAAAGAGGGCATGTCCTATTGTAGTTGAACCTGTTAGTAGGAAGGAAGAGAAGCCAAGACTCTTAAATACCCCCTCCCCCCAACATAACTAAGATAACCAGTACCCTTGCATTGTCTTAGGAAGTTGGCAAAAGTCACAATGAAGTTGTTATATTCATCTTCTCAACTTTTAACCTTTATCAACATGTTTGACCATCTTCTGTTCAAGGCTGTTGCTCAACTGTTTTAAAGATTGTGAAATTTGAAGTTATAAATCTTGTTGGATATTAACAACAACTATTTTTAATAGGGCCAATACTTGTTTCATGTTAAAGATTTAGTGTTAGACTTTAAGTAATTTGATGTTATTTAGTGTAAGATTTAGTGTTGTTTAGTTGAAAGTTTGGTGTTTTCATTTAATTGGGGATATTTTAGGCCATGTACAATGTTTTACTTTAGTATTTTTTAATATTTAATTTAGTGTTGGTTAGTTATAAATTTGGTGTTATTTAACATAATGGTGTTCTTTAATACATTGTTAAGTGCAGTTTAGTGTACAATAGTTATGCATTTGTTGGTAATCACAAAAGGCTTAGTCTTTTAGATTGGTATTCTTTGTACATACACTCTGTATTTTTCATTACTTAAATGACATTGAGTTGATAGGGTAAAGCATGGAGAAAATGGAATAGATCTTAATAAGATAATCGAAGCTGTTGTAATTAATCTAAATGGAAGTGCTATGTACTTAAAAAATCCTTTCAGGTATAAAGCTTGTCATATTCAAAGTTTAAAGTTACTACCTTATGAATATACTTGCTATATTCAAAGAACTTCATATTTATTTATCTAACATAAATCTTGTGCAGTTCCGAGAGCAAAGCAAATGAATTTGCTATAGGATAGGAAAAGTAGAAAATACTTAAGTAAATTGCCTACAAAAAGAGGAATAAGACACCTTTAAGCCCAATAAGATCACCCAGAGCTCACAAAACTACAACACCATCTAATCGAGCACCAACTAATCAAGATCCACAAGGTGAACTAAACAAATTGATAAAAAAGAGTACTTATGAGCTGCAAAACCAACCTCCAAAACCTTTTGACACAGCTTGACAGCAATAAGATCGCCAAGGGGGCACAAATTCTGTGCATAATCTATTGAGTGTGAAACACTTCAAAGACATAATAAGGATAAATTCGAAGCCGCAAAAAATCCAATTTGTGTAGAGCAACATTCAAGTCATGAAATGGAGACACAAACCAAACAAGATACCCCTAGAACGCTAGATTCCAAAACCTTCTTGCACAGATCCATCACCAAGAAGATCACCCAGAGGTCATAAACCCATTATGGTCTTCCCAAAGTGTAGAGGTACTGAAAGTCGTAATGAGAATAAAGAGGAAGAATAAGAACTAGAGCCATGTCATGAGGACCAATCAAATCATAAAAAAGACAGCTAGAGTATAAAAGATTAGGAAGACAACACCAAACTGCTCAAAAACAGTGAAAGATAAGAAGCTGTTAGAAGTTCTCCAAGACTCCTAATTGCAAGTGATGAAGAGAAGGAGTAGGTGAAAGTGAACATGAGAAAAAGATGGAAACAAACACAAAAAAGGAAGAAGAAACAGAAGCAGACAATTGAAGACAAAGAAGCTTGTTAAAGCGACCAGGCCAAAGGAGAAAACATAGAAAGGTAAGAAAAAAGTGCAAAATGAGAAGGTTTATGAAAAGCATTTGGTTATAAGAATGTCTCTTGCTGGTTTTTCATATAAGCATGAAAGATCTAATGATGCTCAAAAGCAGGGCCATAAGAGATACGAGACTGGGAGGCTTTTTGAATTTTGAAATATCAAAAATACGTGGCAAATTTGCTGCATGGTTGCTGGACATATTTGATCTATACGTAGCTCGCTTTTGCTTGCTTGAAAAGAAAAGATATAAATAACTGCAATGGATGTACATTTGGCCTTTGCATACCGGCTAGAGGCCATAATGAAGTCCAAGTTTGGAATGAGGTGTATTAATGAAGACTTTGAATTGCTCCTACGTGACCTGAGGATAGATTGGAATTTGTAGGGGGAAATGCCTTTGCTTTATGAAATGACAGACTTCATTCGACCACAACAAGATGGTGGTGACTGATTCAAGAGGAATTTCATTATATATATGGTAGCGATGTTCATCCACCGTCATCAGCAAAACCATTCTTATGTCATGGTCTTGAAGAACGTAAGCAATCTTGAGGAAATTTCTTGTATAATTTGTCCCAATACATGTTGGATTGCTTAGTTAATGCTATAATTACTTGATATGCTTATCATATATTGGCATATATGCATGTTCTAATAAAGTTTGGCTCAAATCATAGAGATGTAATAAGGCATATATCTCTTGCATAAGGTCCAATCACTAACTTATCAACTAAGCTCAAAGGAGCATGTTTGAACTATACAATAATGGTACAAGTCAAGGTCCATGATAATAGGTTAATATTAGGCGACTTTGGATGCATGTCGAGATCAGGTCAGTTTGAATACAACCAAAAGTTTAGTATAAGATAAATACTTCAAAGCTTATTCAATTATGGAAGGATGTCAAGTATCTCAAATACATTACAAGGGAATAGTTTAAGGCTACATGTAAAAGTCCATACTTCAAAGTCTACTAAATCAAGGTGTTCATCTCATGACATGAGGGACATATGACAAGTAAGTTGATTCTTGAAAACATGTCAATGTTTATGTAAATCTGAGTATAACTCAAGATCCAACAATTCAGATATCATGTCAAGGTCTAGTGAGCTTAATAATCAATTTAAATGATTTAGGTTTCCAACCAAGAAAAGCAAGCATCATGGATTCAATATAAAGAATTAGAATATGTCATACATTGTACACTAAGACTATTATACACATCTAAGCTCATGCTCAATAATCAAGGAGACTAACAAACACGTTATGTGGATTTGGTAGTTCATATCTCATTACTCTTAATTGGTTTGGTATCATCAAAGTCAATATCATATTATACTCATGTACTAATTCTTCTCTATAGATATAGTCCGTTTGGCTGTCCTATAGAGCAACAACCATTGGATGCGTATAAATCAGTCTATCTCATCACCAAGTTTCCACTAATATAACTCTGCATCAAAGTCCACAACCACTTGCTAAATGACGAAGGACAGTCCCCACAAAATGAAAACTCTTAGAAACCTAATCAATAACTAATCCTAAACTGACTATGTTTAATAAAATTAATGAATGCTAATCCTAAATTAAACATGATTAACACGAAATTAACTAAACAGACTACACAACTAAATTAAACAAGACAAGGCATTAAGCCTAATCAGTAATCACGAATCAACAAAAACAATCACTAAACTCAATTGATGACATGAATTTAACAACTGGAAGCTTTAAATTTAACTAAGGACGAGACTTTCCATGCTTAAAGCCCTAAATGAAGCAAGGTTGAACTTGGATGGCAGCAATTTCTCCACTTATTACGCTTGCCTGACGTAATAACTACTCGTCTAATCCACAAGAAACCAAAAACTTCAACTTAAAAAAGTGGATTTCTAAACCCTAAATTGAAGAGGAAGAAAAAAGCAATAGAATTCAAAATTAAAGGGAGGAAAAAGAGAGATTTAGAGTGAATAACAGCAATTGAGCGTGATTAGAAGTATAAAGCATGAACTTTAAGCTTATCCCAATCACAACAATAGTCTCTTACGAGTGAAGTAGAGTAAATCAAAACATAGCAAGCATAAAAGAGATTTTTGCAATAATTTAGAAGAAAGTTAATATCTTAAGTTAACCAAAAAAGAAAAACTAAACAAAAGGGATTATTTGAGAGCTACATGAGAGAAACCAATCCAAACCTAATCCTAGTCTACTTGAACCCTAGCTTATTTACAATGGGGCGCAAAAGGGAGTATTCATGGACCCTGAAGTGTGAATAATATGATTATGTAGACTTGCTCTGGTGATCTCTGTGCCGTGCAGAAGATAGGAGCACAGTGAAAAACTAGGGTGAACACGGGTTGTGTCGAAGTAATACAGTTGGGCGGTACGCATGGACATGACTGTGTTCCCCCGCCATGGTCAAACTGTGTTTTGTTTGGCTCGCTCAATTGCTACAAATTGGTGCGCTGCTAGGGAGGGCATGGCTGTGGAGTTACATGAAATGCTTGTGTTCTGTGTTGGCCTTGGCGTCTTACTTTCATTCTTCATTTCCCATAAGCCTAAGTTTCGGGATTGCCTATGCAACCTTCAGCGTACTCAATCTCCAATGTCTGAAACTTATTGTTCTCGATTTATACCGTACACAAACACAAAACAAACATAAAAACCTTAGCCATTATTAAGAGCTACAATCTTTGTTACAGGGCATAGAATTTGTAAGATTTTTGGAGTTAATAGGGGACATCCCAAAATCACCACACAGACTAACCTCTAGTCGAGTGTACCTTAAAGTAAAGTCAGACTCATGTAATGTAGTGCACTCCCTAGTTTGATTAACCAAAGAAAAAAAAAATCTCTTTTATAATTCTTGTCATGTTCTCTAAGTTCTCATTCATTTGACTTTCAAATCTAGCAAGCATAGCCAGATGTAGATAAGCATCAGTAATATGATTAGAGTTATGGTAATAATCACAACAAAGAGGAGGGGCATATTCTAGGAAGTGAGGGGGGGGGGGGGCGGGGGCATAAGGTTTCACAAGTTGTTTCTCGCAAAAAGATTTAGCATGCAAAGCACGCGGATCGGTAAATGATATCTTAGTGACACAACTAAACTCCTCAAATGGATAACTATCCCTAACCAACTAACAAAGAAAATTCCAAGCTTTTTCAATCATTTTAGCATGAAAGCCCCACTAATGTTCTAAGAGAGTATGAGCCTTATTCACACCCTGATAAAAAATAACTAAGATTTCCCGTCTATTGTACACATAACCACATTGGAAAAGATAATTATTCAATCATTTTCAATATCTATGTAACAAGTCTTGCTTATGCTGGGAAAAATACATAACAACCATATTTTTTAATTTTTAGATGCTTTCATTTTTCAGAATTTTGGGGTCTAGTAAGAGAAAAAAAAAATCTTATCATGAATAGAAAGTCATTAGCTAATCCAACACATAAAAATCATCAAGCAAATAGGATTAGATAACAAAAACAATTAATTTAAAGGCACCATCCTTAACAATAATGGCAAAAACTTATTACGGAAAAATTGTTACTATAAGCGTATAATTAACCATTGTAGTACTTGAACAATGCCGTATCCTTATGGATGGGGTAAATTTAGGTCACTAAACACTATTCTAGGGCATATAAAACTAATCAACTCAATGGAACAACCAAACATGATTAATTAACTAATTTAATATTAATCATACCCTGAGCGTGATTAATTAAGACTGATTAAAACATAAGCCTACTCAACCAAGACAAAGCAAAAAATACTAAACCATCTAAGAACCAAATGGCACAACTGAAAAACTAGAAGGCAATAAAATATAGCTAGGAAGAGAATAGAGCGAGAAGGTCACCACATGATCTTATGCAACTCTGAACTCAAATTTCAAATATTGGGGCAAGGGTTGTTGCTTGGTCACCAAAAGTGCCGAATTATATACCCCTTATCATTTGATTGTTGATTAAAATTAGGATACTTTATGGGTTTTACTGGAGTTTGTGTACAATGTGCAGGGTAGTGTTAAACTAGAAGATAACGACATATGGATGTGAGAGGGAAGCAAGTAAGAGGTATTAGGAGACTACATGGTTGATCCTTGAAATATTACCTGATCATGTCAGTCTGACTCGAGATGTGTCTAGACACTAAAAATATTTATGTGTCATACCAAGATATAAATTAAATTAAATATTTGGGCCAACCTTTTTAATTGATTTAATTAATCCAAAATTAACGAACAAGTCATGATCCAAGCCCAAACCACTCGCAAGTCAGGATCTGGTCAAAACCCAAGTGACTTCTAAGTCAAAACCTAAGTCAAGGTCCAAGCCTAAGCCCAACCCCAAGTCAAAGCAAATGACTCTTAAGTCAAATTGATTCAAGTTGATGCTCAATTGAAGGCCCAAACTAAGGTCAAAGTCCATATTAACCTTCAATGGGGAAGGGGGGGGGGGGATTTTCCTATAAATAGACCCCTACTCCCTTTTATTAAAGGTGGGAAAATTCAAAGAATTCACCAAGGCTCAAACACTCTCTCTTTGAAGGAAGATAACAAGCACTTGAAGTATGTGCCATCCTCCCTCGAAGATCAAATGTTTGTCTTCATTGAGATTAAGCCTCTTAGGCCATCTCTCAGGATAAAGTTCATTCAAACTCATCCAAGAAGATTAAATCAAAGGATCACTTTCATTATATTCAATATAGAGATTGTACCCATATATATAATATCAATACAAAAATTCAATGTGTTACTCAAATTCTTGTTTGATTTATTTTAGGCTTGAAATTTCCATTTATAAATTTTTGGCATGCCTGGTGGGACTTCTTTGCCACATCTTTTTCTCCTAAAAATCAAGACTTTCAAGTTTCAAGAGCATCCTCTTCAAAGAAGACATGGCCACAAAGAACATTGTCTCTCAATCTTCAAAGAGGAAGGGTACTGGATCTCTCTCTCGTAGGGCCTACAAAATGGACGTCACTTCTAGCAGGCGAACTCACATAATGGAGACAAGAAGCATGGCCAAAGTTGTTGCACCAATCGTCACTAGGCAAGCAGTGACGCCCTCACCCAAACTCAAAAGCTTGAAGATGAAAGAAAAAGTGTCTTCTTAGATGGATGAAATTTAAAACCTCCAGCTTCAATCTCCAATTTGTGAAGTAGGAGACTACTTTAGTGGTGATTCTTCTTTGCCCTCACCAAAAGGGGCACTTTTGTCAGAAACTGAAGCTTCAATCGTCGCTAGGTTAGTTCCTACCCCGACACCATTCCACCCCTACCATGTGTCACCATTTATCTAGTGCTCCTAAGTCTCATGTTTTACAGTCACTTGATTATATGGCCCTTGCGTGTGACTTTGACCATTTCTATGAGTACGGCAAGATTAAGGGGTTAAAGGACAATCTTGATGAGTTACGTCATATGGAGTCACCTAGGAAGCACATTCATGAAAAGTTTGACATTTCTGGGGCATTGTCTGATTTATCCCTTGCTTCTGTGGTCATTGATATTTCAGTTGACTGGCTCCTAGGTTTAACAAATTGAAATGGGTCGTGAATTGTGTAAAAGTGTGCTTATCTTTCTATATATCTTATATCCATTTTTTTGAGTTGTGTTCCAAGGCTTTTGGCAGGCTATTTAGAGCTTTAGTGGGTTTTGACTTGAGCAGCAACTTCACCTTAAAAAGGAGTGTTTGATCCTCCACAAGCCACCCTATGACTTTGATAGGTGATGAGATAATTCAGGTACAATCAGTATCTAACCTAGTAGCATTGTTTCTTACCTCTCATATATTTGTGCAAAGACATGTATAGTGCCTTGTATGTTTCTTTTCTTTTCCTTTTACTTTTGGTTTTTAGGTTTTAAGGCTTCTTGACCCACAATGAGGAAATTGTTTGATTTCATTATGGGGAAGGGAAAGACATGCTTCATGCTTGTGAAGAGGAAACAAGAGAATTTTTTTTAGAAAAAATACCGAAAGGATTTTTTTTTATGGTTTTGGGAAGCTTGTATTATTTTGACTGGTCTTGACGAATAATAACTTAGCTATTTAGGTTGTGTACAAGTAGGATGTACACAATAGAATTCAATCCAAAGTGTGTCATTCTAGGATTCAAAGCTAACCCCGATATATTGTTATGGTGTTTAGATCATACCTTAACTTTGTATGTCACCATTGTTCTAGGATCTTAAGCTTTTGAGATTAATTCTCCCACTTGTCTCATGTGTATGTTTATTTTTGTTTTTACCTTTTCTTTTTTCATTGAAAAATAGTAGATAACAAAATAGTCATAAAATATAGCTGAAATGGCTTATGGAGTCTTGGAATAACAAATATCCTTTTAATGTATGTGCTATTGGGTGCTACAACTTTGAGGCAATATTGCTACACAGAAAACTTGCTTTCTCGACTAGTAGTTAACCAAGTGGGTCAAGTGGGATTGAATTGTACTCTGGGAAGCTTGATTCTTAAGATAATGGTACACTTGCACACAAAGTACTATGTTTTAGTCGTTGTTTTGATAGATTGTGTGGTAGAAAATGGTGTGCAGATGTCACCAGTAGGGACCAAAAGTTTTGATATGTACATTGTATTTATGTACATGCTAACATCTAGGTTATCATTTGCGTGGGATTTTTCAAGTTATTAATAGAAAATATATCAATAGATGTCAAAAAACATCCTCAGATGTTGAAGCGGCAATAAATGCAGAATTGCAACTATTGAAATTAAAAAGAAAGATCTAATATGGCTTATCATCCATAGGGAATTTCTCAAGTTATTAATAGAAAATAGATCACAAAGGGTCGAAGGCCTCAAAATAAATGTACAAAAATAATTGAATTGTGTGAACTAAAAGTCAAACCTTATGGGCACCCTAATATTCTTATATAATTTGTAGCAGTACAATTAAAAAATAGGGCATCCTTTCGAAAAGCAATGAAGAAGGCTATTGAGTTAACCGAAGAAGCTGAGACAAAATGAATTCAAATACAAATCGCAAGCCCTATCAGCTGAAACAAAACGACATGTGTTGAATGGATAAAAGCAGGCAGTGTTCCCTTACATACTGTTTACACAAAAATTGATTATTATATCACTACAGTTTGAACTGCTTATCAAAATTTGTATATTTATAAGTCAAGAATAATAAGCCTTTACTTGACTTGTATTTCTGTTTTGATTAACAATAGAGCAAAGAACGATAACTTTTTCCATCAAATTTTCATCAAAACAATTCTCACTTTTAATTCTATAAGGTCGAATAAAAATTCGATTGACCTTTTGATAGAATTGTTACGCTTAGTGTGTGACTCGTTGATTTTTTAAGAATTAGGATGAAAAACAAGTAATAGCCTATACTATGAAGTATGAACCAGTAACTATTGAACTAATAACCAACTCATCACTTCACATTATTTGGATCTAAAGGAGTAGTTAAGATATGATACTTTTGTCTTATCATTGCAACAATTTTTTTGGGGGGGGGGGGCCATAAACAAGAAATCAAATGAGTTGTCAAGCACAAAAAAAGGATAAACATACATTAAAGGAAGGGGATACAAATAAATGGAAAGGCATATAAGAAAGAAAAAAATGAGTGCAAATGATATATGATTTCACTATGTAAGCTCTTTAATCATATCTTAAAAGACAATGTAATGAAGCATGAATAGAGAGATTCACACGTAATTATTGAATATGAATCTATCATAGAAAAAAGAAAAAAATTAAGATCCTCAAGCCAGTAAAGGCGAAAAAGGTTCTTCAAGAGCAAAGTTCATTGAGAACTCCATTGTAGAATACAGACCTAATCATTAGCCAAAAAAGTGATGGAAATGATGGAATCTGTGAATATAGAAGAATCAATTGAAAATGGATCCTAATGATTGATTGGGAAGGATGGCGGAAAGAACCAGAGACCAATTCATTTATTTTTGAAACCCTATAAAACTGAAATAGATATTGAAAGATTATATATTCACCTATAAAAATTTCCTTTTTACTAGATTACTCATATTTTATTTTAGCAATGCAATCTAATAAAATGTATCTATACAAAAAATATATAAAAACTATATATAAAATATATTTAAAATTTACGTATATATCCAACTATAAAAATATCTAACAAATTAGATGAACATCAAAGAATCTGATGAATATAAAGGAATCTACTGATTTACTATATTATTAGATGTATATCTTAATTTAATATTATTATTCTATTCATTTTTATTGATTTTCAAATTTATAATATATATTAATCTACATATTAATTTAGAATTCTATTTTGATTAAAGTTCAATTTTTAAATATTCATATTCAATTAAAATTGAAATGTTTATATTTGTGAGGAGCCAGATGAGAAGAAACTCTCATGTCTAATTTTGTAGCTGAGATGGAATTAAGAAAAAACCGTCTACTATAACCTGATAAGAAGCAAATCCACCAAACAACATAGAGGAACAATGAGAGGAATATCTTATCCAGGGAGTCGTATTTGTTTCGAAAGATGTGCTCTTTAAGCAATTGAAGTTACTTGGATCACATCATGACAAATAGAGGCAGGGCGGTGAGCAATGATATGAAACGCACATTGCGGTGGAAAAATATAGGTACATATCTCTCCAGACAAACTAGTTACAGTGAGACCTATGAAAACCTGTATGGGTTTGGGAAAGGATCCCCTGAATATTCGGTAGTTGTTGTCAAACTAGGTCGAATACGTTATGAAATGAGAAGAGTAGTAGAAAATATAGCCTAGAGGGCTATTTCGATGGTAGCATCTAAGATGCCCTTACGAACTCACTCCATTATTCCAAGATAGGAATCTATAAAAACAATAGAAGATTCTTTACTTTTTATTTTTGGAAATAAATATTTCTTTTTATTTTTTTTCCCTTTGTTTGTTTACATATATTTAAAGAATAGATAAAAGAAGATATGATTCAACCTTAGACCTATTTGAATGGAGTAGACAACAGCGGGGATTAAGAATTGATGTGTATTCGAATCATAGGAGCTAGCAATCATCGATATGCTCAT
Organism: Selenicereus undatus; assembly: GCA_017589665.1. NCBI lineage: Eukaryota > Viridiplantae > Streptophyta > Magnoliopsida > Caryophyllales > Cactaceae > Selenicereus > Selenicereus undatus. The sequence goes on along the minus strand of JACYFF010010365.1, from coordinate 61,911,211 downwards.
ACTGGTGATGCTATTATTATTATGATCAAAGAATGATGGTTTTGTGCCCTTCCTTAAAAGAATGATAGGCAGACATTCAGTTCGGTCTATTTCTTTCTCTCCCCATGAATTGTACATCTGCAACAATAGGGACAAAATTTTCATAATTTGGACCGATTAGGCATACTGTGTGGATTCTTATGGGTAATATGTCTAAAAATTCCCTTCGATTCCTTATTAACAATCTTTCGAACACAATCAAGACATTCCAAAATAACTTTGCTCGGGGGACTTTACACTTAGCCATCAACCTGACCTCCTTTGAATTTTTTATTCAAGCCAACTTTCTACTATTGTTTTCCACTCGAAGTGAAGAAGAAAGGAAAATCAAAAAATAGAAATTCCTAACTCAAAATACAAATACCATTAGAAAGATTCCGTTCAAATCACAATCAACAAAGTAAAAATAGTACACAAATTTAAGAAATACTTCGTAATCAGAAGGTTTCTAACTACATTTTGAATCACAATATTTCATTTTAATATCTTGTATGATATTATTAACCTAGATTCACCTTTTATTTCCATTCTCCCTCTTTTTTTTTTTTTAGAGATTTTCATTCGAATCGGATTCCAAGTTTTGATGAGGTTAAATCTCCTTTTCGTCTTTCTCCCCTAGAATATTCTTATATTATAAAAAACGGGGATTAGTGACAAATACTTGATTCTATCTCTAATCTTTGTTACCTCTGTACCAACTCAATAATTGGGATGAGAAAAGGGACCACCAACACATCTGAGCAAAAATGATTGCTTTTATTAATAGACCAGCTAAACCCCAAACCATAGAACACTTAGGATCGGTGCCATAGAAAGATATGTTTTTAGATCTCGCATTGAAAATCCTCTTCCTTTACTTATATAATGTAATATATAAAATAAAGGAAATACATATCTAATATGTGATCATATGTATAGATAGTTTAAAGTTAAAATCTACTTTTGTTTGTACACAAAATCCCTAAGCTAAGTCAAATTAAAATAAATGTAATAATGATCCGATAGATATATTTTTTTTTAGAAAATTGATGAGGATGGATCCTCAAGCTCCCAAGATTAATATAACAAGGAAAACAATCACACCGAAGAATGCATCTCTTGGGTCAAATCTCAATCAATTGATAAGATTGTGAGGTTTGTGCCTATAGAAGATAAGATGTTAATGATAGAATAATTACTTTTCACCAAATTTCCCTCCTAAAGGCTCTTAGCCACCAAAGAAGAATTCCAAAAGAAGAATCCACTCGCCGCTATTCATTAAAGAGATAAAAATGTAGAGATTTTAGTAAGAGAAAATGGCAATTTGCGTTTCCATTAGTAACTCAACTCGAGCTGAATTTACAGGGAGGTAATGGGGTCTATAAATACTCAAAATCTGGGGATTAGCTGTTACAGTAGAGGGGAAAGTGTACCAATAGGGAGATTACAAATTATCTTAGAAAAATAAATAAAATTATTAAGATAATCACAGACAAGGTGAGTTGTCTTTTTTTAGGATTCTTCCCCCTCCGTCTAAAATGCTTCTAGAAGGCTCTACACCTGCAATGAGGGTCTTGTTACTTGGAAAATATTTCTTGGTATGTGTAAGATCATCCTATGCTAATTAATCTCAAATATAATAGTTGTATCCTCCTCAATTAAGAGCAAATTCTAGATTGGTCCAAAACTAGAATTTTGTGCATACTTCACATATTTGGGCCATTTCTCCTAATATTAAAAATCAATCCAAATTTTAGCGTATAAGGATAAAATAGACATCTTCATGAATTAGAAAAGCTCGGGCTTGTCTCATTTGGGCTTCGTTTTGCTAGGATTTAAGCTTAACCCAAATTTAGTAAGTTTTTTGACAAAAAACTACGTTGTGTAAGTTGGGGTTGTCATCACTTCAGGGAATCAAAATGCATCCTAACTCGGACTTTTATTGTATCATCCTAAAGTAGACTCTCTAAGCTTCCCAACAAAGCACAGTTCCCCCCCAATCAGACTTCGTTTGGATGGTGAGAAGCCAAACTGAAATTGAATGAAATGGAGCGGTGAACATGTTGACCTAGGAAAGTCGGCTTGGAGTTTGGTGTGGATAAGAATGTAGCCAAGAGTGCACTTGGGACTTGGTACGCATCAAAAATAGAGTAGTATGCCCCTTTGATGGATATGTCACCATGCCCTTTGATTTAAAAGAATCAAATCAATTTGGCATTACTAATATGCTGGTTAAAGGTTGTATAATTCAACCAAATTTTGTTTTAGTTGTTCTATTGTAGGGCATAAGGTTCATTCCAACACTGACCTGATTTTGTGAGCAAAATTCAGCAAGTATCAACATGGTTTAAGTCTGATATTTTTGCATGGATTTCAATTTCAAGATGTAAGCTTTCCAACAAGACAAGTTGCATCCAATTTGGAGTTCATTTGGTCGTTCAAATCAGCCATTAACCAAAAGGTGTCAAAACTGCCCAGCAATCCAGGCGGTTTTGTTTAGTTTATAACTTAAGCTATATTAAGGCTTAAGTCTTGTATTTTTACATAATTTGGGTCCTTAAGATGTTATCTACATGTTAAAAGTGATAAAAGCAAGTTATATCAAGTAGAAGATGAAGAACCAGACCATTCTTCCAAACCATGCAGATTGAACCTGGTTCAGACCAGTCTGGCCATTTTGATGTTTTCACTAGGTAAATGAAATCCAAAATGAGTAATTACACTTGGATGAGTTAGAAGACTTCCTGAGGTTTCCATCCATATGTGACAAGCCAGATTATCACCACGTTTGGTATGGGAAACGTGGCCTCCAAAAACAGCCAGAAAACTGGCTAGTAAGCTCGGTTGAAGCATGAGGTGTTTTTCCTTCTCAAGTGGGTTTTCCCAGCTGCATGGCCACTTGACTACATCACACCACGTCCAAGGCTGCTAGACACATGCTCATTTTCTGCTAAAGAAGCTTTGAAGTGTGTGAACCAATGAGAAAATGAAGAAGAAAACAACACCTTAATTCTGATTGGCTAGCCGTAATACCTTTTTGGCTGACCAATAAGAATAAAGCTAGCATTCTGAATATATTAAGCTTAAGTAAGAGTAAGTTAGTGTATAATTAAGCTTAGGCATAGTTTAGATTTATATTTTGATGTATTAGATTAGTTTAGAAAGCTTGTAATCTAGTTTATGTTCTAACTGATTGTAATTAGTGTTAATACCTTTCCTAAGCATGAGGAAAGGTAGTAAGGTGTATTTTACTAGCTAGCAAAGGTCTTGGCTGCTTATTTAAGAAGCCCCACGACCTAGCTTGCAATCCAACCCTTTTGATGAATTAAAACCTTTGAGAGTTGTGAAGCGTTGGCTTCCTTCTTGGTGCTTAGGCACTAACCTAAATACTTAACTTGCTTATCTTAGTTTAGGCCGAACTAAGTGGTGATCAAGTGAAGTCTTAAGCTTGGGTTAAGTGGTGTTTCTGTATCTTAATCAAACTTAAGGGCCCTAAACTCAAGGATTGGTGGTGTTTCTATATCCTTTCCAAGAGTTTAGTTTTCTATCCTTTGATTGTATTACCCAAGGTTTCCTAAGAGGATTAGAGTTGATTTTGCTAGCTTAACTTTGAGTTAGTAATCTTAGCTTTGATTCATCTTTCCATCTTCCACATCCATAACCCTTGTTCATGTCCATCCCCTATGCTTTGTTCTTGCTAAGAATACTCCCTTTGGGCTTAGCTTGAACCCAAACATTCAAACACCTCAAACCGAGACAAGTCACATTCCAAACCGTGCGTGGACAGAAATGTGGCATGGCCACACCATGCCCCATGGCACGACCGTGCCACCCTCAAGGCCGTGACTTTTCATCTTTTGTGTTGCGTTTTTGCTAGTTTGTTGCTTGGGTACCATTTCCACCCTTGTGTCATACCTCAATTCACGCCAAGGTCGATTGTTTTCTCACTTAGAATCACTTGATTCTAAGCTTCCATTCTCCCTCCACATACTTGGTGCCTCACAACCATCATTTTATGTGACCACTTTCCTTTGTTTCCCTTGCATGTATTGTTCCTTTGGTTGCTAGTTTGGCATACCCTACCTAGAGCCACCGAACTTTACATCACCCTTCCTACTCAGCATTCCCAAAAATTGTTTTTACATTTGCGACGCGTTTTTCATATATATCAAAGTTCTTTTATTATACCTTTTCATATATTTGAAAATATTTTTAGTATACCTTACATGATACGAGATCAAAAAGATATAATAACAGTGTTTGTTTTTTTCTGGTTGAAGCCAGTTAATTCAACTAACAATCTTATTAATCATGGTGTCATTATATTAGTTAAATTAGCTTAATATTTGTGTGTTTATTAAAGTGAATAATTTTATAAAATTGGTTACAAAATTTCGTGACTTATTATGAGAATGTGTAAAATTAGTAAATAGTCGAGAGTTAAACCAAGTGAGAGGAATCAATTTGGCTAATGGATAGAAGAACTTGTGGCCTATTCTATTGGGCCTCAGTTTTTCAATCTTTGGATTAATTAAAAAAAAGAGGAAAAAGAAAAAAAACCCCATTTAAGTGATACTGTGAGGTGCCTACTCCTCAGCAATTCTCAATGTAAGGCTCTTCTTTTTTGTAACACCACAACCCAATAAGAGTGATCAAAACTGGTTAATCGGAAATTCGGTTAACTGAAAATCGGTTAACAAGAAAGTTGGTTTGCAAAAATTGCGAACCGTAAACCGAACCAAGACTTTCGGTTAACCTAAAATCGGTTAACCGAATTTTTGGGTTCGGTAAAAATGTAAACTGTAACTGAACCGAAAAACTCAGCTAATTGGATTTTCGGTACGGTTAACCGAATTTTCGGTTCGGTTACTGGTTAACTGTTGTTTTAAATTGTTAATTTTCAATTTTCACTCCTTTTTAAAATTAATTTAAGTATTTAAGACACCAAATATTAATTTACACATTATTTTATGTTTAGTCTTATCTTTAATAATTGTAAAATCTACCCTTGACCAATATAAAATTCCGTTATTTTTTTAATAAAAGTGTAAGTTTTGGTTTTAGTTAACCGTACAGTTAACCGAATTTTAAATTGCTGACTAAAACTGAAATCGAAACCACAAAATTTTTTTGGTTCGGTTAACCAAACTGAATTTTTTAGAAAAATCAAACCGGCTAACCGGTTTTTCGGTTTTTCCAGTTCGGTTTTTCGGTTTTGGTTTTTTTTGCTCACCCCTACAACCTAGCCTTCTCCCTTCATCTTCTCCAAGCCATCCCCATCGATTCTCACCATTTGAGCCAAGGACAGAGAGCAAAATAGTGAGAGGAGAGCGAGGGAGAGTAGCACATGAGTCACAGTAGCAATGCACAGGAGAAGAAGAAACCGAGCAAAGCAGGCCTGGGAATAGGGTCACATGACTGGCAGTAGGGGAGGAAGAAACCAGATTCAAACCCAGCTTCAAAATTATTAGCTAATTTTCAATATTTTCAATTGTTTTCCTTGTTAACAAATGGTCGGTGATTCTTGGAAGAAAAGGTCGTTAGTCGAATTAGCAGGGCCCGTTAATCAGATCCTCTAGCTTGGAACAAAATGTGGGTGATTCTTAATTCCCAAAGTTATTAGCTAATTTCAATATTTTCTAATTTGGCCATGAAAACTTGGTTATGTTCTTGAGTTGGAATTATGGTGAATTGAGTAATTATGGGAAGAAAGATGATTGAATAAGTTGATTGAGATTATTTGCATTGAAATTGATATGATTTTGACGTTATTGTGTGGGTAGTGCTGTGAAGAGGGAGTTTAGGTTTGAGTGTTAAACTGATGAATTTGCGAAGTGTATTTATTGTGATTGTAATTCTGTTTATGTCAATTGTTACGGTTTATCGCTGTAGCAATTACGAGTGTCGTCATCCAGGATGGATTATGGAATTATATTACAACTGAGTTTCAAGTTATTATAAAATTGGGTAAGAAATAAATCAAACTAAATTGCTCAGAAGAATTGGAACCAAGAACGAGGAAGGATGGAACGCCAAAATCGAACCAATTGCTCATAGATACAGAAGCCAAATCCGAAATCTTCGTTCAAAATTGAGAACCTGCGATTCAATTACATTTATTTTTTTGAGAACTAATCCAAAATCTAAAACTAAAAAAACAAAACAGAGATGAAACAAAAATTTGAAATTGGAAAATTAAAACTCGAGACTAATCTACTCTATGCTATTCCTCCTGACCCAGTATTTGTTTCCTTCAATTTATAGCCCGAATCCGAACCCTTCGTGTCCTTTAATCTTTCATAACCATCAAGTTATTCATTGCCCATTAATCAACCTAATTGATGAGATGAAGATAATGGTGATGAAACAGCTAGAGGTTAATGATGGTAATGAATGGGTGAGTTGAAGAAGTTGAAGGAAGGAGGAAAGAGAAAGATGATGGAGGAAGGGGGATGGGTAAGGCTCGGCCGGGCCTTGCTTCAATTCACGACTGCTATTGTTGATTTTCTTTTCTCTTCTTTCTTTCTTTTCCTAACTTGTCCCAAATGTTGGTCTTAATTGAGGCAAACAATTTTTTTTTCAAGTTTTCCCAATTCCTTCAAAGTAAACAAAAATATTATTAAAAATTCTAATTTAATGATTTATTTTAGCAAATATTAGATAATAAAAGGATATAAAATATCATAATTTTGTGCTGAACAATGCCCCACACCTAAATTTTGTTCGTCGTCAAGTAAAATAAAACAAAAAATTCTGGAAAATAAAATAAAATCCTAATTCACTTTCGTAGGAATCACTGTTGCACTTAGCATGTGCAACAAGCCCTTTAAACCCCTAGGTTACCCTTGGTGGACGAGGAAGGTCTCATGAAGGTTTGCAGAAAATATATCCACAAAATCTATGAAGTTAAACAAAAAACAAAAAATCGAAAATCTTTTTTGTTTTTTTTTTAATTTTTTACAAAAACTTATATATACAACACTAGGGAAAATATATACACATTCTAATCAACCACATCACTCACGCAACCAAAGCACTAGATAACGTATAAACGCAATGTGCACATCAAGAAATCCTTAATCTGCACTGATGACGTCTATACACAACCTTTCACTCCACTTAGAAATTATGTACAAGCATGATTGGTAGAACCTCACTTTAGGAAAATGTGGAACACTTTCACTCATGCGTTTAAAATATAGCAAGGTTTACTCAATTATCTTCCAATCAAATAAACTGCCATATACTTGCTAAGATTCTCAATTCTCCACCACTAAAATGCAATATGCAAAATAATAATCAAGAGGACTTTTGAGGGTTGTAATGGGGCTAAAGGTTATGGGTAAGAGAGGGACAAATGATTTGGGAAAATGAGAAGCAAAAAGTCAAAGTTAATGAGCAACCAACACTTACACAGATTATAATGAGCACACACTCTCTCAAAACAAAATATAAGAACACACTGCAATTAAATTGACCATTGGAAATGAGTATACATAATGATAAATCTATGCCAAACATTCTTATTCACAACTCTTTTTGGATTTTTTTTCTTTGAAATTTTTGAGATTTTTTTTCAACTCTTTTTTTCATTTTTCCTTGGAAACTTTTTCCATTTACTTTTCACTTTTCTTGCTTTTTTTTTTCCTTTTTTTAATAAGAAAATGAATGAATGGCATGTATGAGAGCAATACAACTCAATTTTCAAGTGATCACCATGAAACATTCCCCCATATACTAAAATCAACCCCTAAATTCATAAAATACCCAAAAGCTACCCTCTAAATAATGAAGTGTTGCCTCACCAATTTTAGCTTAGAGATAAGGAAATGTGTTTAGGCCAAGCGCTAAAATGAAGGGTTCATAGCAAAAAAGGTCAAGGCTCAAAGGGCTAGCAAAGGGTAAAACATTCAACACAAGGATTACAATTTGGCTATGTAGTTCACAAAACAAAAGAATGCTGCAGAAGGCAAAAATTCTACGTCGAATCGGATGGTGCCACGTGTAAAAAATTGACTAATTACAGATTGCCATGTGTTACATTGACTTTGGTGGACCCGCTTGGTCAAAATTAAGTTCAGCCAATTAAAAGTTGTCATGTGTCATCGATGATGCAGAAATTAGTAATTATTTTCTTTATTTAAAAATAAGAAAATAATTACTGGGCCTAGGTCCAAAACCCGGCTCTAACTTAGTTGGTAGAGCCTATAAATAAGGGTCCTTCCCCTTCATTTGGATCATTCAGTATTTGCAGAATTTAGAGCTCAGATGGCAAGAAGCATCTAGTTATCAAGCGAGAAGGATCAAAACTTGCAGAGCTTTAGAAACTACAATCAGTCACTTGCAAATCAAAATAAAGAACAGTATTCAGAGTTCTTCAGCTGATTTGCATCAACCAAGATCAAGTATCACGCCCTCGGAGTACTCAAGTCATTAGGAGATCGAATAAGAGGTTTACTTTATTGTATTAAACTCATAGATTGTACTTACATATTACATCAATGCAAAGATTAAATTTGTTTCTGAATTTCTTGTCTTTATTTATTTTAGACTCAAAATTTGTGTTTACAAATTTGGCATGCTCGGTGGGACATCTCTGCCTCTCATCTCTTTCTTCGATATACAAACTCTGCACTCCCTCGAAGATAACATGGTCCCTAAGAATGCTATCACTCAATCTTCAAGGAAAGCTGTCCGATTTGCATTTCAAGGATCAACAATTGCTAGTGCTGCATCTGGTGGTGTCATGACTAGAAGTATGACAAAAGCTGCTACTGCTATCACCGGAGAACACTCAATTGTGGCTGCACCATCACAGTCACATAAGATCCAAAACCTCGGCTCCAAGGTATCTGATGGAGTCAATCAAATTGCTTCAAATGTTCTGAAAAAAAAATCTGTTGCTGGCTTCATTATGCCACAAACAATTCCGCGTGGGATGGATGAACTCCAAACCCACACCTACCCTGCTTTCCAACCCTTCAATTTTGAAGATGATGGTTATTCAAGCAGTGATTCCTCTTTGGCATCCTCAAAGGGATCACTTTCCTCACATGCTGAAGCTGAATTATCTGACACTGTCGTCATGCCAATTATGGTGACAGGGGCTACTAAGTTCGAAGAGCAACTGGCGAGCATGAAGGCTACCTTGGATAGGCTATCTAAAGAGAGTGCAGAAAAGGACGCCCAATTCAAACGCCAGAACGATCAGATTTTTGAGCTGATGAAGAAGCTAGAAAAGAAGTCCTGTGAAGCTTCCAACAAAGGTTTAGGTGCCAAAAACTCTGATAAAGATTCTAGCCACATTGAAGAATCTGATGACGAGCGCATGGCAAGAAAGGACCGCTCTTTAGGCTCGATGTCTGTTGAGTAGATTTAGAGCTTAATAGCAAATGCGGTCAAGGCTCAGTTGGGAGGAGGATCTCACAAGACCCACCTGTATACAAAGCCTTATGCGAAGAGGATTGATGCTCTTCACATGCCACATGGCTATCAGCCTCCCAAGTTCAACCAGTTCGATGGCAAGGGCAACCCCAAATAGCATATTGCCCACTTCATTGAGATGTGCAGTAATGCTGGCATAGAGGGGGACCGGCTGGTAAAACAGTTTGTTTGAACTCTAAAGGGATCGCATTCGATTGGTACACAAACTTGGAGCCAGAGTCCATTGACAACTGGGAACAACTGGAGCAGGAGTTCCTGAATCAGTTCTATAGCACTCAACGTGTTGTTAGCATGACAGAGCTAACAAACACCAGACAATGGAAGGATGAGCCGGTTCTTGATTACATTAATCGCTGGAGGTCCCTAAGTCTCGAGTGCAAGGACCGTCTATCAGAAGCTTCAACTGTTGAAATGTGTGCTCAGGGCATGGAGTGGGATTTACTATATGTCTTGCAGTTGAGTAAGCCAAGGACCTTCCAAGAATTGGCAACGAAATTTCATGATATGGAGATAACAATCGCAAGTCGCCGTGGTAAGTCTTCTTCCTCATCTAACGCTAGAAAGGACAAGGGTGAATTCAAGAAAAATCCCAAGTCCACAAAGTCCTCAAACAAAGAATCCATGGCTGTTTCAACTGGAGAGCCGGTTCGAACGTCCGGAAAGCTCAAGTATGAAAACAAGAAGGGTGGATTCTCCAAGGATACTGGAAAGAAGCGTCCTACATTGAAGGAACTGTAGGAGAAGAAATACCCATTCCCTAACTCAGACTTGTCAGGAATGCTTGATGATCTCCTTGAAAATGGGGTTATCGAACTTCCATACCAAAACGGCCCAAAGAAGCTGGAAGGGTTACCGACCCAAAATATTGTCGGTATCATAGGGTGGTTAGTCACCCTCTCGAGAAATGCATTACACTCAAGGAGCATAGTATGCAACTTGCCAGGGACGGGAAGATAATTTAGATTTGGACGACACTGTTGAGACAAATCATATCTCCACTCAGTTGGAGTGTTCCTCATCGCCCTGGAAGCCAAAGCATACTCAACCTCGCGGTAGAGTAAACACTGAATTGATTTCCTCCCTTGGAGAGAAATTAATTACAATTCAATTTGGATGTTTGGAGCTTATGGCGGTTCCAATTGAATCCAAGGGACCCTTGACGGAGACTGATCCTTTTGTGGATGTCTCTGATAAAGCTGATGTTGATGATGATGGATGGACTCTTATCACTCGTCGGAGGCTAAGGAAGCAAAGTCAAGCGCAATAGCCACCTCTCCGCTGCAGGAAGAGACAAGGAAGAAAGAAGAGCCCTCATCATTCAAAAGGAGAGGAGAAGTCCAAGAACATCAAAAGGCACGAAATTCTGCCTATTGACCTCCTTGAGTAGGAACTGCTTGTTCCTGTCACACATGAAGAGTTTTTCCCAATAGGCTTCTTTGATAAAGTTACAGTCAACATGACCTCATGTTATGAGCTTGAAGAAGAGGAAGACGAAGGAAGTGACGAACAAGAGGAGTCTCCTAGAGTAGCCGATAAGACCTTAACTGTCTTGGAGGCTTTGCCAGCTCGCATGGGCTGGGGGCAAATCTTTTGTTTGCCTGACGAGATGCGCCAACATGTTGTTGCTGCCTTACAACACCCAAAACTTTACGCTGATAAAATCAAAGATGTGGGAGCATCAACAGAAGGCCAGGTTCAGTGTGCCTATTGCAATACCGCAATCACTTTCACTGACGATGATTTGTTGTTGGGATCCAAGCCCCATAATCGTCCTTTGTTTATGACTGGTTACATTAGGGAGCAGAAAGTCAGGCGCATTCTCGTGGATGGAGGGTCAGCCGTCAACATCATGCCTAAGTCTACAATGAATGACTTAGGCATCACAGTGGAAGAACTGTCTAAGAGCCGAATGATGATTCAAGGCTTTAACCTTGAAGGCCAGCGTGCAATCGATATGAGTTGTGTTTAACTGATAATGGGAGATTTGACGACATCCTCCATCTTCTATGTAATCGATGCTAAGACTTCCAACAGGTTATTAGTTGGGCGACCATGGCTTTATGAGCATGGGATAGTGGCTTCCATTTTACACCAATGCCTTCAGTACCACCGTGCTGGTGAGAAGAAAATAAATGGGGATGTCAAGCCATTCACTAAGGCTGAGTCTCATTTTGCAGACGCAAGGTTCTTTGAAGAAGGTGCTGCACCTAAAGAAACCATGCTATCAACCATTTCTTCCAAAGGCAAAGGTGTCGCAAAAAAGGTCCCTCGAGCAACAAAAGATGATGCTCCTAAGCAGCAGCTCAAAAAAGAACCAAGCAAGCAAGGTAGCCCCATTTCTTTTGTTGAGCAAGTTGCTAAACAAGTTGCTGCTTCAACAGGATCAATGCCACCAGTCTTAAGGTACATACCTAGGTCTCGCTGTAAGGAGGGCGAATCGCCCTTTAGCGAGTACACAAGTAGAAGCATTGAGACCAAAGCTACTAAAAATGATGATGGAGCTAGCATAATCACGTTAAAAGGCAGTGCAACAGTTTCAACGCTTAAGATGTGGCAGGCTAAGGTGAGTAGGCCATCTCTTTTCGGGTTTGTCATTTCTCTAAAGAAGGTGATGACTTGCCAAGTGTACAAACTAGGGAGGGATTTGATCCTAATGCATAAGCTTATGGAGAGGGCTGGTTACGACTTTCAAAATCCAACTGCCTTAGGAAAGGTAGTCGAAGCCAAGCCTCATGGCCTTATTGAAACTCATAGAAAGATTCAAGAGCAGGGAGGTTCAGTAGGCCTCTCTAAAATTGGATTGGGTTTCACGCCACCTTAGCCAGTCAAAATCTTTGGGTGACGAAAGGACAAGAAGTCGGTGATTCAACACATCTCAACTGAAGAAGTAGATGTGAGTGAAGATGAAAATGCTTCACCCAACCCAAAGCCCTTTGTGTTTGATAGGCTACAATCATCCACTTCTAAAAAACATCTGTCAGTATTCGCCCGTATAGGGAAAGGGAAACATCACAGATGCTCTATTTTCGACAGAATCAAAGATGATCCCCAACCAAAGCCTTCAGTTTTTGCCAGAATAGGAGTAGGTGAAAAGTTCTCAAACTCGCAACTTCAGCACGAGAAAAGCTCTGCATTTACCCGCTTGGGAGTGATAAATGAAGTTCAGAGCTCTATCCCTTCTCGTATGAAATGTTTCTCTAGTCTGGATGTTAAGACAGACAGTTTATTAAGAGTAAAGAGGCGTACTGTAGTCCTCACAGGTCAACGAAAAAATTCTGACTCTAACGAGGAAGCGGAGGAAGAAGAAGTTGTTTCTTCCAATCATATCGCAATCCACGAATGTGATGATTCAGACTCGGAGATAGAGTTGACAGAAACTCCTGAGACTTTGGAAGATGGGGGCTAGGCTACAGTTAATGATTTAAAAGAGCTGAATCTTAGAACCAATGAAGAGCCTTGCCCTATCTACGTAAGCTCATCACTTACACTCGAAGAGGAAAAACAGTCCTTGGAACTCCTGTTAGAGTACAACGACGTATTTGCCTGGAGTTATAAAGAAATGCCCGAGTTGGATCCAAAGGTCGCAATCCATCGCCTATCTATCAAAAGGGGTATTTCGCCTAAGAAGCAACCTCAGCGATGTTTTCGCCGAGACTTGGCACAGAAAATTGAAAAGGAGATCAACAAACTCATAGAGGCAATATTCATTTGCGAGGTCAAATACCCAACATGGATTGCAAACATCGTGCTTGTCAGGAAGAAAAATGGGCAACTTCATATTTGTGTGGACATCCGGGATCTCAACGACGCTTGTCCAAAAGATGATTTCCCTCTACCTGTTACATAACTCATGATCGACTCAACTACAGGGCATGAAGCGTTGTCATTCATGGATTGTACTGCAGGATACAATCAGATTCTGATGGCGCTAGAAGATCAAGAGGCCACAACTTTCCGCACACCTAAAGGCATTTTTTGCTATAAGGTGATGCCCTTCGGACTTAAGAATGTAGGAGCAACATACCAAAGGGCAATGCAAACAATTTTTGACGATATGCTCCACAAAAAAGTCGAGTGCTATGTCGATGATTTGGTGGTGAAGTCCAAAAAGAGGGAGGACCACATACAAGATCTTTGTTTAATCTTTGAGCGATTACGGAGATGTCAATTGAAGATGAACCCACTCAAGTGCGCGGTCGGTGTCACCTCAGGAAAATTCTTGGGCTTCATCGTTCACCATCGGGGAATTGAGATCGACCAATCGAAGATCGAGGCAATTCAAGAGATGCATAGGCCGAAGAATCTCAGAGAGCTTCGCAGACTTCAAGGTAGCTTGGCATACATCCGAAGATTCATCTCAAATCTTGCAGGACGTTGTCACCCCTTCAGCCGCCTTATGAAAAAGGGAGCACCGTTTGAATGGGATGACTCATGTCAAGCGGCTTTCAAGAAAATAAAGGAATATTTGTCCCATCCTCCGGTATTGGGGGCACCCATCCCTGGCAAGCCTCTTCGACTGTACATTGCAGCTCAGGAAAAATCCCTAGGAGCATTATGTGTACAGGAAAACGAGGAAGGGAAAGAAGTCACCCTGTACTACTTAAGTCGTATGTTAGTCGGCGTTGAATTGAAGTACTCCTCTATTGAAAAGATGTGCTTGTCACTCATCATTGCCATCCAGAAACTCAAGCATTACATGCAGGTCTATACAGTGCAAGTGATCTCCAAAGCTAATCCTATCAAGTACATCTTGTCTAGGCCAATCTTAAATGGGCGACTAGCAAAATGGGCGGTCATCTTAAAACAGTACGACCTTGTCTTTGTATCCCAAAGAGCGGTTAAGGGGCAAGTGTTGGCAGATTTCTTAGCAGATCATCCCATTCCCGATGATTGGGAGTTAAATGATGATTTTCCAGGAGAAGGCGTGTTCTACATCAATATCCTCCCTCCCTGGGAAATGTCTTTCGATGGTGCAACTAGACATGATGGCGCTGGTGCAGGAGTGGTCTTCGTCTCCCCCCAAAAGCACATTCTTCCGTATTTATTTGTGCTCACTCAGTTATGCTCTAACAATGTGGCAGAATGCCAAGCGCTTAACTTGGGCCTTGAAATGGCTATTGAGATGGGGATCATCGATCTCAGCATATATGGTGACTGGCACTTGGTCATCAATCAACTACTTAACGAATATGAAGTTAAGAAAGAGGACCTTGTCCCCGTATCACAGACAAGCATTACGCCTGCTAACTAAGTTGGACAAGGTCAAGTTAGAGCACGTGCCAAGGAGTACCAACAAGATGGCTGACACACTAACAAGCCTCGCAGCCACTTTGGCACTGGGGGCATAAGGAGATATGACTATTCCAGTATATAGCCGCTGGGTTGTTCCGCCGGATGATGAAGACTCAGAGGAAGACGTCAATATGATATGTGTTCTTGAAACAGATGTAGAAGAGTGGCGTCAACCTATAATTGAGTACTTAGAGCATGAAAAGCTGCCTAGTGACCCAAGGCATAAGATAAAAATACAGCGGAGGGATTCAAGCTTCCTTTGCTACAACAGATGCTTTATCGATGCTCCTTTCTTGGTCTTTGGTTACGATGCTTGGATATTGAAGAAGCAAAGCAAGCAATGACAAAAGCTCATTCAGGTGTGTGCGGAGCACACCAATCAGGGCCTAGGCTACATGATCCCATTAAAAGGATGGGTTACTACTGGTCCATTATGGTGCAAGATTGCAGAAATTATGCAAAAAGGTGTGATGCCTGCCAGTTCCATGCTAACTTCATACATCAACCTCCTGATTCTCTCCACCCAACAGTTGTGTCTTGCCCATTCGAGGCATGGGGGCTTGATGTCATTAGACCAATGACGCCTAAATCATCTGCTGGTCACTCCTACATCTTAGCTGCCACTAATTACTTCTCTAGATGGGCAGAAGCAATTCCACTCAGGGAAGTTAAAAAAGAAAATGTGGTTGGCTTCATAAGGACACACATTATCTATCGGTATGGTGTGTCGAGGTACATTATCATTGATAATGGTAAGCCCTTCTTCAACAGCCTAATGACTAGCTTGTGCCAGAAGTTCAAGTTTGCCCAACAAAAGTCTTCCATGTACAACGCCCCTGCAAACGGACTGGCAGAAGCCTTTAATAAAACACTTTGCAACTTACTCAAAAAGGTTATCGCAAAGACTAAACGGGATTGGCATGAAAGACTAGGGGAGGCTCTTTGGGCATATCGATCAATGTACAAGACACCAACACAGTTAACCCCCTTCGCTTTGGCGTATGGAGTTAAAGTCGTTCTACCGTTGGAGCTCCAAATCCCATCACTTCGCATCGCCATACAGGAAGGTTTGAAGGAAGACAAAAATCACAGGTTTCACTTAGTTGAGCTAAAGGCCCTTGATGAGAGAAGACTTCAGGCATAACAAAAGCTAGAACGCTGCCAAGCCCGTCTATCAAGAGCGTTCAACAAAAGGGTTCGACCGCGATCATTCCAAGTCGGAGAGCAGGTGTTGGCAGTAAGAAGACTGATTATTGTCTCCCACAAAACTAGAAGCAAATTTACCTCCAAGTGCGATGGTCCTTATGTGGTCAGAGACGTTTACACAAATGGAGCCTACAAGATACTTGGTGCTGATGGAGTGCGCGTAGGACCCATAAACGGCAAGTTCTTGAAGCGTTATTGTCCTTAAAACAGAATGTTGTAAAGCTCCTAAGTAAGAGCCTAAACTGCTTGTTCTTTCAAGTTAAATTCTTTTGTAATACTCCTGGCCCGTAAGAGTCTAAACTGTGAACAGCAAAACAAAACAAATAAAAAATGTTATGTCTTTGAACTACGTATGGCTTGATCCTTTAGGGTATTACATTCCCTTTAGGTACATAGGCAACTTGGGCATATTTTCTAGGTACAGCCGTAAAAAAAAAAGGATGAATAAATTGTGTTAGTACTCATTGGTTTTGTTCGTTGGAGATAGCTACATATTATTGAGTAAACTTGAATTGAAGGATTCATCTTATTGTAATATATCAAAACCAATTCCAATAAAACCATACTGAGTCCAAAAAGAAGTAACAAGTAGCAAATTGAAAAAAAAAATCTAGAACAAATCCACCGATTTGGTCTAGGCATCCAGTGTGCCTAAAAGCTCTTGGGCATGTTTCCTTACTGCTTCAACTTGAGCCATTTCTTTTGCGGTAACTTGGGGCGCAGCAACCTCTTTTTCAAGAAGAGATACACCATCTTTAGCTTTCTTCAATGAAGCTTCAGTCTCTACTAATTTATCTTGCAATTCCAGCTCATTCGCCTTTGCTCGTTTAAGATCTACCTTAAGTAGCTTCCTATGCTTATGAGCTTGGGCGATAGTAGTAGTTGTCTCATCAAACTGTGCACCGACCTTTTCCACTAGCGCTCATGCCTCCCCAAGTTTGTCTAATAAGGTGGCTCGCTTGCTTAGCATATCTTCAGTAGGAGTCCGATCTTTTAATCGGGCTTTCAACTTCAGGTAATGTCCGACTTCTTTCAAATATGCATTGACACTATTCTTTAGCCTCAAATAATCTGCCTGGAAGGATGATAAGGTTTCATATATCTGCTCAGCTTCCTAGCAAATGTTTGCAAGGTCGCCTTCTGTCTTTGGGATTAACTTTTTCAACTGTTGTTGAAAGCGTTGCTTCATACTCAAGGCCAGATCGTTAAACACGCCAGGAGCAATTCTCCCAGGTAAATAGGTTACAACAGAAGGACTAGGTGATTAGCAACGCTCTACTTGCTTCATTGGCGATGGCATTATGTTAATAGAATCGTCCTCGGTTGATTTCGCAGCAGGCATAGTCAACGTGGCTTCACTGTCTTTGTCACCAAATATGGCCTTAATTCGTCTCTGATGTCCTCAGTATATCCCTACATTAAAAGGACGATTAAGTCAAAAAAAGGGGATCAAAAAAAAGGGAAGGGAAATAGGACAGAATAACAAGATACACCTCTCCCTTTGCTTTATTCTCTGATTTCAATGAGCTCGTTGCACTGTTAGACTTGTTCTTGGAGCTAGGTAGCTTAGTTGCTATGTCTGGTTTGCTCTTTGAGCCTAACAAATCCTTTGCTCCACTAATAGAGGACCTAACACCTAAACCTCTCAAAGCTTCAATCTTCTCTTTCCCAGGCGAGCACCTTCTACTTTTCTGAGGAGATGTGTCTGCTCCTAACGAGGACCTATCGCCTCCTTCTTTTCTAAGCTCAGTTGGGGATAGGGCATGTTCATCACGCTGTTGCATGGTTGGCTTATGCGCACTTTCTCTTCCAGAAGTGACAACTAAGGCGGATGCGTCATCAGCAACTCTCACTTTAGAAGCTCTTCGTGGTTGCACAACCTCGCCTCTAGGATATTTAGGCCCTTGGGAGAAAACATCACCTCGCGAAGATCGCCACCAATTAGCATATGCTATAGTGACCAGTGTAGACTTCTTATCAGGAGGAGCAGGAATTGTCACGATGGACCATGTTACGTGTTCTGTAAGGTTGAACCAATAGCGAGCTACGTCCTGTAAGGTTCCCTCTTGGTCATTCATTCGTGGCTAACTTAGTACATCTTGATAGAAGCCAAATTGTCACCCAAACTTGCAAAGGAAGTATGATTCAATCACAATTGTTCTTCCTTGTCTTAAGGTTAAAAACCCAGAGCAGAGGCAAATCAAATATGCTTTCCAGCTTGAGGACAAATTCTGGGTGTCAATCAAGGTGATCGATGTATCCTTCATAAGAGCGTTAGAATACATGATAGACGGATCCTTGCATTTCAATAGCTCTCGAGCTTCTTGTACATCAGGAGTCCGATTCATCTTTTCACCAGAGAACCTCACCATCTTAGGATGGCCGTACCGATGATGGGGATGATCAAAATAAGTTTGGAAGTAAGTCCCTAACCATCCATAAATGTAGTGAATGGGGAAAATTACTTCCAACTTTCCAACTTATTCAGGCTCTGAGCCATGGAAAATCTATTCAACCCTCAATAAATGCTAGCCAAAGCAGGAATTGCTAAGTTTAGACATTCCCCATAAGCTAGTTTGCTTGCAGCTACAAACACAGCTGGGCGAATAAGGCACACTGCTTCAGTTGGTAGCACAAAGGAGCACAACCAACGGGAAATAAGGGCAGCAAGGTAGGTCTCTTCGATTAGGGCCTGATGAATGTTGAGCGTCGCAAAAGGATTCTTCTCTCTCTTCGTTCGCCTAGTGCGAGCAGCAATCAAGCCAGATGGACATGATGTGTTTGTTGGAGCTTTAACTCACTTTCTGTTATCACGACTGGGAGGAGGTGTGTAAATCTGCCGCCCTCGAAACCAAAACCGTATCCATTTGGAAGCAGTAAGTTGAACGATGCCATGAACATCTTGGTAAGTCTGTGGAATGCAGGGAAGAGGAACGAGCAAGTCATTGGAATATCATTATCTCCACGTCCTGCAGAAAGGAGTTCTCTGGCGGATGGAATGACTTCTTCGTAGTAAGCACCGTCAGTTGGAAGTCCACCTATAGCCTGCAAATCCCATAAGGAGATTGACATATCACCGCTCTCCGTGCAAAAGGTGTTGGTAGTGTGGCACCATAGTTCGCAGAATGCTTTGAAGACGATGAGATTCATGTCATACGAGAACAAAGATGCATACAGTTTGTCGTAAAGACTCCATTCCATAAGTCTTTCTTTGTTGTGACTAAGAACGTCTTCAAGCCATTCCCAGTAGCACGGTATGAAGAAGTTGTCGAAGAAACAAGGTGAAAAATTGCCCCAGGATAGTGCCCCGTCCATAATACGATGTCGGAGTAAGGGTGTTGCTCCTTGAGAAGGGGTTGAAGATGCAAATAATGGCAAGCTAAGCTTGAAGACTCTCAAATTCGACATGACTCCGTCTGATCTTTGTATGTCGCGGGTAGATTCCACACTCCAGCATGAATATGCAAGGTAGTTATGGAGTAAAGAGCACCTGGACGGTAGCAGTGTTGGCATATCTACGTGAAAAGTCACGCCTTCTTCAATTAGATCATCTTCTCTGTCTAGGATGGTAAGAGTTGGCTTCTTGGGATCGGATGATGAGTCCAGAAAATGCACCATGGTGAAGGAAGAATGGCAAGTCGACTCCAATTAGATTAAGTGAGGGAGTCTTCTGCGAAGAATCAAATCTACGGGGAGAAACAATTCCTCATCTTAAAAGTCGACCTCACTTAGCGATCTAACAGGAGGAGTTGCGACTGGAAGGAAGAATGGCAAGTCGACTCCAATTAGATTAAGTGAAGGAGTCTCATGCGAAGAATCGAATCTATGGGGAGAAACGATTTCTCGTCTTAAAAGTCGACCTCACTTCACGATCTAACAGGAGGAGTTGCGGCAGGAAGGAAGAAATTCAAGTCAATCCCAATTAGATTAAGTGATGGAGTCTCCTGCGAAGAATCGAATCTATGGGGAGAAATGATTCATCGTCTTAAAAGTCGACCTCACTTACGATCTAATAGGGGAAATAGTCGATTCAACAGCTTCCTAAAAAAAAAAAGAGGAAAGAAGTGTTAGTTTAAGTTTGAATAAAAAAAAGAGTTACAAGAAAAAAACGATTAAATCAACTACAAATTAATTTAATTAGATGCCTAATTCTTAATTTAGTCACAAAAGGAGAGATCAAGGGGGCCTAAAAAGAAGACAAAACAAAGTGATTAAAAAAAGAAAAAGGTCAAAACAAACGGAAAATGTTAGAGGCAAATTCAAAGGCTGCAGATCCCTGGGCAGCGACAACGAAAAGACAAGATGGCAAAATTGCTATGGAGTGTTAGTTCTGATGAGACCGACGCTTTGGAGTAGTTGGCCATAAATGCAAAAAAAAAATCGACTTCTGCAAATCGCCATAGCAGCTTCTCTCTTTATCTCTTTCTATTTCTTTCTGAATCTCTACAGCTATGCTGTCTATGCACCCCCCCCCAAAAAGAAAAAGTCACCCACATCTCCCAAAAGAATCCCAAACTCTCTCTCTTCATCTTTAACAACATCCTTTTTGTTAATTAAACCCACCTCCCAATTTTCCATCCCAAAAGGAAAGAAAACAAAAACCTCCCCAAGAAAAAAAAATCCTTCACAGGGCCATATATTCCATCCATGTCAACAACTCATACCAAATTACCATACCCGAAAGTTGAAAAAATTAGTTCAATGTTTTTTAAGCATCTTTTCTAGGAAAGAATCCAAAGACTTTGAAGACTCAAGGGGGGCATAATAGGAATTTCATGAACACCCACAAATACAAAGACTTCACCATTGAAGGCACCATTGGAATAAAGAAAAAGAGAAGGGCTAGAGCCTTGTTCATCAGGCCTCGAGTTTCAGGAGCTAAAAGGGTTTATGGATTTGGGGTCTGTCTTCTTTGAGGAAGATAAAGATTCAACCTTGGCTTCTATGATTCTTAGGTTACAGAGACCAGCGAAGAAGTTAGAAGCCAAAAATGGTGATTTTGTTGATGATGATAAAAAAGGGGCGATAAATCAGAGATCTTGTCTTTCAGAATCATGGCAAATGATGGAATAGAAAAGAAGAGAGAATTCTTTGTTGAATTAGAAAATTAATGCTTTAAAATAATTCGGCTTTAGATTATGCATGATAGGAGCTGCATATCATGTATTTATACATGTTTTGGTGACCTAGTTTTCAATTTCCATTCAAATACAAACATTGAAATCCCATCCTTTAAAATCTATGATAAATTTTATCAAGAGTAGTTGATAAAATTTTATCACAAATCCTCAACTCAAAATTATCACAATTTAAAAAAGAAACAAAAAAAAGGGAAAATCAAAGGACAGAAGGCAGCTGGACGTAGACCTCATCCAAAGCCTTCGTCTCAATTTTTTTTTGAAAAAAAAAGAAAAAGAAAAACATAGGGTTTTTGGGCCTCAATTTACTTTTTCGCGTTTGTCAAATTGGGCTCGCATTGATCATATTCAATCTTGGGTAATTGCCAACTTATGTCAAGTTATCAAATTACTTGGCAATGAAAAATACCCACCAAATTTTCAATCATTTGCATTTGCTAAACGGTCGAGACTCAACCGCTTCAAACACTCAAAATTTGGGTAAGCAGCTGACTCTTAAGGGGGTATTTGTAGAAGGAAAAAATTCCACGTCAAATCGGACGGTGGCATGTGTAAAAAATCGGCTAATTATAGATTGCCAAGTGTCATGTTGACTTTAGTGGACCCGCTTGGTCAAAATTAAGTTCAGCCAATTAAAAGCTGCCATGTGTTATCGATGATGCAGAAATTATTAATTATTTCTTTATTTAAAAATAAGAAAATGATTACTGGACCTAGGCCCAAAACCCAGGTATAACCTAGCTGGTAGAGTCTATAAATAAGATTCCTTCCCCTTTATTTAGATCATTCAGTATCTGCAGAATTCAGAGCTCAGACGGCAAGGAGCATCTAACTATCAACTGAGAAGGATCAAAACTTGCAGAGCTTTAGAAACTACAATCAGCCACTTGCAAATCAAAATAAAGAACAATCTTTAGAGTTCTTCAGCTGATTTGCATCAACCGAGATCAAGCATCACGCCATCGGAGTACTCAAGTCATTAGGAGATCGAATCAGAGGATTATTTTATTGTACTAAATTCAGAGATTGTACCTACATGTTACATCAATACAAAGATTAAATTTGTTTCTGAATTTCTTGTCTTCATTTATTTTAGACTCAAAATTTGTGTTTACAAATGCCTCTATCATATTATCATAATGCATATGCTAAATATGATTTTGAAGAGAACCAAAGGAAGTTCTAGAGATGTAATCATGGAACAAACACACGTGAAAGAAAAACATGAAACTAAAAACGATGAATTATTTTACAAGGCTGAAAATCTCACAGTTTCATCTACCAAAGTCAAGCTTGCTTGGAATTAATGTTAGGGGTTAGGACCAAGCATAAATATCACACTTGGGACTAAGTTCTATCAATGCACACCACATCTATATACAACCTAATACTAAGATACAAGAGAACATAATCAATTAGAATAGCACATATATTCCCCAAAAACAAAACAAAAATCTTTTTGGATTTTTAAATTTTTCAGTTTTTTCTTTTATGTTCCAATTTTCTTTCCTTTTTTTATGAAACTTAGCTTCCCCACCCCCACACCTAAATCAGAAAATGTCCTCATTAGAAGTGAAAGGAAACATAAAACACAAAATAAAGCAACAAGTACACACCAAAGAAATCAAAATAAAAAACCAGAAAATAAAGAGGAACGATAATATCAAATCAGGTGCAAAAGAACATCTAAGCTAATA
This sequence comes from Selenicereus undatus, assembly GCA_017589665.1. Taxonomy (NCBI): domain Eukaryota; kingdom Viridiplantae; phylum Streptophyta; class Magnoliopsida; order Caryophyllales; family Cactaceae; genus Selenicereus; species Selenicereus undatus. The sequence goes on along the minus strand of JACYFF010010365.1, from coordinate 61,888,416 downwards.
GTCTCCTGCAATCTATTTAGATAGAGGCTCAAGGAGCATCAGCCACTCTATATCAAACGGAACATCGCTACTCAAATCAAAACCCATTAGAGCAAGTAGTAGGTTATCAAATAGGCAAGACCGACTATCAGTAAAATTATGACAATGAAAATTAAAGAGTTGGCGCCAAAAAGAGTACATCCATAACATCAACGCTGCACATGTAAGAGCCCGCTACATCTTGTCAAATTGTTGGGCCCAATCAGAAAATAGATAGACATACTCATAACGAGCCAACACATAGGTCATTTGGCTAGAACTTGTGCCATCATGTAGTGGTCTAGGCAGAATAGTGGGTCCAAAGTCCACAAGTCCTTTAAGTCCAATATGCATAAGAGTTTGATCTACATCAAAATTCTTAGTGGCAATATTCTTAGACTTAACAAATTCAGACATGCGAAATTCAAAGGGAGGGCAACAATGATGGGGTCGAAGGAGAATTCATGTTCAACAGAAAAGTCCTCATCAAGAGCTTCATTAATATCAAACCCACATGAAAAAGATTCATATTCTATATGAAATGATATACTCTATGCTATTTCCCCCAAGCCAGTGTTTGCTTCCTTTAATTTATAAGCCCGAATCCGAACCCTTTGCGTCCTTCAATCTTTCATAACCGTCAAGTTATTCATTGCCCATTAATCAACCTAATTGATGATATGAAGATAACGATGATGAAACGATTAGAGGTTATTGATGGTAATGAATGGGTGAGTTGAAGAAGTTGAAGGAAGGAGGAATGAGAAAGATGAAGGAGGATGGGGGATGGGTAAGTTTCAGCTGGGCCTCGCGTCAGGTCACGACTGCTGTCGTTGATTTTCTTTTCTCTTCTTTCGTTCTTTTTGGTAACTTGACCCAAATCTTGGTCTTCATTGAGGCAAACAACTTTTTTTCCCCAAATTTTTCCAATTCTTGCAAAATTAAAAATATTATTAAAAAATCTAAATTAATGATTTATTTTGAGCAAATATTAGATAATGAAAGGATATAAAATGTCATAATTTCATGTTGAGAAGAAAAACTTGTTGTGAATTCCACAAGCGCACGATTTTATCATTGTAGCACTTATGGGTGTTGTCCTCAAGGATGGAATATGAAATTAGGTTACTGGACCTAACATAGTTTCGTAAACTATGTCCACAAAAGTCAATTATGCTTATCCCAAATTGATAGAATTGGTAATAACCAAAATAGAAGAAACATCTAAAAAGTAGCAACATCCAAGCAATTCACAAGTAAGCATCAATAAACTAGTTGGTGAGGCTTAGAACAATTTAACCCAGGTGGAGAAGAAGGAGTGAAGTTTATCAAAGCCCAGAACTTCATTGGCTTGAGCACGGCAACTCCCAGCAGGGAAAATAACAAAGAATCGACTCAAACCTAGTGGTGAAACGCACCAATTTGAACCCAAAGCGAAAATTCAACCCAAAATCTTGTAAATTCACCACACAAAAAAACACTGAAATCTCTCACTTGCACTAACCAAAAGTTTAAGTCAATTACATATATGAAAATCTAAAAAATGGATTTGAAATGAGAAAGACAAGAAGGAAAATATAAGAACTGTAATCTCTATTCTATCAACCCGCCTTCCAATCATCTTTGCTTGCTCCTTTTATAGCCTCTTCCAAGCCGTCCTTGATTGCTTCCATTAAACTTGAATTTAACCCATTGTAACAGCTCTATTAAAGCCTAATTACTTGCCCAACTTTATGAGAGAAATAGAGGTAGCGGATGGCGATTGATGATGGTAATTAATGGTTGAGAAAGAAGATAAAAAGTGAAGAAGGGATGGGGGGCATTTGCATTTATTAGGAAGTAAGGATGAGAGAGACGGTGTTAGTTACTACAGGAGGATTGAGAAGAAAAGATTGGAGGGTTGGGAAATCACATGGACCTAGCAAAATAAGAGGAGAGCGACGGTGAAAATAAAGAGGGGTGAGGGAGTGAGAATATGGGCTATTATTTTGGGTCTGATAAATTGAGAATAAGACCTAATCTATTTTTTTTTTCATCCAGCTTGAGCTATTTTTTATTCATATTTTCTAAAATTTTACTATTCCTAGAAAAAAACAAAATTCATTTTAAAAACATAATTTAAATTTTTTCCAAACAAATATTAGGCATTAAAGTGTATAAAAATGATAGAATTTCAGGTTGAACATCAATTGATTAATGCCTAAATTCTAGTTATAGTGTTAATGCTTAATGTGAATTGGTATCTCCGTCATTTCCAATCCATGCCTAGTCTATTATGCCTAGGAGCTAAGTGGGGGAACATGGAAGTTAGTTGAATGATTTAGCAAATTGGTTCAACAATGAATCAGGTTTGTAAACTGAGCAAAAGGTTGCTCCTATTCTACCTTATTTTAGCTAGAATCTACTACCTTATTTTGCAGTGTCTAGAGCCAGATCATTGCCGGAACACTAAACAGAGTTGCTGAACCATTCGGTTGGTTGAATCGTTGTCCAAAATGTTAAATCATTACTCGTTAGAGTTCATAAAGCGTTATGTAAGGGTTCTGAACATGTTTTAAAGGTTTCATTTATTATAAACTTTGAATCAAGTTAGCAAACCTAGAAGCAATTAGTAAACTATCGTCCAAGGGTTGTGAGCATTTGAAAATTTTTTCATTTCCTATAAACTTGAATGAAGTTAGCAAACATAGAAGCATATGGTTGATTTGTTGAACCAAATTACTTAGTTCTTTTAAGCAAACTAATTATGATTGAATTGCAAATTGGTGGCTCCTGAAACGGGTTTTAATATCCTTTGTATGTGAAACTGGATGTTTACTTGGCCAATAATCATTTACAAGTTTTCTTTGTTAAGCAGAACATTTGTTATTCTTTCATATGTTGACTTTCATCATTATTAAGGCGTTATTAGCCTTCTTAAAAATAGAAATGCCATTATTGTGATACAATGGGAATTTTATTCTCAAGTGTATGTTTGAAAGTGGATTCCATTCAAGATATTTTGGGCTAGGACAATGTTGCTAACATAAAGCACTTAGTCTTAGGAGTAGATTGGAGTAAGAATCCTAGTTGTCATCATCCTAATGAGGACATGAGTTCATTGACTTTAGGAGGCTCGGGATACAAAAAGTTATGAGTTGTGACACTCATCTAAGGAGTGTCGTGTGAATCCAATGCCCTCAAAATGATTTCATTTCCTATTACGTGTTGAAACCATCTCAAGTTTGAATCATGTTGATGCAAAGATTTGATAATGTATGAGAACCTTTGAAAAGACTTTTGTTAATTTGAAAACCAAAATTGTCAAAGAATTATCAACAAAAATTTGTCCTTGTTACGAACATGATGTTGATAAATCTACGAATCCAGACATTCAATTTGGACATTTGAGCCTTCTTGAACTGTTTCTTTTTAAGAACCCAAAAATTTGCGCCAAATAACAGATGCAGAGAAGAACAAAAGACCTTGTACGCATAATCGGTTCTGAATGACTATTTTTGCATCTCCATAATCAAAGCCACCCACATTAGGATTATTTATTAATGGTTGATCAAGTTTGAAAGATTCACCCTCTAAAACAAGAAATTCTAGTCATGGATGGATACATCAACCACTTCACGTCCAGCCGAAGCATCTGCTATGGTTTTTTCATATCTTTCATTTTCATTTCAAAAACTTTTCTTTACTATACTAACAATTGTAGCATTATAAACTTGATTATTACTCTTCCTTATGTCAGGATAAGTTTGGCCCCTTCCCTTATTACCATGTACATATATCATATATTTTAAGAAGTGAACATCTTTCTTAGTGGTAAGGTTTGAGAAAAGAATCAGATGGGTGATTTCACTATAATTTTGCCCAAGATCAGGACATGTCTTTATAATAATTTTTAATTACAATGACAGCTCTGAAAAGAAAGATTGTCTATCTTTTCCTTTATCTGGGGAGAAATAAGATTAGGTGGGCTTAATTAAAATCCCTCATGTAAAATTTAAAAAAACCAACATTCAAACCCTCCTTTTTGCCATTAGCAATAACTTGTTTTAGTTGCTTACCATAAGGAATTTGAATAACTACTTCAAATACAATATCAGGAAGAACCGCTTATGGAACTCCAATATCCGCTAGCTTATTAGCTAAATGGCAATTCGCACATACAATACGCCTAGTTGCTTCTTGCAGATATAAAATAATTTTGAGGTGAGAAAATGGGATACGCATTTGAAATGGATGAACAAGTTATTATATATATCATAACCAATATTGAAATGGATTGGATAATCTATTCTTTTATCCAAAAAGAATATTTCTAGTTTGCATGATCTAATCTTTGATCCAAAAAAATTTTCAAATAAATTGGATAGGTTTCTTTATTTAGTTCCTTATCCAAGATTCTACTATTTACTTTACTAAACTAAATTAACTGAAATAATATTATTGGAATATGGGAGAAACTCCCCGCTTTAGGGGGTAGAAATAGGAGTAAGTTTGGTTTTTGAATGCTTTGGATTATGTACAAAGTAAGAAATATTACATTTCTAAATTATGAATTCTAATTGTATTAATATATGTATATCAATTTTATTTTTAATCATTCATTGAATGATAAATCACTACAATTAATGGAGATACATGATTTAAATAACGAAAAATTTTATATTTTAAAACTGTCACTCGAATGACTCGAAAAGTGGAACTAAGCCCAGACAAACTTGATCGTTATGTGCAAGTCCAACATCCTTGTAGATAGAGCCAATTCAGTTCCCAACCATGGCCCTAATGAAATTCGATACATAAACCAATTAATAAAAGAATAGACAAAGCTTTTATTGTATCGCTTAAGTTATATAGGAATTCCTAAACCCAACAGTTAAGAAGAATAAGTTCTTTGCTCCCGAGAATAGAATACCCACTTAGAATACAGAAGTAGATTATGTTTGTCAAGAAGTACAAAATCATATGGATATAATCCTCATTGCGCATCTTGATCAATTGATTCGTTGCATTGTGGATTCCTATATGAAGCTTTTGTAGATGTGTTTCTTGGTATTTCTTTATCATTTCTCCTAACAAATGTAGCTCCTATAATTCGATGAATTTTTTAGAAGTCTCGTTTCTTGAATATCATTCAAAAAAGTATTAGATTGTTTAATATTCCACCAATTAGTAACCCTAAATTCTAGTTTTTTTGAAATGATAAAGAGATCCACTGGGTAAAAATGCCATAGATACAAGTGCATAGAAATAGAACAAATGCTCTATTTTTTTTCCCATTTTTTTCATCTAAATTTTTTTAATGAACCTATTATGTGTGTCCACTCTATGTGATAACATTCCTATGAAATATGAGTTCTATTCCTCTATTATAAAGTGTCGGATCTATGAATCCATTCTCTGTTTTTTTTGTTCTAATTGTGTAATTAGTCGTCCTTCAATCTTCAAAAACCACAAAATATAGAATAAAGAATCCACTCTGAATTTAAATGAATAAATTAAAAAATTGTGTTTCCAGATATTGGAATTTGTCCAATTCGAAGCAATTCCTTCCTTTTAATGAATACATGGGATAACCACTTCAATTAATGAATATTATTTTGATTTTAGGATTAGAGAACTTACTTGACTATATCAATCAAATCTTTGGAGAAATTTCACAAATTACCCATAGCACAAAATAAGGAATTGAGGGTCTGAGTGTGATGATCAAAATGGGTGGCAAATACAAAACAAAATTCAAATAATCAAATTCTCATTATAATTATGAGAAAGTCAATTGTTTGATCATTAAAGAGAACAAAAGAAATAATAAAAATACAGCACAAGGTTGCTAAATAATATAATAGAAATACAAGATTATTTTGTGTTATATCTGACCTATCAATTCTAACTACTGGATCTAAAGAAAGTTATTACTATTACTAAATTGAATTGAGTATTGAGTTGAGTCGACTTCCAAACAATAAATGACTCCTTTTTGTAGACAAATTTATAGACAAAAAAGTTTCCCATTTTGGTTTTTTTTGTATACTTGTATATGTTGACCCAAATGGGCGTTCTAGTTTAATTTTTGTTAAGGTGCGCTGTATAAAAAAAAAGGATTATGGAGTTTTATTTTATTCTGAGCTGAGAAAGAAAGCATTCATTTTAAAATACTTCATTCAATTGGTACACATAGGAAATATGCTACTTCAGCAGCTTTTTGTTTACTTTCTCATGGAGTCAAATTCTCATCTGTATGAGCCAAGGAATGCCCCCTTGACCTCTAATTTCTTGATAAAGGACACAACCAGTATAAATATCATCTTTATGTTCTACTGATGTATCTTGAAGGGATAACACGAATACTCAAGCTAGAATTCAAGAGCTAAGGATTAAGCAAGCTGAATTCAAGCTAAGTCTAAGTGAAACCCGTGGGATAATAAATGAAAGAAGGATTACAGAAACACCTCTTAATGAAGGATTAGCACTTACTTGATCACCACCTTAATCGACCAAATTAAGGATAAACAAGTGAAGTGTTCAGGTGTACGAAGCTAGAATGCTCTCAAACTTATTTTCATTCAAAGTGAGTATGAATTACAATTTGGCCATGAGCATGCCTCAGTACAAGCAACCAACCAACCTAGCTAGCCGGTGGAGGTTTCCTTCCTAGGGAGGAAACGTATTAACTAACTAACTCTCACGGTTAGTACAAATTCAGATTACTAGCTTGCTGAACTTAAAGTAATTACAACCAAAATACAAAGGAAAGCAAGACAAATGATGATTATAATCTTTTATACATGTAATCAAGCCTAATACATCAATTTACTAAGGCGAAGGGGAGAAAAGTAGCCGTAAAGTAGAGTTTCTTTTTGGCCAGCCAATCCAGATAAAAAAAGCATGCTTTCTTCCTTTGCTTTCCTATTGGTTTCTCTTCCCAAAATTTTAATTTTGCAACTCATGATGGTGTTTCTAGACTTCTTGAAGTGTGTTTGAAGTCAGCAAGCAAGAACGTACCTGAAGAAACCCTTTGGAGAAGGAAAGACACGCAGCTACTGTACTCGGGTTCTAGAAGCAAAATTAACCCGATTTTCTAACTTTGTTTAAACCAAGCAAAAGTGAGCATGATTATGATTTCAGGCCATGGGGGGAAACCTTAGGGTGTGTACAAACCCCCTGCAAAGAAATCAAGGTTAGATCATGTTAAAGTAGAAGATTTTCACTAAAACATTTTACTGTGTAGTTTTGAACCAAAACTGGCAGGTTGGACAAAAGGCATTGATCTCTTGACTTTGATTGTGTATCATTGGAATTTAATACTTGGTCCTAAAATTTAACATCGTGAGGAATCCAAAAATGTAAAAATATCAATCTTAAGCCACAATGTAGCTTAAGAAATGAGGTGAGCAAAGCCGGGCACATTTTGGCCGTGTAACCCGGTTACTCCCATTTGTCTTTTTTCAACAATGTGAGCCATTGCTTGGACTTTGGAGCATGCATAGGACCTTGTTGGACTTGGTGGACCTTCTTCCATGTCTTGGTTGGTGGGGACTCATCATCTACTCTAATGGGCCGAAAATCTTTTATAACAAATCGGAGGAAGATGCGATGATTTTTTTTCTAGGAAATCCTCAAGAAAAAATACATACTATTCCTTCTTTTCTATTGAATCGATCATAACTACTACCTACATTCCATGAAATTGTACACCACAAATAGGAGCTAATAAAGAGTCTTGCAATCCCGTAGAAAGGCATCACAATCCCTTGTTGGGAAAAAAAAAAAGAATTTGCTGGGGGAATAAAGAGATCAAATTCCTACCAAGATAGTTGAAAGTCCAACCAATAAGAATCCTAATTAACATAAAAAAGGAAAAATGCCTAGTGAAAATTACTTATTTTCCTATCCTATTATAAGTTCTATCCATATACATTCTCAAAGCCAATTCATAGTGGATTAGGTTGCATTTTATTTGAATTGAAAGAATATCCCAAATGAATTTGACGTTCCTTAGTCTTTTTGTTTTCGATGTAACTCATCTCAACTAGTACCATTACGATGTGAATCTATACTTTAAACTAGTTAGATTAAAAATAATAACATTTGCCCCCTAATGTCATAGTTCCTCATGCACATGTATAAGGGCTCTTTCGTTTGTGTTTGGAAGAAATCACGTGGTAGACCATTATGTGAAATAGATATATGTGTTGCGATTGAAGCCTAACGTCTTGAAAAATTAGATTTGACCCATAGGATCCATACAATCTTAGTTTTCTGAACATGAGGAAATAAGAAGTCATTGTAATTACTAGAAATATGAGGCCTACTAAAGGAACAAAAATAGAGGAAAAGTTGATAGTTGTCGTAGAAGGGTACCATGATTTACTATATTACACCTGTTTATTACATTTTTTTGGTTAACATGTAATCGTACTAGTAAGTTAATTCGAATTCCAATTCTATATCTATACATAGGAGAAGTAAAGTATATAAAATACAAGGAATGTAGAACTAAAAAAAAAAAAAAGCTTTCCACATGTAATATATGATAATCAACTTTATTATTCTTCATTTTTTCTTCTTTATTTTGCTTCCACTAATTCAATAAAATAAATCAAAAGAATGAGATTTCTTATAAATTTCATTCCCAAAGGATTCGTTAAAATCGAATCCAAGAGGAATTTTAAATAAGGAAAAAGAACGGGGATTCTCAAAAAAATATGAAAAGAGGCAAAAAGTTATTTTTGAATTATATATGTGTCAAAATGGAAAAGGTAAACAAGAAATTTGTTTTATTTGATAAATTTTACAGAAGGGACAAAAAAGGATGACATCATTCTTTTTTTTTAAAACATTTATTAACAGGGGTTTCCTGATTAGTAATCAAAAATTGTGAATATATATATGTATGTATGTATGTATGTATATGTATGTACATGTGTGTGTGTGTGTGTGTGTGTGTGTGTGTGTGTGTGTGTGTGTGTGTGTGTGTGTG
>JACYFF010010365.1:61835398-61879018 GCA_017589665.1 Selenicereus undatus | reverse complement strand
ATATATACACACACACACACAAACACACACACACACACACACACACACACACACACACACACACACACATATATATATATATAAACATTTTCTGATTTTTTCTATTGTACAATTACGGTGGTGCCAACTTAAAACCTCCATTCTTCTAGTTTTGACTTTGATTCCAATAAACTAGATACTTCATTGAATTGACATAAATACCTAGCCTTAATGCTCGACTTGATTTTAATTCAAACAAAAAAAGCGTGCAGCTGAAATACCTAACTTAAAACGTCCTTTAAAAGACTGTGGTACGATTATGGAATAAATATTCGGCTGTTTGTAAACCTTCGGGTACTATCTAATTCAATGTTTGTCAATTACTCTTTTTACCCACAAATGCAATGTCGGTGTTGGGTTCGACAATAATTATGTCTCCCAACATACCAAAGTTGGCTGTTACCCCACTAATAGTTTGTGATGCAAGAACTGATATATAGAATAACTTTTTAGCCATTTGCATAGAGGTCAAGCTTCCTTCATGCATCTATGCCCCTCCGGAAGAGCATAGTACAATAAGGGGTAGGAAACTTTTGGTAGCATATTCAACCAACTTAGTGTTTTTGAACCTATTACGGATCTCATACTAGATCCCATAACTAAAAAACATAAAAACCCAAATCCTACAGGAATACCATTTAGTTGGCCTATACATGTTTGAACAACTTCATTGAACATGATCTCCACTTGATAAAAGTCAGTGCAATTTGTACAGTCTTCCTCCTCAAGATCAAAATCAATACAATATGCCGAATCTTCCACCTCTTTCGAATCTTCTTCCTTTGATTCCCGTTCGACATTAATACCATTTGCAGAATCACCAAAATCAAATGCTATACAATCCTTAGAATCTTCATATTCATAAAAAATCAAAATCAATCCGATCGCAGAATATTCATCAAAATCAAGATTAATTTTCTTTAGAATAGTCATCTAAATTAATATGATCTTTAGAATGTTTAGCAAAATCAATATGATCTTTGGAAAAATATTTATTATATTTGGAAAAATATTCGTGATCTTTAATTTGGAAAAATATTTATGTCTTTTGGAATCAGCCTCTCTACGGGCAAGGATGCCGGTAGAGGTAAGGTTGCCTACATCTGGATCTCCTCAGACCCCGCAAAAGCGGGACCAAAACTGGGAGGTGTTGTTGTTGTTGTTGTTTAATTGGATTTATGATCTTTAATTAGAGAAATATTCATATCCTTGGAAAAATAAATCCGACCTTCGCAAAAATATTTATGAAATTTGAAATAATTTTTAAAAATTGTTTTATGATATTCGATAAATTATTCATAAAATTTGGATTGGTTATCTTTGGAAAAACATTATGATCTTTGAAAGAATATTTGAAAAAGTGTAATACCTGTGTACCTTATTTTCTGTTAAGCTGTTCCTAATGCATTTTACCGTTATAAAAATCGTATTTTATTAACGATACGAGTTTAAATTATTATCTATGTGCCTATAAGAACGATTATTTTATTAAAAAGAATATTATTGTTGCTATTAAAATTGTTATTATTATTATTATTATTATTTTTTGTTTGAAAATATTTCAATGATTTTCAATAAGCGTTATTAACGGTTATTAACGAGTACTAAATCGAGCAAGAACTCGAATACGATTAGGTTGTCAACCTTAGATATAGTTCGATGTTTATTAAATCGAACCTAGCTGTATTTGGGAACTAGCATTCGATGAAAGGTCGTGTTATCGTTTTGGGTTTAGAGTTTGAGATGCAAAAATAGACTAGCGGGGCTAACTATTGAACAACTTGGAACCAAAAAAAAGAGAGGGAAGAGAGGGCATTATTGTCAAAACACCTTACCCCCTTTCTTCTTTTCCCCTGCTACGAGCCCCCCCTTTCCCGACATCTCACACTCTCTCTAAGTCTTCATATTCCTCCTCTTCTCATCCACCATAACGATGGCCTCTAAGCTCCAGTTTTATAGAATTTTTGTCGCTCCATTATGCAAAACGTACCCATTCGGCCTCCCTCACAACCTAGTCACCATTTGGCTTGAATTTGGGCAAGGTTTTAGCCGAACCCACCACATTTACGATGGCTCTAGGCTGTGAAATGGGGCCACGAACACATGCACAGGTATGGCCGTGCAATTTAGCTCCTAGTTATTTCAATTTTCTATAAATTGGAGTGAAGTTTTGCAATTTCAAACACCCAATTCGACCTCAAGTTAGTAAGTGAAATTGGGCTTGATTTAGGATTCACATTTTGAGAGTTTGGGCGTGAATTAGGCACGAGTGGTTGTTCGTGCGTGGGTGAGCAAGAACCGAAGAATTTGGAGTCGTTTAAGCCCTAAAATGAAGCCAGTTAGCCTTCGATCGAACACCGAACTCGGAATCGAGGTGGGGATTCTTTTACTTGTAAATTACTATTAATTTCAACGATTTTATCGAAATTTGGTAGTGCAAGTTGATTTTGAGGTTAAAAATCAATTTGGGTGAACTGAGAATCAAAATTGAGGAACTACGAATACGATGTTAATTTTAGGTTAATTTCATGTTGAAAATGAAGCTAAATTTTAATGACCAGATAGTTTGGTGGTTACTAAATATTCAGATTAACGCCTTAGAGTCGTTATTTCATCGGTTTATTAGCCCTGAATCGTGTTCTGAAGGTTAAAAATTCTGAATGGGCGAATTAAGGCATTAGTAAAGCATGCTGATTTCAGTTTAGGAGTTGTCACTAAATCAATACGATCATGTTTAAATTCTATTTAAGGTTATTGATGAGCATGCTACTCTTTTATATGATGGTTTTGTGAATTATTGGTTTGTTTACGGCAATATTAAACCGAGTTGGTAGTTGGATGGTTTGAGGCGAAACTATTGAGTGGTTCGGGGATCCTGTGGTTGGTGTTGTGTGAGGAGGGAGCTTGGGTTGTGAATTGCCGCAATCGTGTGGATTGCGAGGCCATGTGTGGCTCAATGGGCTGATTCTGCCAAGTTGTGCTATGAAGTGTATGAATGTGCTATGTGCAAGCTCCTCTCCCCTTAATGTGCTATGTGACCAATTCTTGAAACTTAAGATGTCTTTGAAGAGAAGGGTCATTTAGAAAGTTTGTTTTCATAATTACTAAAACTTTTAGGTACTTACCAATTACCTGATAGTTTACAAAGATGGTTATAACCTAAAGAGACCCTAAATCATCGAACTATTTAGTGAGTGACTCGACTGAATAGTCAGTAGCTAGGAAGTTTAAAAACAAACTAAAAATGAGTTCGAAAATGTTTTAAGGCATTGGTTTGTGTATGACTTCTCCTTGTGTTTAAAAGGATTTAAACGACCTGAAAAAGGGCATCTTAAGGTGCTAATTATGAAATTTAGCTGATTTGTATGTTATTTGCTTATTTAAGTCTCAATTGAGTTTCAAGTTAAGTGTTAGTAATCCCACTATGTTTTAAGAAGCGTTTACGATGAAAGTTTATGAAGGAACCTTGTTTGCCTTATAAACGAGCCAAGCGCTTTAGGTTTTTGAATAGTGACAAGTTTGGAACATTTTAAGCTTTAACTTTGTCTATACACCATCCTTTGAGTTTTAAAAGGGAATGAAACGAGTTATAAAATGAAAACTGAGGATTTTATTATGAACCTAGTTTGAGATAAATGCTAACTAAGTACTTTAAGTTCCAAATGTGTTTCGTTTTACAAATTAGCAAACATATTACGTTTATAAGAAGCCTTTAAGTTAAAGTCAAAGTCGTTTCACACATTAGCAAACGTATTACGTTTAGAAGAAGCTTTTAAGTTAAAAGCGAATTCGTTTTACGAATTAGCAAACGTATTATGTTTATAAGAAGCTTTTAAGTTAAAAACAAAGTCGTTTTAAGATTTAACAAACTTATTACGTCTATAAGAAATTTTTAAGTTAAAAACGAAGTCGTTTTACTATTCAACGAACTTTTTACGTTTATAAGAAGCTTCTAAATTAAAAACGAAGTCATTTTACGATTTAACGAACTTATTACGTTTATAAGAAGCTTTTAAGTTATAAACGAAGTCGTTTTACGGATTTGTAAACTTATTACGTTTACAAGAAGCTTTTAAAGTTAAAAGTGAAGTCGACAATGAATTAGTAAACGTATTACATTCATAAGAAGTTTTTATGTTAAAAATGAAGTGAACTATAAGCATTTAGAACGATTATGGTCGTTTTTTTAAAAAGTAAGTTTTTAGCAGAGTAAGCAACTGAAATGGAATATGTTTTAAAGGCTAAGAAAGTGTTAGGCTGTTGGCCAGACCTTCAGGGTGGGAACTGGACAACAAGCTGGTGTGAGCTGTTTCCCCCAAAGGTAATGTTGGGAGCTGGATGCAAAAATGGCTTGAGCTGTTCTCGGGAACTGGACTCAAGATATGATTATCTTGGTGTGCGCTGTTCCCTGATGTGTGACCAGTAAGAAAGCCTTGAGGGGGACTGGACTCAGGATACGATTATCTTGGTGTGACCTGTTGCCCCACAGAGGACAATATCGAAGTTAGAGTTGCTGTGCTAAGACGTGTTTTGGCCAAAACGTTAAGTACGTGTACCCTGGGGATAACGTGAGTTATGAGTGACGATCTCACTTAAGGGTGGTGTTGACCTCCCCTAGCTAGCACAATAAGATGTTTTTATGTTATGAGTAAGTTGCTAATAAAAAGAAAATTGGCATTTCACCATATTAAGCAGTTTCAAAGAGAAAAGCTTCTAAGGGCCATTACGAGGCTATATTGAATAAGATTTGAAAAGCTTATAAGGGTCATTAGAGGATCATTACGAAAGAAGTTCCTTTAAAGAATATTAGCCTCGAGAGGCTAAGTAAAGTGTCTTTAGGAAAAGAAAGAACCTTCAAATGCACATATTTTATGAACGCGTTTCCAAGTACAGCTTAAATGAAATTTCGAACGAAGTATGGTTACATCCTAGTAATGCATTGAACATTTAAGCTTTTTAAAGTGCATATTTTATAAGAATGTTTCTTGCCAAGTCCTTCCACCAATTTGGATGTTTTGGGGGCTTTTAGAAACAGTTATAAGCTTGAAAGATGTTAGTGTGATTTATAAACTATTCTTGGAGTATATCGAGAGTCACTATGTTTTCAAAAGTGTGTTTGAAAGCATCATATTCGTTCCTTGTGCTACTTGATTATGTGCCTGAATGTTGTTAGAAAGGTAGATTGATCTTTAAGGGCCTAGGAATGAGTGAAGGGGCTAGCATGAAGTATATGAGTGGTAATCTTTCCTTGGGGACAATGATTGTCTAATATTATAGTATTATGCAAATACGTGATATGTGACTATTATTGGTATGAATACCTGCAAATGGTTTTGTTTTTAAGGGGTAGGGGAATTCTCACTGAGCGTGTGGTTGCTCATCCATTTACTTATTCCCTTTTTCTAGGTTCAGTTTGAGTAGGTATAAGAGATATTTTGTAGTTATTTTGAAGCCGATCCATCAGAAGTCTTTTGCCAGCTTTGCAAGTGTTCGATCTACCACCTTGTAAATATTTAAGTTCATTTTTTTATGTGAAAGCATGTAGTCGGCTCTGTACCCGTATCTATGTTATTTTAGCCCTTGTGTTAATTGTTTGATTGTAAATAGTCCCGGGGCGAGTGGCCCAAGGGGTTGAATTTGGGTTATTTCAGCACATGTTATACCCTATTACCAGCTGACAGGTACCCTTAGCTCAGCTAAGACCCTAGGATGTTGTTAAAACAGGGGATACTCTTATGGTTTTGTTCCATAATGACTATCTAAATGCTAATCCAAACCCTTGATCTTCAAGAGCCTTAGGGATTTTCTTTTAGGGAGTCCTGGCGGTGTGACTCTCCTAAGGTTAGGGGCGTTACATTAGGTGGTATCAGAGCCACAGGTTTGCATTATGCATTTAGATGGCATAATAGGTGTGTGTTATGTGAAATATGTTACTTATGTGCTTATATGATCTGTCTTGCTTGGTATTACTTGTATTAACAAGTGTATAACTTATAATATGTATGTATATGCCATTTGTTCCCTTATTATTGCAGTGGTAGTGTAGGATGGTTTTTCACATCATCGATCACGTTTATCTACCTCTCTAGTTGACCACATGGAATGCGGTTATATTATGGCATGCAATGGATGATAGGGAAAAGGTTGAGGTGGGAGACTTTAATTTTTGTGAAGCAGTTTGGTTTCATTACAAGAGGATCAACTATAGAAGCAGTGAGTCTTATGAGAAGACTAATGGAATTCTAGAGGGATAAAAAAAGGGGGGATTTGCATATGATGTTCATTTATATTGAGAAGCTTATGATAGGGTGCTTTAAGAAATGCATTGGAATTGTTGAAGAAAGAATTATTTACCTTTTCATTATGTTCGGGTTATTAAAGATATGTATGAGAGAGTGGAGACTATGGATTAGGATGCTAGGAAGAGACCTAAAGGACTTCCTTGTTGATATTAGGTTGTATTAAGGATTGGCTTTAAGCCCTTTTACAATTGTCTCGGATGGGTTCACAAATGACATGTAGGATGAAATACTGTGGTGAATGTCGTTTGCTGCCTACATTGTCTTAATAGAGAGACACTTAAAGGAACCTAACAATATGTTAGAAAAGTAAAGACGTATTTTAGAGTCTAAAGGTTTTGGATTGAGTACTTGGAATGTAAGTCAAGTGAAAGGGATGAAGAGGCACGGGAGGAAGTCGCCACTGATATGATGATACTGAAGATTAAGAAGTTTAAATACTTGGATTTGGTCATACAAGGCAATGAAGATATCGATGAGGACATTGGCTTCGCAATATGAGGCTGGGATGACAAAAATGGAGGTATACGTTTAGAGTGTTGTGTTATAAGAAGATCCCAGGTTATAGGAGAGATGAGTAGAATTAGGTTGATGTGTAGCTATGTAAGATTGGATGAGAACAGTAATAAAGCTTTCAGAGGGAAAACATGAGTGACACCTAAAGAGCATAAGATGAGGGAAGTAAGTCCTAGATGGCTGGTCACATCAAGAGAAAAAGGACTAGGTAAACGAGAAATTTGGCCCTGGAGGATCCAATTCTCAAGGAAATAGAAACTTCAGGAGGTTTAAACCTAGTATGAAACAGGACAAAGGAAACCAAACCGCCCAATGGAAACCAAGGAAGACGTGTGACTAGAGTGGATGTCAACACCCTGGCCCATGCAGAAGCTTCCCGGGCCCATGTTTTGATGTGGCGATATGGGTTATAAAGTCGCCAATTGCCCAAAGGGCGCAGGGAACAACCATGGTAATCTTCACAGATCCAGAATAGGGATTAACCCAGCAGCACAACGAGGTCGACTACCCGCTGGTGCTTCCTCAGGGGACAATAGAAACAACCAGAAGCTACTAGCTGGCAGTCGGATGCTTAGCTAGAAGGAAGAGAGGCAGGGGAGCTTGTTAAAACAATGTCAGGTACTTTTCTTGTTGTTAACCTACTTTACGCCCCATCCTATTTGGTTCTGATCCTATTCGCTTACTTGTTAACCTCAATTTGCGAAGAAAATTGTTAGTAAGCTTGACGAGATGCATATACGACTTTATGTGGCCTCTTCCTTAGGAAATATATATGATACCAATCTTACCTTTGGAGATTGTGTTGTTATGGTTCAAGGGAAACCCCTCCCCATTGACTTGGTACAACCAGAAATCCAAGGATGGGAAGTTATTTTGGAGATGGATTGGATACCTAAGTGTAAACTGAATTGGATTGTGAAAAGAATGCGGGAGAAGTACCCATATCATTTCCTCCAAGTTAGTAGATTTCGAGGACGAAATTCTTTTAGAGGGTAGAGAATGTAATACCCGCATACCTTGTTTTCTGTTAAGCTGTTCCTAATTCCTTTTTACGTTATAAAAATTGTATTCTATTAACAATACGAGTTCAAATTATTATCGATGTGCCTATGTGAGCGATTATTTTATTAAAAAGAATATTATTGTCGCTATTAAAATTGTTATTATTATTATTATTTTTGGTTTGAAAATTTTCAATGATTTTTAATAAGCGTTATTGATAGTTATTAACGAGTACTAAATCGAGTAGGAACTCGAATACGATTAGGTTGTCAACCTTAGATATAGTTCGATGTTTATTAAATTGAACCTAGTTGTATTTGGGAATGAGCATTCGATGAAAGGTCGTGTTACCGATTTGGGTTTAGAGTTCGAGATAAGAAAGTAGACTAGCGGTGCTAACTATTGAACAACTTGGAACCAAAAAGAAAAAGAGAGAGAAGCGAGGGACATTATTGTCAAAATGCCAGACCCCCTTTCTTCTTCTCCCCTGCTGCAAGCCGCCCCTTTTCCGACATCTCACACTCTCTCATGGTCTTCATCGTCCTCCTTCTCTCCTCCACCATTATCATGGCCTCCATGCTCCATTTTCAGAGAATTTTCGCCACTCCATTATGCAAAACTTACCCATTCAGCCTCCCCCACAACCAAGTCACCATTCTACTTGAATATGGGCAAGGTTTTAGACAAACCCATCGCGTTTACGGTGGGTCTGGGTAGCAAAATTGGGGCACGAACACATGCCCAGGTATGGCCATGCAATATAGCTCCTAGTTATTTCAATTTTCTATAAATTGGAGTAAAATTTCGCAATTTCAAACACCCAATTTGATCTCAAGTTAGGAAGTGAAATTGGGTTTGATTTAGGGTTCAAATTTTGAGAGTTTGGGCGTGAATTAGGCACGAGTGGGGTCTGTTTGTGAGTGGGTGAGCAAGAGCCGAGGAATTTGGAGTCGTTCGAGCCCTAAAATCAAGCCAGTCAGCCTTCAATCGAACACCGAGCTCAGAATTGAGGTGGGGATTCCTTTACTCCTAAATTACTATTAATTTCAATGATTTTATCGAAATTAGTTAGTGCATGTTGATTTTGAGGTTAAAATTTAATTTGGGAGAACTGAGAATCGAAATTGAGGAACTATGAATACAATGTTAATTTTGGGTTAATTTCATGTTGAAAACGAAGCTGAATTTTAATGACCAGATAGTTTGGTGGTTACTAAATATTTAGATTAACGCATTAGAGTCGTCATTTCGTCGGTTTATTAGCCCTGAATCGTGTTATGAGGGTTAAAAATTTTGAATGGGTGAATTAAGGCATTAGTAAAGCATGCTGATTTCTGTTTAGGAGTTGTCACTAAATCAATACAATCATGTTTAATTCTGTTTTAGGTGATTGATGAGTATGCTACTCTTTTATATGACGGTTTTGTGAATTATTGGTTTGTTTATGGCAATATTAAACCAAGTTCGTACTTCGATGGTTTGAGGCGAAACTATTAAATGGTTCGAGGATCTTGTGGTCGGTGTTGTGTGAGGCGGGAACCTGGGTTGTGAATTGCCGCAATCGTGTGGATTGCGAGGCCATGTGTGGCTTAATGGGCTAATTCTGCCAAGTTGTGCTATGAAGTGTATGAATGTGCCATGTGTAAACTCCTCTCCCCTCAATGTACTATGTGACCAATTCTTGAAACTTAAGACGTCTCTAAAGAGAAGGGTCATTTAGAAAGCTTGTTTTCACAATTCCTAAAGCTTTTAAGTACTTACCAATTACCTGATTGTTTATAAAGTTGTTTATATCCTAAAGAGGCCCTAAATCATCGAACTACTCAGTGAGTGACTCGACTGAATAGTCGATAGGTTTAGAAAGTTTAAAAACAAACTAAAAGTGAGTTCAAAAATGTTTTAAGGCATTGGTTTGTGTATGACTTCTCCTTGCGTTTAAAAGAATTTAAACGACCTGAAAAAGGGCTCCTTAAGGTGCTAATTAGGAAATTTAGCTGATTTGTATGATATTTGCTTATTTAAGTCTCAATTGAGTTTCGAGTTAAGAGCTAGTAAACCCATTGTGTTTTAAGAAGCGTTTATGTTGAAAGTTTACAAAGGAACCTTGTTTGCCTTATAAACGAGCCAAGTGCTTTAACTTTTTGAATAGTAATAAGTTTGGAACATTTTAAGCCTTCCGTTTATCTATACCCCCTCCTTTGAGGTTTAAAAGGGAATGAAACAAGTTATAAAATGACAACTGAGGATTTTATTACGAACCTAGTTTGAGATAAACGCTGACTAAGTACTTTAAGCTCCAAATGGGTTTCGTTTTACGAATTAGCAAATGTATTACATTTATAAGAAGCCTTTAAGTTAAAGTCAAAGTCGTCTTACGAATTAGCAAACGTATTACGTTTATAAGAAGCTTTTAAGTTAAAAGCGAAGTCGTTTTACAAATTAGCAAACGTAATATGTTTACAAGAAGCTTTTAAGTTAAAAACGAAGTTGTTTTACGATTTAACAAACTTATTACGTCTATAAGAAACTTTGAAGTTAAAAACAAAGTCGTTTTACAATTTAACAAACTTATTACGTTTATAAGAAGCTTTTAAGTTAAAAACGAAGTCGTTTTACGATTTAACGAACTTATTATGTTTTTAAGAAGCTTTTAAGTTAAAAACGAAGTCGTTTTACGGATTACTAAACTTATTGCATTTACAAGAAGCTTTCAAAGTTAAAAGTGAAGTCGACTTACAAGTTAGTAAACGAATTACATTTATAAGAAGTTTTTATGTTAAAAACGAAGTGAACTGTAAGCATTTAGAAAGATTATGGTCGTTTTGTTAAAAAGTAAGTTTTCAACAAAGTAAGCAACTGAAAAAGAGAAATGGAATATGTTTTAAAGGCTAAGAAAGTGCTAGGTAGTTGGCCAGACCTTTAGGGTGGGAACTGGACACAAAGATGGTGTGAGCTGTTTCCCCCAAAGGTAATGTTGGGAGCTGGATGCAAAGATGACATGAGTTGTTCTCGGGAGCTGGACTCAAGATATGATTATCTTGGTATGAGTTGTTCCCTGATGTGTGAACCATAAGAAAACCTTGAGAGGGAATAGACTCAAGATACGATTATCTTGGTGTGAGGTGCTGCCCCACAGAGGACAATATCAAAGTTCGAGTTGCTTTGCTAAGACGCGTTTTGGCAAAAACGTTAAGTACGTATACCTCGGGGATAACGTGAGTTATGAGTGACGATCTCACTGAAGGGCAGTGTTGACCTCCCCTAGCTAGCACAATAAGATGTTTTTATGTTATGAGTAAGTTCCTAATAAAAAGGAAATTGGCATTTTGCCCTTTTACACAGTTTCAAAAAGAAAAATTTCTAAGGGCCATTATGAGGGCATATTGAATAAGATTTGAAAAGCTTATAAGGGTCATTAGAGGATCATTACGAAAGAAGTTCCTTTAAAGAATATGAGCCTCAAGAGACTACGTAAAGTGTTTTTGAGAAAAGAAAGAAGCTTTCAAATGTACATATCCTACACATATTTTATGAACGCGTATCCAAGTATAGTTTAAATCAAGTATGGTTACATCCTAGTAATGCATCGAACATTTAAGCTTCTTAAAGTGCATATTTTATAAGAATGTTTCTTGGCAAGTCCTTGTACCAATTTGGATGTTTTAGGAGCTTTTAGAAACAATTATAAGCTTTAAAGAAGTTAGTGTGATTTATAAACTATTCTTGGAGTATATCAAGAGTCACTATGTTTTCAAAAGTGTGTTTGAAAGCATCATATTCGTTCCTTGTGCTACTTGATTATGTGCCTGAATGTTGTTAGAAAGGTAGATTGATCTTTGAGGGCATAGTAATGAGTGGAGGGGCTAGCATGAAGTATATGAGTGGTAATCTATCCTTGGGGACTATGATTGTCTAATATGATAGTAGTATACAAATACGTGATATGTGACTATTATTGGTATTAATACCTGCAAATGGTTTTGGTCTTAAGGGGTAAGGGAATTCTCACTGAGCGTGTGGTTGCTTTTCCCTTCACTTATTCCCTTTTTTCAGGTTCAGTTGAGCAGGTATAAGAGATATTTTGAAGTTATTTTGATGTCGATCCATCAGAAGTCTTTTGCTAGCTTTGCAAGCGTTCGAACTACCACGTTGTAAATATTTAAGTTCATTTTTTTATGTTAAAGCATATAGTCGGCTCTGTACCCGTATCTGTGTTATTTTAACCCTTGTGTTAGCTGTGTGATTGTGAGTAGTCTAGTGCGAGTGGCCCAAGGGATTGAATTTGGGTTATTTCAGCACATGTTATACCCTATTACCAGCTTACAGGTACCCTTAGCTCAGCTAAGACCCTAGGATGTTGCTAAAATAGGGGAAGCTCTTGCAGTTTTGTTCCAGAATGACTATCTAAATGCTAATCCCAACCCATGATCTTCAATAGCCTTAGGGATTTCCTTCTAGGGAGTCCTGGAGGTGTGACTCTCCTCGGGTTAGGGGCATTGCAAAATTTTTTTATGATACTTGATAAAATATTCATAAAATTTGAATTTAAGATCTTTTGAAAAGTATTCATGATTTTTGGATTCATGATCTAAGGAAAAATATTCAATATTTTGGCAAAAATGTTTATGATCTTTGAAAAAATATTGGGAAAATATTTAACATTTGATAAAATATTATAAAATTGGGATCAATATTTATTATCTTTGAAAATATTTGTATAATACTTGAAAATTCACAAAATTTGGAAAAATATTTATGATCGTTGAAAATTTGTTTATGATTTTCACAAAATGATCATGATTCGTATAATCTGCCTTCTCTGGATTAATCCATTTTTGTTATGGGATCCATGTAAAATTTAATGAGTATATCAAATTCAATGGGATCTATATCAAATTCAATAGGATCCGTTGAAACTATGTCTTCATCACTTGGATTCCAAGTACCTTGATCGATCGAAAGTTCCATTCTATTTGAAGTACTTATTTTCAAACGATAACCATTGTGTTCACAAATATTCATTTTTGTCTTAAAATATCTCTTATAATTTTGGCATTGAACCCACAAATGCCTATATTTTTTAGTTCTCTAAAGATTTTGAGTTGCAAAAAGATTTTGGGTTCCCTCAAGATTCTGAGTTCGATCAATATTTTGAGTTCCCTCAAGAATCTTAGCTCCATCAAGACTCTGAGCTCCATGAAGGTTCTGATTCTGAATTTCATCAAGGTTCTTAGAATTTTTTCATTTAAAATGTAACTCAAAATGCAATTGTCACCAACACTTGAAATGGGTTAAATACAAGAGAAGTTAAGAACTCATTGGGTGCTTTAGAGGGGCCAACAATATGGGATAGGCATACTTTTCTTGAGTTAAAAAAATACAAGAATTGAGTGAAATCCATAATCCTCTAAATTTCATCAGTCCATGACATCTCAAGTAAGGTTCTTTTCAACCCTTGAAGTAGACTAAGAAAGAGAATGGTAGGCATTTTTGTTAGTGTACGAGAACAGAAAAGATTGTTGGTCCAATAGACAGTCTTTAGTGCATTTATGTGGCTCTTTTCCTTCTCTTTTAAGGGTGGCGAAAAAGTCAAGGGGTCTAATAAGAATAAAAATGATACTAGCGCTAGCAACGACAATATTGATTGGGGGTCTATAATCTATAACCGTTAAAAAGGAGGTGTGTTTTAGCTACGAAATTAACTCTATACTCCTTATAGGTAAGTGTCAAACGACTTAATGGGCAAGCCTCATGGTGTTATCAAGCTAAGTTTGTTTAATTATGATCATTTTTACTAAATAGTTCATTTTGTATAGAAGTTAGGGGCCTTCTAACCATGGAATGAGCCAAGCTAATTCAATAGATAAGGGAGAGTGTCATGCGAGGTATGTTTATTGCTTACACCTTTACAAAGGTTCGCTCTTATTTTAGTCAAAATAACTAATTGAGATAGTTTTAAAATTGCAATATTTCTATTAAGTTTTGTCACAATATATTTAGGAGCCCGCCCAAAAATCACATATTGGTTTATATCAAGAGCATATGCAATTTAAAACCTGGCCAGTGTCAACAGGCTTCGGCCGGCTAGACTTCCCGATCGATATGGGTATGCGCATATAGAGAGAGATGACCCCCATGATCGTAATTATCCATAATAAGGGTTAACTAGATAATACTTAAAAAATTTCACCAGCTCTCTTCCACCTTGTTATTTCGAAATGAAAAGAATTGAAAAGCACGCGCTCATGAAATTTTTCTATAGTTGTCTTTACTGTGCAGGAATAGATGTACTAGGCTTTCGCTTTTTTTTTTCTATTACTTTGTTCTATTTTTTTTCATTTTAGGTAAAGCGCCTACTTCCAACAAAGCTGATGGGGGCAAGAAGTGATGTTGGGTGGTGTTCCTAGTTCTTAATGTGGTATAATGTCATAATACGGGTGAATGTGGGCACTCACTTGTTAGATGATAGATTTTTCCTTTTGTTTTACCTACTCCCTAAGGGATGGTGGTAACATTCCAAACTTTGCTAATTATGCTGCTCATAACCCTAATTAGTTGGTTGATCGAGCACTAATCTAGTGGTTAAAGGTTTGGGGTGTTATAGTTTGTAGTATAATAGGAATAATTGAGGGTCACTTTAAGCCACAGGATGGTTATTTACATCAAGTTGGGGTTGGGAAGGTCGTAGAAGAGAAAGCAAGGTTATTTGTTTACATTGCAGCTGATTTGCTTTCTGCATTTCATAAAAGTGTGTGGATGTTGGATTTTGTGTTTAACATGTGAATCACTTGTGTAAACACTTTTATGCTGATCTTTAACCATGGTGTAGTTTAGAAGGCAATTCTAGGTGCTTATGTTGATCCCTGCCTTGTCCCCTGATATCAGGGACATTAGTAGTTGACCATCACCCTCATTTGGAGGCGTGTATGCAATAGCATTTGCAGGACCCTTACTCTCTCCTCTATAGCCCACTTGTTAGAGCTTATTGCTTACTTTGGACATTACCACATCCTGAGCCTTGGGTCAATTTTAGGATGCATTACCATGACTTCATCATGACAGGAGACCCTAGGGTAGACCGGGATAGGTTTCAGGGACCTAGTACTTGGGATGTTATCAGGCATGATCTTCTTATGCGTGAATGGCTTGAGTAGTGAACTCTAGCTCCATTTCCCTATCCTTTAGGAGCCCTATCCCTAGTATCACCCGCACCATTAAAGCAGGAACTATTCGAGGGTTACCTTTCATCGACGAGATTCGAAGATGGATCTAAGCCTTTTCCCTCGACTCTTAAGCATTTTGAGGACTATAGTAGGGTCTACATTGTTATGGACATTCCTGAGTCTCCTGAGGTATTTGTGGTGGGCCCAAAGAAGGAGGATGAAGAGCCAAAGGACAACAATGAGGAGCCAGAGGAGGAAGATGAGGAACCATAGGATGGACTAGATGTGCAGATCATCGATGTTAGTTCAGATTCAGAGACTAATGAGGATGATGACCACCTAGATGACGATCTGATTAGGGATTATTAAACATCCACATCTACATCAGATGTATTCTTTTGCCGTAGAGCTATCATAACCTAGATAATTCTCTTTGCATTGTTGGCTAGACCTTTACTCGTTTTTTTTTGGGGGGGGGGATATAGGTATGTATATAGATATAAATGTGAGTATGTGTTTATGCTAGCCAAATTAGCCATGAGTGGAGACCACCTATGATATTTTTTGGGGTGTAAGCGGATGACTTAAATGTTGACTTGGGATGAAATATTCTTTTTGGGTGGGAGATAGGCCATCAAAACCCAAGGTAAAGGTAGAAACAACAAATTAGAGCTTGGACTCTCATGTTATGTGATATTAGTCTTGATAACTCGGTTGTGTTGTTTAAGTCTCGATAACTCGGTTTTGTTGTTTAAGTCTCTTTCATTTTCCTATTAACTATTGTTGATATTGAATCATATTTTGTTTAGACTCCAAAATTATACTCATAAATCTATACAGTTATCAACAACAAATAGGAACTAAATGAGATAAAATGTTTATCGTTATGTAGAATGTTACAGGCTGTAAGTAAACCACCATGAAAGCATTAATAACAAGGACTTGGCAGAGAACCAAGTGCTCAATGAACCACATATAGAATCACTCGTAGTGACCCTACCGGTCCCTGAACTAAATTTTTCCTTCCCTTGCTCCATCCAAGTGTTTTTGACCCTACGTATTGGGGAAACCTAATTTGAGAACTTCTTAAGAACGTGCCTTACCCTATTATACCTACTAAGAGCTCTTTTAATGTTGATAAGATAGTAGATAGGCTGACAAAGAGGAATCTTGAAGTACAAGATGGGGAAATAAACCCATTGGAGTTGGAGGAATCGATTAGGAATATGGAGAAGATCTTTGTAGTGGTCGAGGTTCTCGAGGATAAAAGGTGAATACAGGCACATTCTATCGGTCGGAGAAATTGATACATTGTGGAATACCATAAAAAAACAAATGTAAAGGGCCTGAGCTCACTTGTGGGAAATTTCTGGAGGAGCTAAGGCTAATTTTTACATAGTTTCTCTGCAGTGCTAGAAAGAAAAGGAGTTTCTAAAGTTTAGAATGACCCATAGTATGACATTGATTCACTATGCTGCCAAGTTTATTGAATTATCCCGCATTGCCCACAATTTTGTTTCCAATCAAAGGGTAAAGATGTGAAGGTTTAAGGAGGGATTACCTTTTTGCATTAGGAATTAGCTTATTGGCGAACCAATTACAACCTATCAGGACTTCTATGGACGAGAGACATAAGTTAAAAGGGTGAAAAAATGAGTTGAAAGCCCATAAACCACGAAGCCCAAAAAGAACATGGAATGATTAAGGAAGAACTAGTGAAAGCTTGACACCAAATAGACCTACCTAGGGACAAATCAGGAATCGCCCAGGAATTCTTAAGACTTGTGGAAAACGTGGGAGGACTAATCATGCCACAACAGACTGTAGACTGAAAACTAACAAGTGCACCTAGTGTGCTAGCATGAAGCACTTAGTTTATAACTATTGTAAGAGGCACGAAGCTGGGAAAAAAGGTACTGCTAGGTCATTGTGTAACTTGCGTCTAGGCCCTGCTAAAATTAGCCCCACAATGTAGTGCAAGCATATGTGGTGAACAAGAATGAAGCTCATGTAACCAGTACGGTATTCAGTGGACCCTATTTTTAAATTCCAAACCATTTCATGTATTATTGGATTCAGGAGCCACTTACTCATTCATAGTAGTCCAAGCAACCTCCTAGTTGGACCCAGACTATAAACTCCCACAAATTCTTAACTTAATATCAAATAAACTTACCTAACAGGTGGCTAGTTGTGTGTTTGAATGTTTAAAAAGATGTACCTATTGCCGTATCAGGTAAGAGTTTTCCTGGAGATCTAATTCAGTTTGACTTAATATTGGGTATGGATTGTAAATCTGACTTTCATAGTTATTGGTATGATATAATGTCATGATGTGCATGGGTGAATGTGTGCACTCATTTGTTGGATGACAGGGTTTTCATTTTCTTTTACGTAGTCCCCAAGGAATGGTGATAACATTTAAAACTTCACCACTGCCTTTGTCAAGAACTAATCTAGTGATTAAAGGTTTGGGTTGTTCATTCTATTGAAAGACAAGATTTTCTTTTGTAAGGATATAGGGTATCACTTCATTCTATATGAATATTATAGAACTTTTGCAATTCTAAACTAGAAAATAAAAAGGCATGGTTTTCCATTTTTGACTCTGCTCTAAATGACCCTTATAGGCGAGTTTATAGATATTTTTATTTTGATGACAAAGATTATAAATATATTATTTTTCAAAACATATTATTTTATTAACGTTTAATATTAAATATAAAAAATATTACTATTAATATCTTTTACTATTAATTTCTTACAATTAATTTATTGCATTTGGTAGTATGTTAATAAGGCTATTAGGACTATATGGAACCGAAATGTTGACCTTCTTATTAAACAGATCAAACCGATTATTTTCAATATGATTTCAACTCTTTCAAAAATGCAACATGCAATTTTTTTTTTTTTTTGGCATTGGGCTCTTTCATTAAGTCCTATAAATTTCAGCTGGTCCACCATATTTTTCCTTGATAGAAAGAAGTTGGTTTCGTGTGCTATGATTCATTATTTACTTGACCTTTGATTTAGAAGCACTACCAAGGTATTTCCAATGAGCGGTATCTTGACGTAGGCCTGCCTTTGGCCTAAATCAATTAAAAAATTAAATGGAGTCTCCATCGTTCTGCTTAAAAAATCCAATATGAAACTTCATACACCTTAAAATTCATAGGACAAAAAGATATTTTTTGAGGCCTTTATACTCATTGTACCTAGCATTGAATAGCATGGGTATTCACCTTATTAATATGTCATATCAATGAGAGGTTCTATTTGGCAATGAAATAAGCACTTGAATCAGATCAAACTAGAACTAATTATCAGGTAATTATTCTCTTGTTTTGTTTCCTCAAAATCATATATTACAACATCGATTTAGCAAATTTTAGATTTCGTGGACTTCCCTAAAAAAACATAGCGCATGTAAATGAGGTACTCTGACAACTGAGCTAAAGCCCTCATGCGTGCTACATATTTAACATGTAGATAATTCCTTGTTAAGATGAGCATTCCATGATTCAACATCATAGCTCATTGATCTGTTTGTGTTAGGAAAATAATAATTGAAATTCAAGCTTAATATACGCGGGAGCGATAAAGAATGTAGATATTGGAGAATGTAAAGCAAGATAAAAAAAGGATAATTGTAGGCACATTATTTTTACGAGGAAACCCAAATCAGGTGAATGGGCAGCGACAATGTCACAAAATCCACTATGTTATGAGTGAGTACAAAATGATCTCAAAAGAAACACCCACGGAAGAGATCAACAAGAGAGATAAAGATCTCAAAGCAAGCATCGAAGGAAGTCATTAGTTATGATGAAACTCTCTCAATACTAACTCTCAACAAAATATGGAATAGAAAAGGGAAGTACCTAGAGGCACTCGCAAATGCCCTGCACTAAATAGGGTTAAAGAACCTAGTATTTATAAAGAAGCCCCAAAGGTACCAAGGGTTTAACCCTAACCGCAAACATATGTCTTGGCCGCCAAACATCATCTTTATAGAAAAAGGAAAAAGATATTCAATACAAAATATGGAATTAATATAATTTCTATAAAACAAAATATCTCAAACCACACAACTTAGTCTTGATTGCCAAGCAATAATCTTCAAAAAGGAAATAATTTAATTGTTTTCAAAACCGGCAAAGAAATTTGGGGCAAATCCCAACAAACTCCACCTTGGACCAAATTCCTTGCAATGGACGAACACGGCAAAAGCAATCTTGTTATGAAGTCAAAATTTCCAAAATCAATGAGAAACATCCTTCAAGAAAATGCTCGAAACCTGGATCAATATCTCTAGATCTGATACCGCTTGTTAGAATCGGTTAAAAATTGAATGAATGAAACAAATAAATCACAAAGGTAATATAAATGAGTACTAACAAAACAACACCGGAATTTATGTGGAAAACCCTATGTGGGAAAAACCATGAACGACGATGAGTCACAAATCCAATATGGAGAAGAGGAGTACAGGATCGATCTTAGAACAATATGTTTTGAGGGGAAGATCGATTAGAGATTACAAAACTCTCTATTACGCTCTCAAACAAATCTAGGAAAGTGCAGATGAATACTCAAATGGTATTTCTATTGGTGTATTAAGAAGGTAGGAAGTGTGCCCTTAATAAAGGGTTAGGATGAGTGAGAAGCTCGCTAGAAACCCTAATCACCTTAACTAAATAGCCGCCGTCCACCACGGGCCGAGGAGTGCAAATTGAGTGAAAACCCAACAGTTTGTTTGAATAATATTGCTTAAAAACACTATTACATTATAATCCACGTAGAGTGATGGTTCTCTTTGTAATGATAAACAACTCACTTAACTTAGAGATTAGGGTGTTACTTTCACATGGCAGGCTTCAATGGTTCAAATCCAACAGTACGTAAAACTTATTATATGCCGTTAACTTCGTTATCTAATAAGTTTTTCTACTCCCACTTATTATTAAGGCTATATATAATGTGCTATATATACAATCTTATAATTTTGAATTTTGTATATTCTATGTCTTTCGTTGCATTGTACCAGAATCCTATTTTTCTTTTTATTTGATCCAACCAACAAATTCCAATACAAATTAAAATAGGATATCTCTCTATATAGTTCTGTAAAATGTGTGTAAACTTATTTTGTTTATTTGGAAGCACCAACTAGTTACGAAAACATATTGGTAGCCTTTACTTATGCGCTAGCTCATCTAGTATATCAATTATTTGTCTCTTTTCTTCAAGTTTCCTCAAGTTAGCTTATGCTTGTTCAAGGGTTTGTTGGGTTGTTGTGGATCTATGTCACCACCCCTCTTAGCCTTGTTTACTAAAACAATGATCTCATTATTGCCTATTATGGCAAAATCGCACATCAAAGCCATTGTTAACCATTGGTCGTTAAGGCATATTCTCAAAATCCTTATATCTACTGTTGTGGCAATAGGAGTGTGGATTGGTAATACGTTAATTTGACCACTATTGGTAGGTAAAATTATTTATTTTACTTTAGAATATAAACAATTAGATTAGAGGTCAATTCACAAATACTTAATGCCATTTCTTCAATTTACCCTGCACTTCTAAGTTCATAGCTTTTGTGGTAGCTTCATCTACCAAATAAAAGGCCTACTCAAGGAGACTGTCTAATTCTCTAGAAAGGATCAGTTGACACCCTCTAATTGTTTCTGCTAGACCAACACATTTCCCTTAGGAGAAGTAAATACTTTTGCTATGAAAAAAGGTAGTGATAAAAAATGCTTAATTTTTCGTACACTTACTACAGTTAACCGATCTTCTTTAGGAATTTTGTCCAACCTAAGGATAGTTATATTGTCATGAAGTTCTTTGTAATGTGTAAGGCTTGCCTACCTCTTTACGTAGTTTTATAATGTTAATCTCCAATGATTCGAGGTTGGAGCGTAATTGACATTGAATATAATGGATCCACTATTGTATAGATTCCTTTAGTGTCTAATCCTCTTAACAGTATGGTAGTAGCATCTAAATGTGCAAATGTTGTTGTGGGAGCAGGATCGGTCAAATTATCTATAGGAACATAAACTGCTTGAGTCAAAGGTATGGACCTTTGCTTTGTAGAATTAATTTTTTCCTCTAATGAGCCCATTTTGGTACTAAGAGGAGGTTGATGGTCGACAGGGAAGGCATTCTACCTAATAAGGCTGATACTTCAGATCCTGCTTGTATGAAACAAAAGGTATTGGTGCTAAATAGAAGTATGTGTTATTCATTGACATCCCTAAAATATTTTGTCGGCAATCAACCCAACTATCATATGTGCTCTCGGTAATTCATTCATTTGATTGTAGTTTAGAGCCACCTTTGATTTCGCAATATTTTGTTCACTAATAACTTCGGATTCTTTCGTTTACATGTAAAGATCAATTCTTTCATGATTACGTTCCTTACTTCACCGAATACGGATATACCTCGTTGAGCTTTTGGAATGTTGTTGATTAATTTCACAATGAGTACTATTTCGCCCACTCTAACTCCCCTAAATAGTCTAATTTTTGCTCCATGACAATAAGGAGCTAGAAGTTCTACCACTTTAATTCAGTTTCAAACGTAGATAATCTAGCATCTAACTAGGTAAAGGCAAGCATATATATATGAATAGAACATAATGTGCAAGTATCCACGAGATCTAAATTATCAGCAGACTCTTCAGGCATGTTAAAAAGTCATCTAAGAGTTGATCTACAACTAAAGCACTTAAAGGAGCTACTATGTCGATAACATCCATTCCTCGCATTAGACCATCTATGGAACTTATACCCACAACCTTAACTCGAGTTTTTTTGAATAATTATTATGTCTCACAACTCACATTAATTTGTTGACCCACAGCATCTTGACGGTTAACTACCAGAGCATTATAAATATTCGGCATCTTGCCTGGAGGAAAAGCTATGTCCATTACGGACCAATAATTTGAGTGATGTGCCCGAGCTTTTTTTTTTTCAAGTGTGGAGACCATAAGTAGTAGGATTGGTTCTCATAATAAGAGTAAAATAAAATATGTCAAATTTGTTTTGCAAAAATGAAAATTATTGAATCCAAAATAAAATAAATGTCTGGGAAAGATTGATCGATTAATTAAATAAGAAATTCATTAGAACAAGAAATATGAGTTAACATTCAATTTTTTGGGTACCATCCAAATGAATCCAATTCAATTATTCACTTATTCATTTTGATATATTCTATTCAATTTCAATGAGTGCATTCTCAAGTTCACTCAACTTATTTTCAAAAAAAAAAAAATCAAATGGATGAACAAAATTCTTGAGAAAGTCCTTTATTTGTGTAACATTATGGACAACCCTTTCGATATTATCTATGGATATCAAACTCTAAAGTTTATTCACAATAACAACAACAACAACAACAACTCTTGATAGAATTTGTGATTGATTATTTCTATCACACTGGAAATAAGTTCTAATTTAGTATATTGAATTACATCTAGCCAATTCTGTTACCCGTTCCTAACAGAATTTCGTATATTTTCATATCTAGGATATACATATAAAACATATCTCGCCGTAAAGAATGAATTTTGAATTATTTAGGTCTTTTTATTCAAAAGGGGCTAAGAAATTGGGAACTTGAAAAACAAGGGTTAGGTTGTGCCATATATATGAAACAGTAAACAATAATATTGTATTTGGCAAATGGAATACATGATTTGTTAACAAACCATTTTGATTAGTTGATAATATTCATTGAGAATTTTTTGAAGGATTCCTATAAAAGGTTTCATTAAGGTCTGATTTCTATAAAGTGGACCTTGTTATTTTGTTGTTAAAATTTATGATTTAAGTTTTAGGGAGGGACTTATGTTTTTGTAAACATAAACTAAAGCAAGTGTTAAAGATTACAAATTAACTTATTACACTTATGAATATCAACCCCATGACACCGATGTCTTGGCACCATTCTGAGTAACTCCCCAACCTGGAGTTCCGCCAGGAGAAGCGGGAACTACAGTAGCTGTTGAATCTTCTACTAGTACATGGTTAATTGTATGGACTAATGAACGTACCAGTCTTGATTGCTACAAAGGACGATGCTAACACATCGACACAGTTCTTGGAGCAGGCGATCAACATATTCGTTATGTAACTTAACCCTTAGACCTTTTTGAAGAAGGTTATGATAATAATAAGTTTCCTTTCATTGTGGGTAACGTATTTGGTTCAAAGCCTTGCATGCTCTATGTTTGAACGATCTACAAATCCTTGTTGCTTATATAAAAACTTTCCAAGGACCACCTCATGGTATCCCAGTTGAGAGAGATAAGTTGAACAAGTATGGTCGTCCTTTACTGGGATGCACTATTGAGCCCAAATTGGGGTTATATGCTATAAACTATATCCAAGCAGTTTATAAATATCTTCCCGATGGACTTAATTTTACCAAAGATGATGAAAATGTAAACTCCAAACCATTTACGTGTTGGAGAGACCATTTCTTATTTTGTGCTAAAGCAGTTCATAAAGCACAAGTTGAAGTATGTGAAGTCAAAGGGCATTACTTGCATGCCAAGGCAACGAAATGACAAAAGGTTTTATTTACCATAGAATTCGGTCTTCCTATCATAATGGATGGCTACTTAACAGGTGGATTCACTATAAGTGCTAGCTTGCCTTATTATTGTCGAGATAATAGTCTACTTCGTCACATCCACAATGCAATGCATGGAGTTATTTATGGACAGAAGAGTTATGGTATGCACTTTTGCGAACTAGCAAAAGCATTACGTACGTCTATTCAATGGAGATCATATTCATCTTAGTACCATAGTAGGTAAGCTTGAAGGGGAAAGAGATATCACTTTAGGCTTTGTTAATTTACCACTAAGTGGTTATATGAAAATAGACCCAAATCACGGTATTAATTTCACTCAATCCTGGGTTTCCACACCGAGTTTGCTACGGGAGGTATTCACATTTGGCATGTGCCCACTTCAACCGAGATCTTTGGGGATGATTCCGTATTATAATTTGGTGGAGCAACTTGAGGACACCCTCAGGAGAATGCACCAAGTGTTATAGCAAATCGAGTAACTTTAGAAGCATGTGTACATGCTCATAACGAGGGATGTGATCTTGCTCACAAAGGTACTATAATTATTCGTGGCGCTAGCAAATGGTGTTCTAAACAAGTTGTTGCTTGTGAGGCATAGAAAGAAATCAAATTTGAGTTCCCAATAGTGGATACTTTGGATAAAATGAAAATATGATAATTCCAAGGTAAGTACTCAATCCCTTAATTGAATTGTAGTTACACTCAACCCAATTTTTTTACTGAAAGGCTTGAGCCAAACTATAACTGTTGTATATATATTTTTTTATAGATCCTTATTTCGATATATAAGCAAGATCTTAAATTAAATTGAGCACTAAACCACTCAAACATTCTGATGTTGTGTTGGATCCACAATTAATCCTACAGATTCGTCAGATTCGTAAAATTGGTATATTCTTATATATTTTACGAGTTTGGACCATGACTGTTAAATTTTTTATGTCAATTGGGCTATAAACAAAGAGTCATGCATATAAGTTCAAATGAGGTTCCATCCTAAAATCAATTGGCAATGGGTGAAGTAACTCACAAGCTTATATATATGTTTAAACCCTTTAATTTTATCAATGTGGGACAACACCCACTTTTGTATTCTTTTATTTTTTTTAATCAATGTGGGACAACACCCATTTTCATACTCTAACAATGATTGTGGATATCAAGTCAAGTATAAGAACTCCTTCTACACATCTTCTATATTGTTCTTTTTGATTCATAGTCCATATTAGAATGGAAACTTATTTATTCTTATATTGTACGAGATTCTAGGAAAAAAATAGAAGTGAAATAATTTAATAAAAAACTTGAAAACATGAGAATTCTATTCAATTTTTTTTGTTATTTAGCGAAAACTGAGGTGAAATGAGACGGATTTCTTTATATTTATAAGAAAAAAACAATCTCAGTTCTATATAATTAGAATAAGAGTATAAGTTAAGTGGAATGGAAAACAAAAGTGAAATAAGATTTAAGTAAATCACTCTTGAAAAAAGACAAGTCATGTAATAAACAAATGAAACTAAACCTGATTTGGTGGTTTGCTCAAAATGAATTGGTTTTTTAAGTAAGCAGTTATGGATGCAATTCCAGCTAGAGTCAACTAATTTGGCATATTTTCCACATTTGTAAGGATTTCGTTTATATTTCTACTTTATGAATTTGATATTTTGTTGGCATTTTTGATAATATTTCAAATGTTATTCCTTAGCATTTCTATTTTATGAAATTTTAGCAACAATTAGTAAAGCACTAAAGAAACTTTCTACTCATGAATCAGGTATGGAACCAGTAGGGGATGCTTGGTTGTAGTTTTAAATCTGTTATTATATGTTTCCCTAGCTTTTGTTGTTTTTTTTTTTTAATGTTGAAACAGTTTTTCTTTATCCATGGGCAGTGAGTTTTGATGTGTTGGGGGTTTCTGTATTTATAAAAGATTAAACTTTTGCACTTATCGAAATTGTTTTGGTCCAAAATCTGTTTAGCTTAAAAATGCAAGTTTATACTATTTTTGTCTGTTTAGATTGTACAGACTAAAATAAAATGATTTTTTAAACTTCATATACTCCATTTCTATGGAGTAGTAAGTAGTCTATAGTTTTAAATCTAAGATCAATCGGATCCAATCTCTCTATAATTTTGCAATTTAGGAGTAAGGCTGCTACATCAGACCGCCCATACCCTATCTACTGGTGGGATTTTGGGGCATTGGTTTTCACTTATCTTAATTGTTGGTTTAGTTTATGCATGGAGAACATGAGCATTGGAATGGTCTTAATCCCTTGATATTCCGACAATAAAATGAAAAAAGGAAAAAAGGATTGAAACAGTTATGAATTCTGTTGACTTTCTCCTACTCATACTTGATCGAATAACACAAAATTCAGTTATTTCAACTACATCAAATAATCTTTCAAATAGGTGCAAACTCTCTAGTTTATGTCCGCTTCTCTATAGTAAAAGTTTTTGCTTCATTTACTTTGCTTCATAAATAGGCTCATGATTCTACTTTGATTGTTACAGACTGGTACCAAGATTGAGCCTTAGACAAGCAGATATAATTTAACAACTGGCACTGTAACAATGAAAATGGAACTTCCTTAGTGAGATTATATAAAAAAATGCATGAACCAAAATACGTTATTGCTATAGGAGTGTGTACAATTACAGGGAGGATGTTTAGTATCAATTCCTGTGGTGCCGTTCGGGGGTCGATAAACTAGTTCCTGAGGATTTCTATTTACTAGGCTGTCCATCTCGACTGGAAGCAGTTATCGATGCTATAATGAAGTTTCGTAAGAGAATATCTTGTGAAATCTATGAAGATATAATCATGTCTCAACAAAAGAATCGATGTTTTAGTACCAATCAAAAGTTTCGTGTTGGATGTAGTATTCATATTGGAAATTATGATCATAGATTACTATATAAATCTCTATTTGCTTCAAAGATTCCATCAAAAACATTTTTCAAATACAAGAGTTCAATATCTTCTCATTAATTAATGATTTAATGAAACAGGATTCGTTTTTTTTTTAAAGTTAAGCAACTTGTCAATTTTCAAAAATTTCACTATATAATAAAAAATGTATAATATTTATACATATATAAATAAATATTTATACAAATAAAAGAATGAGGAAGATATAAACACGATGCAAGGTAATTTGTCTGGTTGGGTAGTCAAACATAGGCTAGTTCATAGATCCTCGGGCTTCGATTACTAAGGAATAGGGACTTTATAAATAAAGCCCGAAGATTGTCATTCCATTGCGGCCATTTTATATCTATATAGTTATAATTATCTACGTTCCCAATATGCGTACGACATGGCACCAGGCAAGTTGTCACCAGTTTGTATCATCTTACAAACCTTTCATTGGTTATAAACCTTTCATTGGTTATGAGTGTATATGTTTGAGGTTATGCTTAGCTATGTTATTTATAGCACTCATATTTCAAGACTTGTCATTTGGACAACGGTAATGCCCCTATCATTGGGTTGTCTAGATTATAATTAAGGGATTTATTAAGAAAAATACAAACAGTGAAACATATATAATTTGGGGGCGTTACAGATTTGGTATCAGAGCCAGGTTGAGATTTTCCTTATGGGATATGGAGTATGGAGTTAAGATACTGAGAAATTGGTTAGTAAGGACTAAGGATTATTATGATATCGTTGGAGATTTGTGGCACTGGTAATGTCTGCTTATCTCACACATATTCTACTCGTACATTCTTCTTTGTCGTATGGATCCATATAAAGTATATATAGTTTGATCTCATGCAGCAGATTTGATGGAGATTGGGAATAACAAGTTGAAGGTGCTTCAATGCATTTAGGTAAGCATGGTCATATGAGCCACCCATCTGAATGGTATGACATCCGTTTAGCTGGAATTGTTTATTTTTGAGATGTAAACTCTTGTACTCCGGGCGTGTGGCCCGTAGAGTTGTGGTCTCCGGTGTGTAGCCGTTGAGCTTGATTTTATATCCTTACGTACTTCTAGTCAATGCAAGGGATGTGATGTAAGGCTTTAAGCCTGGAAAATGGCCAGTTTGCAGGCAAAACTCTGTCCGTTTCGCCCCAGAAATTTAAGAATCACTAACACTCCTAGCCATAGGGTTGGGGGTTGTTACAGATGTATCCTATGAAGGCCCTTGACTCATTTTGAGGGTAAATGCAAAGGGAAAATTAAGTATGGGCAGATTACACAAGTTTAATCAACTTCATAGTGTTGATTATTGCACAAGGACCAACTTTGAGATAACCTTTGTCCATGATCAATATGATTTACGCAAGCGTTTTCCATCCCAATTATAAGGTTAAGGAGATATCTTTCATATGAAACAAGTTTCAAGTGGATTGGAGGTCATTTATTCAAATAGACAAATCAAAGTCTGCAAACTGGGCAGAATCCTAATACACAAGGTCTGAGTTTAGCTCACTTGCAGCTTATGCATTCAATCAGATAGGGATGTTTTGGTTAGTCTATGTCAAAGTACAGAAAGTAAGCTTTCCAATGACCCATGTTGTAGCATATTTGGAGACCAGTGGTCAAGGAAATTCAGCCTCGAAGTTTGATGGTATAGACTGTTCAAGTCAGTGGGCACCTACAACTTTGAGCTTATGCTTCCTCATCATATGGGTGTCATTTTGTGTGTTTCTTGGATTCAAGTGGCAATTACTTCACTATGCTTCATTGATTTCAGATATTTTCTTCTTTAACCCAAGAATTTCATCTAAGTGAGCTATGTGGGGGATCTTGATGTAGTATCCCCTGAATTGTAGGATCTTGGAGAGGCTTGTTCTATGGTACATAAGTTTGAAACCATTGACTACCGACTATTCCATAGAAGAGAAACCAAGGACACTTTAGAGAGATACTGTGCTTCAATCCATTGCAATTCAAGACTTGCTCAAATTGTTCAAACTCTTGCAAACAGTCCATTGACTTCACCTCAATCTGTGAAGCAGGCATTGCTCGTGAAAATATTTCACTGCACTTTCTGGTAACCTACCATTTACCATTGTCTTGGTCGGATTATCAACTGTTTCGATGTTCTTCGCTTTGACCAGGGGCTTCGTCTTTTTGTCTTCGTGGCATCTTCCCATCCAGTTGCATCACCATTCATTCTCATGTCACATCTTCATAAGTCTTGGTCACTTTCTCTTGCTTTTAAGAGCCCATTGCTGCTAATAGCTGGTTTATGATTGGGATGCACCCATGTCAATAGATGATAATTTTGTAGCACGCCTGAACAGAAGGTAGATCTTAACTACGCTTTGGATAACGGTTGATTGTCGTCCAACTTGTGGAATCCATTATGAAGGGGAACGCGATGTGTCTACCCTTTTTGGTTTATTCAACCTCAATTTCCTATTGAAGATCACTTTCATAAAGCTTAAGTTGGACAATCAAAATCTTTGTCATGCAGTTGGATTACGTCAGGGAGAATTTTGATGGGTTACTACCCCGTGGAAAAATGTCTTCAGTTGATTCATACTAAAGGACTCTAGAATGGAAAGTATGACCCAGTGGAACCTTAAGAATGGATTCGAGGAGTGGAGAAGGTTTCACTGTAATAGAGGTTCCAGGAGATAAAAGGGTGAACATTGGAATATTTTATCTAACTGGTGAAACTAATATTTGGTGGAACATTGTTAAGAATAGGCTCTTAGGGCCTAACTTCACTTCGAGTCACTCCGGATTGCTAAATGGGAACTAACAAATGCACATGGTGCGGTAGCCCAGAGCACCTCATCGCTGCCTGTTCCAAAAAACTGAAGGTTGTAGAGAAGGGCTTTCACTTTCAAGGCTCGCAGTTGTAGGAAAGACTTATGTGTTGAGCAAGAAGGAAGCTGCCACCTCTGGTGCAGTAGTTACTGAAGCTCTCTTTTACGGAATAAGAAGGTAGAAACCAATTATGGAATCAAGTTATCCAATGACTCTAGAATTGAGTGTTCTATATGTCATAATTTTGTTTCAATTACTATTGGTGAGATAGTTTCCCCTGAAGTTCTGATTCAATTTGACTCGTCAGACTTTGATATCATTTTGGAAATGATCTAGTTGTGTACTTATAGGGTTAAGATAGGTTGTGATGACCCTAAGGTTATTTCAAGAGATGAACAAGGGAGATAAATATGTTTCATGGGCAAGGAAAGGAAAAATCTTGTCCTTTAAATTCTGTTGTGAAAACCAATGAGCTCTTTTTTCAAGGATATATTATGTATTGGTGTTATGCTAGTAACATTCAACCGAAGGAAGAAAAAAGCAAACGATATCCCTACAGCTTGTGAATTTAGAGATGTTTTCCTGAAAAGTTATCGGGACAGCTTTGCAAAGAGAAATTGATGCTGAGATTGAATTAATCCCTGATGCTCATCCTATCTCTAAAATCCTGTATCTTATGGCCCCAATTGAGCTTTAAGAACTAAAGTTTCAGTTAGAGGAGTTATCGCAGAAGAGATTTATCAAACCATCCAAGTGTGCCATCATAGGATGCCTAGTTCTATCTATAAAGAAGAAGAATGAAATCTAGAGGTTATGTATTGATGACAGAGAGCTGAATAAGATCACCATCAAAAACACATACCCATCGCCCCAAGTAGATGGGTTATTTGATCAACTGCAGGGAGCAGGAGTCTTTTTCTAAGGTCGATTTGAGGTCAGAGTACCATTAACTTAGGATTATACCTGAAGACATTCTTGAAACCACACTACGGACCATGTATGGGTCATGATGACTTCACTGTGATGCCTTTTGGCCTAATCAATGGCCCCGCGGCCTTTACGGGTCTTATGAATAGAGTTTCCGACCATATCTAGACAAGTTGTGGCGGTGTTTATAAAAGATATCTTGAAATACTCCAAGGATAAAGATAAGCATATTGTTCATTTGATGACAGTGTTATATAGACCTTGAAAGAACATCAGTTACATAGGCAACACAAGAAGTATGAGTACTGGTTAGAAGCCATGGTATTTTTGGAACATATGGTTCCAAGGGATGGGATTAAGGTCAATTTACAAAAGGCGAAAGCAGTTACAAAGTGCTCAAGACCCACCAATGCACTGAGATTAGAAACCGTTTGGGTTTAGTAGGGAATTATCGAGTTAAGGAAGGATTTGACAAATATTGTCCTCCCTGACCAATTTGGTGAAGAAAGCTATAAAGTTAGCAAGAAGTTAAACTGGTGGCTTATGCCTCCCAACAACTCAAGCCTTATGAAAAGGATTACCTACCCATATTATGGAGTCAGCAGCTGTAGTTTTTGCAGTGAAAATTGGGAGACATTACTTATATAGAGTACCATGCACAATCAATACTGATCATCAAAGCTCGAATTACATCTTCTCTCAAAAGACGCTCAGTTGCCCTGAAGCATCAATTGTGGTAGATCCAATGTCAACCAAGAAAGAGAAATATTGTGGCGGATGCGCTGAATAGGAAGGCACAACATACCTTGAACACTGTAGTGAATACTCAACTGAATCTCTTGATAGAGCTTGAGGACTTTGACATTCAATTAGCGTCGCACAGGAACATGAATGTTCAATTGCTGACACTTACCTTATAGCTCTCCCTAATGGAGGAACCTAGACTGAATGAAGATAGTGATCCTGAGCTCCAAAGAGTAAATCAAAATCTTAAGAGAGCAGATCTTAGAGGAGGCTCACAACACTTACTATTCGGCGTATCCAGGGGATACCAAGTTGTGTAAAGATCTGAGGCAATATTTTTGATGAAACTATATAAAAAGAGAAATTGCAGAATATGTGGATGAATAACTGATTTGCTAAAAAGCCAAAGCAGAACACTAACGCACCATAGGTGAATTGAGACCTTTAGAAATTCCCACTTGGAACTGGGATTTAATTTTGATAGTTTTTGTCATGAGATTCCCTTAGTTATAGTGTCTGACAGAGATCAGAGATTTCAAGCCTATTTGGCATGCACGTCAAGGAGCCTTTGGAACTAGGTTGAACTTTAGCAGTTCTTATCATCCCAAGCATCTAAAAATATCAATGGATCAAACTCTTCTGAGTTGGAGCCTGTAGTAATTCACGACCTACGACCAACATCAGCATTTGAAGAAAGTATGGAACTTCCAACGGTCAACGTTGCGATAGCACTAGCAGAGAATCCAACATGAAACATTAGGATAAAATGACGGCAGACATTGACAACAAAATCATCTTTTGAGTCATGAAGATCTTTTTCAACATTCAATAAGGCGGCATATTTCAGAAGACTCTTGAAAGCATACTATTGGAACCGACAGAAAAGCTATGTTGATAAAAGAAGGAGATTCTTGGAATTTTCGATATATGATAAAGTTTTTCCGAAAGTCTCTCTAACTAAGGGTGCAAGGAGGTTTACTGCGACCTAAATTGAGGCCAAGATCTTTTGGATCATATCAGTTCATTAAAAGGTCGAATTCCGTAACTTGTCTACCAGATCTACCTATATAACTCAAACATGTGCATAACATGTTCCGTGTTTCTTACCTTACAACTCGGGTAATAAATTTCAGATTCTGACCATCCGGTCATAATCAAATCCATTGTAGCCATTGAGGGTCTTGTGTTTCAAGGGCATCTAATTTAGATATTGGATCACAGGATTAAGCAGTTCAGTATCAAGCAGATACCTTAAAACAAATTGCTTTTGGCAAATCATACCTCCTCAAAAACTACGGGAAAAACTGAGGATCAAGTGAAAGTCACATACCCATATTTATTTGGGATAGCCTTGTATCTGTTGGCTAAGTTCATAAGTTTCGAGGACGAAACTCTTTAACGGGGGGAGGCTGTAATAGCCCGACCCTAAATCATATTTATCTATTTCATTAAGCCATGTTATTCATTTTTCACATTTATTTATCTCATTGAATAATCACAGTTGGGAAAATTCATGTCGTGCCCCACTTTGCAATTCGAGTTTCATTCACCGAAAATAATTTTTCGGAGAAATTGATATTAGGCCTCGATGATTATGATTTAAAATATTAAAATATTTTTCAAGATATCACAATTAATTTCGAGCTAAAAAAAAATAAATTCAAGCGCACTCGGTTTGAGCTAGTTTTCAAACCCGAGCCCGTTTAAGGCCAATTTTGGCCCACCCAGATTTGACCCTGTCTAATTACCATCATTAAGCCTTAATTATGGTTAGCAAAAGTGGCTTTTGCGCTTTTAATTTCAACCAAGTATACATTTAGCAAAGCTTTTGTTTTACACCAAGCATTTGTTAGACATTTTATCTCTCCTATTTCTCTCCTCCTTCTCTCTAGCCCTGGCAGCAGCATCAAGCAGCAACACCACCGCCATTTTAGCCACCAAAAAGCCACCAACCAACCACCACTCACCACCCTAACCATCCCTCTCACTCCTTCAAGCACCAAGAATCATTCATACCTATTTCTAAGCACAAAGTGAGTACTTCTTTTCACCTCTTATGCTGATTTTGTTG
The DNA here is from genome assembly GCA_017589665.1 of Selenicereus undatus. Lineage (NCBI taxonomy): Eukaryota > Viridiplantae > Streptophyta > Magnoliopsida > Caryophyllales > Cactaceae > Selenicereus > Selenicereus undatus. The sequence goes on along the minus strand of JACYFF010010365.1, from coordinate 61,845,900 downwards.
TTGAGTCTTGATTTTGTTGGTTTTTGCTTCTTATTTTGGGTGTTTTAGTGATGGATTATACTATTTTTGTGGAATTAAGAATCATCTTGGTGATGGATCATGGTGGAGTTGAAATTAGATGAAGTTAGGGTTAGGGTTTTATCTTAATCATGCAAGCTTCATGTTCAAGTATTGAATTTTGATTGTTTTAAATGAGATTTTGTGATATTTGGCATTGGTAATGAATATCAAGATGTTTATGCCGATGTATATAAGTTAAAGAGTGATTTTAATGGGCGTTTATGTGAAGAAAAGATTGCAAATATGTGGTTATTGAGATGTCAATAGACCTGAAATAGGGGCCACTCCGGGATTAAACTGGTACAGTTTGGCACATCCAAAATTCATAATTTTTGGTGCAGTGATAGCTTGATGAGTTACCTTTCAATAGGCTTTGAAATTAGTCAATTGCGAGTTGTGTGGACAAAGTTATGACCAATTTACTCAAGACTATGCAGAATACAATGAAATTGGGAACTGAACTGGAACAATAACCTTACGGAAAAACTGGTATTGATTGGGTCATTGAAAAATTGTGATTTTTCGTGTGTGGAAATATCAATGAGTTATATTTCAAATTCATTTTGAGTTGCCTTAATCCGAGTTCTGTAGTGAAAGGTATGGTCGTTTTACTACGACTGCACAGATTGAACAGAAATTGTGCACGTCTGTGTTCTACCCTAATTTTAGGGACCTTACTATGTGAATCATGCTTTGTGTCCTGAATGAAAGTTTTATTGGACATTATGAGCTTTACATATTGGAGTTTTATATCTCAATTGGAGGTCGGGAGTGAAAGATATGGATTTTCTAAAGTAGACCATCAAATGGTGGTATACGAAGAAAGAAATCAGTATCTAATGAATCAAATTGAGGTTATTTGAGCATTTTATGATCCTCACAACACTCCTCATAGCATTAAGCTATTTTTCACCCATTTCAGAGGCATTAACCATTCTATTATCCATTTCAGATGCATCACACTTTCCATTATCTATTTTAGAAATATCCGAAACCCATACTTCATTTATATCAATTAAAATCCTTTCATTATTACCTCAATCATTTTCATTTGGTCTATTTTGCTTCAATTTGTATTATTTCAAGTTCAATAACCCTAACAGATTTATTATTCAAATCCTTTTGGTTTAACTTGTCTTATATTGAACTAAAATCAGTTCAGTTTTGTTTAACTTGTCTTATATCGAATTATTGGAACTGTAGGAGTCTTTGTAAATAAATCATTTATGTCAGTGAATATGATTTACTCGGTGAATATGGTTTACTAACTACGTTTATCTATAATTACATTTGTTTAGCAGAATCGAGGCCTACTCTATCGTTTCCATTGTGCATAAGTATTATCAAGTGAAATATCAATTTAAAGACTTCAAGTACGTCCATTGCCTGTATCTTTAGAAATCAGAGTGTATTTATCAACGTTATCATGTTTTGGTAAGTACATCAATGAATCAGTTTATATAGTGATTTATCAGTTAATTAGTAATCCTGTCAGTTATCATCTATAGGGCATTCGCCCTTCAGTTACCCACGCGGCTTCAGGCCAGGTCCTCGATCGGCTTGGCAGGTGTACACCTATCCATAGATCGTAACAGTATCAAGGGGTTCACTATCAGATAATAACTAGCAATGCAATTTTATATTTATCTCGTTCACTGTTTTAACTTAAAATGAATTGCAAAGCGGGCCTAACCAGTGTTTCAATCATCATTTAACAATTCAGGAATGCGTATACTGAGCTTCGGCTCACAGTTCGAAATGTTTTCATGTTTTGTTTTATGCAAATGCTCAGAGAGTTGGCCTCACGCTAAGAAATCAGCTGAAGAGAATAAATGAAGCAAGGAAACTTGGATGGATCAGAAGTAATGCAGTATATGCATACCTTAAAGCTGTATAGTGAATTCTTCTATGGTTGAAGATGTAGACTATATAGTGATTTATTTTACTATGGTTTATAAACCTTTCATTGGTTATGAGTGTATATGTTTGAGGTTATGCTTAGCTATGTTATTTATAGTACTCATGTTTCAAGCCTTGTCATTTGGACGGCGGTAATGCCCCTATCATTGGGTTATCTAGATTATAATTAAGGGATTTATTAAGAAAAATACAAACAGGGAAACATATATAATTTGGGGGCGTTACACCAGCTGGAACCACTTTGTAACACCTCGAGTTTCAAATTTTATTTCTTTATTAGTAACCCTTATACTATGTGGCAGTGGAACCTGAAATGGGGTGTTACTTCCTTCTTGGAAATACCAAGCTGGATATCGAATATCAATTAACGCAAACGTTCCTTAATAACACCTCAAACTTGAAAGAGTTCAAATATTGATGTCAAGTACTAAATTAAACAATTGTTCATGTCTATCGTTGCTTAAAACAATTGAGCTTTCATCATCTTCGATTTAGGTGTTAGAGCCTTGCTTTACTTTTGGTCCCCCAGTTCCATGCACTTGATCACTTAAAAAGAAAACATTTTATAAAAGTAAGATAACTCAGTAAACAATCACCCCTAACAATCAACTACGCACACAAATTCATTTTGAACACATTTTAAGGGGGTAGGCAAACAACAAGACCGTAAGGACACATTTCCCATTAATATAACCGTCCATGTTTACAAGATCTCAGTGATGCACATTTATAACCCATGATTCAATCACAACTATCAGATTTAAAGGTGAGTGACCCCACTGGGTCTCATGCCCGCACTTGGGGTTCAATGCAACCGTTTAACTCTATCCTGGTCTACCGCTTAAACCTTTCCCTGCCTACCATCAGCAGGGATGGTTACCGCTAACCTAGCCCACGTCCCAATAGGGCACATGGCCGCTCACATGCATGCACTAGTTTCTCGTGGAAAGTTAATGGCCTTCAGTCAACACAATTCGTTCAAGTCTCACCTAGCTCAACATTCACAATTACCGTTACACTTCTCTATATTAGAGGTCGATTTAACATGCAATATTCATTCAATTCCAACTCACTTCCCCAAGGACATCATCACAATGAACAATCTCTGAGGCTCGAACATAACATTACCAAGTCTCAAATTCACAACATGGCACATCATGCAGATTCTACTACGTAGTCACATTCAGTTGACTCATGCTTTCATTCCATCCAAACAGTATAACCAAAATCGGTTCTTACCATGTTCAATGCACACGCAATTTTTAAACAACTCGGGGGAAGGGTTAGGGCATGATTGTTACCTGGATACCGTATAAAGTTATGGGCCCGGTTACTATTTTGAACCTACTGCTCCGCACCTAGGCCAAAACATAGCCCACGCTCAGTCCAAAATTAAATAGACTACTTCCCTAGCCCTTGCCTTACTACCGAAGTTTTTTTACCTAGAATTTTACTCGTGTTTAGGTCTCCCAGCTAAAACCCAATCCCTAGATCCAGATTCGACCAAAAACTGGGTCCTTCTGTCAATACCCATCACTTCTGCGGCCAGCGTCCAAATCCTAGTTTCTTGCCCAATATGTAAAGTTCAATCCGTCCTTTACACTTGTATTGTTTAGGGTTTTGCCAGATTCTAACCAAACTAGGCTATTTTCTTATTTCTTTTCACGGTGTCACTAACAGTCGTAGTCCAGTTAGCTTGCGGTAATTTGACCATAACGTGGGCTACGCTACTCCAATTCATTCGGTTCAAAAACTAGATTATGCAGCCCAGCTTGACACATCTCCGCTAAAAATGTCCCAATTTTTGACAAACTGACCCATCCTAGCCGAATTTCCAAAGTCAATGTACGTGTAGCCCCCTTCCAACCCAGTAGGTTCTGCCCCTCTTTTCCACTTTGAGTTTCTGACCCCATAACTTTAACTGCCAATGTCAAAAATTCTACTTCCTGCCCATTATAGAAAAATAAGTTTGTCTACTACAATTGTTGTGTTTCGTGATTTTGCAAACTCCAACAGTTACTAGGTTAAAAATCCTAAACGGAAAGACTATCCCTGACTGCGCCAGCTTGGACAGTCTTTAGTAAACGGATTGTAACTCATTCAATACAAGTCAAAATCCCTCAATTCAAAAGGCATAGTGCACAGGATATCTCAACCCATCTACCCTCAAATGGTCACGATTTTTAGATTAGTAGATAAGTAGGAATAAATTTTTAAAGTCACATAAGGTTTCTGACTCTAATAAGTGGCGTGTTCTTCGCCAATTCGAATCCAAGATTCGATCCTTTTGCCTTAACACCCACAATGCTAATTCTCGTGATTCTCTACACATGAATCCCGACTACCTTATCCCTTCCCAAGCCATCCAAGTCAGGAAAGTTTTAAATTTCATATCAAGAATGCAAAAATATCACTAAACACTCACCTCGTTGCGGTTTCGCAAAGAAGTGCTTATCAACGTCACTCCCCTTGGAACTCAAATATATATATATATATATATATATATATATATATATATATATATATACGCACAATAAAGGCAGTTTAAAAATCTAAATATACTCCTTAAAATCGAGATTTATGAAGACAACATGCGAAAACCTAAAAAGTTTCAAACTTGAAAGGCATGTTTGATGTTAGGGCTCTTTACAAGGGTGAGCATAGTGTAGATATTACTCACCACAAGAGAGGAGATGGCAAGGTGGGGTGGTGGTTGTGACCGGTTGGACGGCGGCGCACGGCGGGGTGGCTGGTTGGGCTCGGCGGGGTGGGAGACAAAGAGAGAGAGAGAGAGTTTGTGTGTGTGTGTGTGTGTGTGTGTGTGTGTGCATGAGGGAGAGGGAAAGCATAAGAGAGAGAGGGGGGAGTGGGTTTGGGGTTTTAACATGAGGGGGGCTTTCGACCTTGGGGGTTCGGGCAAAGGGGGAGGCCGAAGGGGAGAGAAAGGAGGGTGTAGGGTTTGTAGCTTCTTGAGGAAGAACACTTTTAAATGCATATTTTCCAAAAAAAACAAAAATTTGTAGTAAGTTTTGAAATAAATTTAGTGAAAAAGAAAATAATTCCTGCGTTGACTTAGATTGACTCGAGGAGAATTTTAGGTCGGTCCATCTCGACTATGAATTTTCGGGGTTTCACAAGTTTAGTTTTGTCTAGGAATTTAGTAGTTTATGGAAGTGTAGTTGGATCATTTTTTTAATGTATTCAATTGTGCTTATTTTCATGATTGGTTTGGGTTTGTTCTATCAAGTGTTTGATATGTTGTGAGTTGATTTTTGGCCAAAATTTACTTGCTCACTTGAAACAATCGAGTGAAAAACTGAAAGATGACAATTGATTATTGGACTGCTTGTTAGAACTTATCATTGCGTCATCTCAAAAGAGAGATTGTCGAGTTGGGAGGACTCGAATTAAGTAATCAAAAATAGTAAACTTGGATTAAGACAAATTAGTTTGAAAGAATGACTTTTGCTTAGTTTAGGCAAATGTAGTTGATTTCGAAAGAATAGATGAAATTTCTGGATAGATTGCAATTCCTCAAAATTAACCGGTTAAAGAAAAAGCACATGTTTATCGTTTTGACCCAATCACTTTTCATAACTACATAAATTCCTAGGCATGTTCCATTAATTGCTTTAAAAAATTAGTGAATTTGAAGTTGTTGAATGAAAACCCATTGATTTAGGATTCGCTTAGCATTTCTTGAAAGATTATAGCCCGGTAGTTTGACCCAGTCTCTATGGGATCGACCTTGATTGCTAGAACACCACCGTACGCTTGCGGCCGTATCAAGTTTTTGCTGCCGTTGTCTGGGACTAGCATCGAATGTTGGGTTTTTCCTGATAGGTTTGACTAAGCATTTTATTTTTCTTTGGGAAAAAAAAAGCCTATAATTTTTTTTTTTGAAAATGGCCATTTTTCATTTCCCCCAATTTGAGTATGAACCATTTTGGACGTTTTTTAAGCGTTTAAATGTATTTCTTGCTCAATGTGGTTATTATGTGAGTAAATGGGAAATCTTAGAGATTGTTGATGAGGGTGTGAATAGTGAAGCCCGAACTCTTTTAGAGTATTGGCTATCATGGTAAAAATATTCATGATGCATGGTATTTGCTTGAGTGGATTGCTTGGGATTCATTTGAATTTGAGAAGGCTACTATTATTTCTAAATATTCATTTCCTAATCCTTATGCATTCTATCTAGATTGTATTATGCTCCATTTTGGTGTGATTTATGGAGCTCTTCTGACCAAGATATTAATTTATGTCCTTATTAGGCATGCTATGCACAACCTGACTTTGTATCGCCCTAGGACAATACTGATGTCGTCTTAACCTTACATGATTCATCCTTTCCTTTAGCCCAGTGCACGGGGCCCGAAGAGGGTGATCCTTTTGGGTTTGATGCTAGGTGCATGATCCAGTTAGCACTCGTTTAGAGGGGTGTCGTTATGAGTGCATGCATGAGGAGTCTTTTAGCCTTTGTTTTAATTATGCTTTCCCAAATTCGCTTGAACATTCCCATGTTTCCCTCATGTGTTCACAACCCTCTCCTTCCCCTTAGTATGCAATTTGACCTCATTGATAATTCTATGATTTGTGATTCTAATGTTGATTTAGGCTATGAGGTTAACATGTTCAATATGCGTAGTGGGAATGCTAATAATTTTGTGTCCCTAGGTTGCTTTAGTGGGTATAATGCCTCACTTGACCCATATTGCATGTCCCTAGAGGACTTGCATTAGAAAATCACGTGGACTGCATTCTTTAATCCTTCTTATGATTTTTCTGTGGTCATTGATAAAGTTAAGAGGATACCTATACTATTTGGTGTGGTTTTCATTCTTGTCTCTTACCTTTTATTTTCTAAATTGTGGTCCCAGCAGTTTGATAAGCTCATGCGTGCTTTAACAGTGTCTGCTTTCATAAGCTAAGTCTTGAAGATATGATGGAGTGACTGATGCTCCATTTGCCCCATTTGCGTGGACGCCTTAGCTTAGGTGGACTCTGTACCTAACCTGGTGAGATCTTTATATTTGATTTCCTTTCCCTTCTTTTACTTTCTTTCCTTTGAATAATAATGCTTTAGCTAAGCATGGGGGTAGGGTAGTTCTATGTTTTTCTAATTTGGTTATTAGCTTGCATAAATGCTAGAGCATAGAGTTTTGGGTTTCCTTTTTATTTGCATTAGTGTTTCGGATTTAGTTGCATTTTAGGTTTGCATATAGGATTTCATGAAGGGATGGTGCGGATAGTGTGAGATAACCTCCAATGATGCTTTTGTTTAGGCAAAATAGCTTTCATGAGTTTGAATATCTTTTGATGTGTAATCCCTTTGGGTGCTAAAATTTATGAAGGTTTTGTAAATATTTCTTGTTTTGACCCTTGTCTTGATTGAGAACTAGTTTACCCCCTAGAGTCATTAGCACTAATGTTGGTACATGGACTGATTTTATGAGCTTAATGAGACTTTGGTAGATGTTCTGTGTGATTTTGATCTTTATTTGGACTAATCATTATATTTAGTCACATGTTTCTTTCATGTGAGTGGCTCTTCCATGTTGCATCTCTAGAACTTGCTTAGATTCTTGTTCAAAACCACATTAGCGTGTGCATAGATGATATGATCGAGGCATTCTTTCTTTGGTTATTTTAGCCACAAAGCCAAATAGCCCAGCCTTGTATTACATGTTTACTCCCTTTGCTAGTCCCTTTGAGCCTATATCCGTTTTTGTTGTGATCCCTTCATATTAGCCCTTGGCCAAACACATATTCCTACCTTTAAGCCGAGTCTATGGAGCATCACTTTATCTTTTTAGTAGGTGGTTTGGGGATAATTAAGTTTAAGATGGCTTTGGTATGCTGGTTTGTTAAGGGATCGATAACATTGAGCATTTGTTTTGGTTCCCTCTTGTTTGGGTTGTATACATAAAAATTCGGTTGTGAGTTGATAGTTCGTAATCCTATGCCTTTCAATAATTGCAATTTTCGTTTCATTTCCCAAAAAAAAAACCAAAAAAAGTTATGTTGAAGAAAAAAAAAGGAAGATAAAGTCATGTTGTAAAAAAAAAAGAAAAGAAAAAGAGCAAAAAAAAGAAAAATTAAAAAGAAAAAAAGAATGAATAAGTGATTGGCATTGGATATGTAAATAGCTTAAGTTCTTTCTTTATCAACTCATTTCCGACTTGATCAGGGTATGTTCATTGTATTTTTGAGGTTTGGAGTGTTATTGAACTTCAAGGTTTCTTGATGGTTTGTTGGTTGCTCTGTAGTCACTTGGCTAAGTAGCTCCACATTGTCCCAAATGCATTTGTCCACTCCTTTCCCTTAACCTTTTTAACCCACACTTTACCAAGTAACGTCCTCTTGATTGTCTTGTGCACATTGCATTTTAGTGGTGGAGAATTTGAGAGTCTTGCTAAGCTTATGGTAGTTTGCATCTTTAGAATGAGTCTTGAGGAACCTATGCTATATTTCAAACATATGAGTGGGAGTGATTCACATTTCTCAAAGTGAGGTTCTACTGGTCCATATGGCTCTACTCAATTCCATGTGCTTGGATGATATGCTGTGTGGTTCTTTTGGGGTAATCAAGTTTGATATCGAGCTTGTGATCCTATACTTTTTCAAAAAACCTTCTCCTTCCGATTTTGAAAAGTTTTGCGCACTACTTGGGGTTGTGATTGCTTGTTATTCTTTAAGGAAGTTGTTATGTGTTTGAGTCTTAGATGCATCTTACCTTGTCAGTTTTCTATAGTGTTTGCTTGGGGACAATCAACGGTTTAAGCATGAGAGAGTTTGATAAGTGCTTAAAGTGTACATCATTTTAGGGTCATTTTGCTGCACTTTTAGGGAAAATCATATGCTTTATGTTATAATTTATACTCCTTTTCCCATTTTATGCTCAGGTATGGTTCTTTTATGTGTTTTGTAGGTTTCTGAACCATTTGACCCCAAATTTGAACCATAAATGAGTGTATTTTGGACTCTCCATGGATACACCTGAGTTGTCGCGCCTGTGGAAGAAAGAAGAACAGAAGAATGCTGCGGTAGTGGACACCACAACCTGTCCGTGGTGTGTCCCTCGGTCCATGGTGTCTCTATTTCCTATGAGGCTTTTTGTTTTCTCGTAAGCTCTTCGAGTTCCTAGCGGTTATTATTCCATTATTATGCATGGTTGTTCGTCTTCCAAAATTTTACTATAAAAAGGGGGGACTCTCATCCTCACACACACACACCATCTTCTCATCTTATACTCCTTTCCTCTCTTCAAGTAGATTGGGATTAGTTTAGATTAGAGAGAGAGTGAGATAGAGTTGAAGCAAAGACTTGCAAGGATTCCATCCTCGGGTTTGCATGACAGTTCAAGCGCAATTTTTGGCTGAGCAATTCTTCTGTCTTCTCTCCTCTTTTTTCTCTTTAGATTTATAATTTTAGAGTAGTTAGTTGTCTAAATCTTTGATCTTGTGTGAATAGTTTACTTTTGCCTTTGGATTTAGTAGTTTATAGAAGTGTAGTTGGATCATGTTAATTTATTTAATTGTGCTTATTTTCATGATTGGTTTGATTTCATTCTATCAAGTGTTTGATATGTTGTGCGTTGAATTTTGGCCAAAATTTGCTTGCTCACTTGAAACAATCGAGTGAAAAATTGAAAGGTGATATTTGGTTGTTGGACTGCTTGTTAGAACCTATCGTTGTAGCATCTCGAAAGAGAGATTGTCAAGTTGGGAGGAGTCGAATTAAGTAATCAAAAATACTAAACTTTGATTAAGAAAAATTAGTTTGAAAGAACGACTTTTGCCTGGTTTAAGCAAATTTGGTTGATTTCGAAAGAATATCTCAAATTTCTTGATAGATTGCAACTCCTCAAAATTAACCAGTTAAAGAAAAAGCACATGTTTATCGTTTTGACCCAATCACTTTTCATAACAACATAAATTCCTAGGCATGTTCCCTTAATTGCTTTAAAAAATTAGTGAATTTGAAGTTGTTGAATCAAAACCCCTTGATTTAGGATTCGCTTAGCATATCTTAAGGGATTATAACCTAATAGTTTCACTTAATCCCTGTAGGATCGACCTTGATTGCTACAACGCAGTCATGCGCTTGTAGCCGTATTAGATAACTAGTTAGGGAGTGAAATAAGCTTTTGGGAATAGAGTAAGCTGAACCTTCATGATTTTTACAGTCAATGGATTTTCCTCCAACTATAATTTGCATTGTTGTCAGTATTAACATGTAGAATGGGACTCTATGTACATTCTCATCTAATCAATCGCTTCTATAAAAGAGTTATCAGACTATGGAGTAAATGAATATTTGACTCTTTTTTTAACTTGGAATCGATTCATAACCCAACAATTCTTTCACTTTTTTATAAAAATGTTTTCATTTCATATTCTAAAATTTTTCCTTAGATAGAATTATCTATTTGATAATATGTACTTCATATTCATATGGTATAAAATATAATTCAAATTATCAGACTATATATACATATACATATATATATATATATATAT
>JACYFF010010365.1:61818186-61830398 GCA_017589665.1 Selenicereus undatus | reverse complement strand
TAAGGAGCTTATTGTCTTCATTTAATACCCACAAAGACCAACTTTTGCATATATTGATCAATGGTTGTTTCCAATCAACCCAAAATGACCCATGTTAAAACTGCCAACATCTCATACGAATAACTCTTCAACTTGTGAGTAGCTATTCCTCAATAAAAATACAACTAAATCAACAGCAAACTCAAAATATAGAAACAAAGAGAGAGAGAGAGAGAGTTACAATTGCCTCCGAAGAGCCCTGCTCCAGTTTCACAATTATGAAACTAACATTCAAACCAAAAATAACCCAATTTCACAATTGACCTAACAAAAAACAAAAAAAAAATCTAGATTTAATTTCTCAAAGCAACTGAACCCAGTTTCTGGTGGAGGCATCTTCGGCATGGGGGAGGCCAACATTCCTTCGTTGGGGGGCCTTAATTCAGCTGGGAGACAACATGGCAATGAATAAACAAGAAAACCAAATTAAACAACATAATTGAAAGTTATAAAAACCAAATTAAAAACCCTAGATTTCATTTTACAAAAACAAATCAAAGCCCTCACTTGCAATTTTCGGCCATTGAGCGTCCGGCGAAGGTGAAGGCAACGACCCTATCTTGGGCGGTGGAGATGATTCCGGCAACATAGCCATGGGTCAAAACAAAGGGCGAGGAGTGAGTGAGAATTAGAGGGTTATTTTCGGTGGAGGAGGAGTTTTAGGGGCATGAAAATGTGACTGAGTCAAAGCCTGGTGCTGGAAGTGGCGATTCCCGGTGGTCAACGCCTGATGTGGCTGCCCCTACGGTGGTTTCTGATGGCATGAAGTGGTGGGCTGCTCACTGTGAGAGGGAAGGAGATTAGAGCAGAGGAATGTGTTTTAGGAGAGAGAAAATGGTGAGTGACAAATGAGGGGCTTGGCTGTGTGAGGTCCGCCCCCCCCCCCCTGCGCCCCCATTAAGCGCTTTGTTTTAAAAAACTCTCTTTTAATCTCAACCGCCTATTTAAAATTAAATGGTTGAGATTAAAATTTCATTCTAAAATGGGAGTGCACACTTAAAAGAGGGTTCACACTTGAACCCTTCCCTATATATATATATATATATATATATATATGTACGTGTGTGTGTGTGTGTATGTGTGTGTGTGTGTACACACACACACACACACATATATATATATAATATAGAATATGGATTTGGGTTGTCATTAATAGTTTGATTGACTATGTATATGGTTTCATTTTGTAGTAGAGTTTTGATGGAAGAATTCTTATAAGAACACAAAATAGTCGACCCAATTTGTTAGAACAACTTCCTTTAAGGAGTTAACTCATGGTTGCCCTGTTTTTTTTATTAATTCTAGAGTTTTTCTGAATTTCAAAATTGTCGTTTAATAGGTTTCATATGATAAGGTTCAAGTCAATTGAGTCCATAACATCTACCGATTTTGCCATGTCTTGCTTTATTTGTTTTAAAATTCGGAACTCAGTGCAATGTCTTTCTGCCTTCTTTTTTGTTCTTTTATGTAGGAACCGTCGATTTCATTATATTTGACTTGAATTACTGTAACAATTACTATATGGAAAGGTGTTTCCCCCTGTTTTCTTTTTGCCTAATTTCTTTCATCTTTGGCGAAAGCCTATGTTTGATTTTTGATTTGTCTAATTAAAAATGATTCTGTCATTTTTGTAGCTGCAGTTCAATGAGGGTGGATTATACCTTTATATCCTATTATCCTATCATTTTATAATACAAGTTTTGATATTCAAACGTTCAATTCTTTGTTTGTCATCTTAGTCTCTTAATAGAAACAGAAGAATATCTTCTATCCTATTATCTTATTACAATATGGATTTTTAGCTATACCAATAATAAATTATTATAATTCAAATTATTTTATTGAATTTTTTATTGTTATCCTTTCCTTCCTTTTTTTGGGTTTTTGGCTTAGGACAAACCTATATAGTACAACAAAAATGAAAATAAATGTTGAATTATATTAATAATATAATTATTTTAAATTTCTAGTTGAAATTAATTTTCAAATTCATAGATTGACTAAATAGAAATAGAATTTGATATAATTTCTAAATTGAGCAAAATAGAATTCATATAGAATTTAATTGTTCTAGACAAACATGAAATATACAGAAATGAAATAAAGAAAATAAATTTCAATATTTATTTGATTTGAAATTAATATTTTTTATTATAAGAGAACAAAAATGATTAGTTAATAATAGTTAATAGCTAAGCCTAAACCAAGATATAGTTTATTGAATTCCTATGTATGTAGAATTTATGTGAGCCTACTTATAAGCTCAGAGGTTAGGGCATCACATTTGTAATGTGATGGTCGTCAGTCTGATTCTGATAACCAACTTTTCTTCCTTTTTTGTGTATTTGTTCAATGTGTTTTACCTAATGAATAACTTTTTTGAAATCAAAGAACAAACAATAACATTCCCTTTCCTTCTTCATATGAATAAAAAAAATCCATCTAGGGGCTTTGTTATATTAACTAATAAAAGGCCTAAAGTAGGAACTTATCCTAAAAATCAACCACATTCTAGTAAAAGATCTCAATATCATATTCGGCTAGAAGAAAATCAAAAATTGTGTTTTCATTATCGCAGTATAGAACAATAATTAATTAAATATGTGGATATTGCCAGAAAGGCTCAAGGGTCAAGTGGTTAGTTTTTACTATAAGTAATTGAAATATGCTTAGATAACATCCTTTTTTGATTGGGTATGGCTTTGACTATTTTGGTTTCCCGCCAATTTGTTAACCATAAACGTATTTTAATTAATGGTCATATGGTTGATGTACCAAGTTATCGGTGCAAACCCCAGGGTACTATTATGGCGAGGGATGAACAAAAATCGAGAACTCTAATTCAAAATTATCTTGGTTCATCTCCCCATGAGTAATTTCCCTAACATTTGATCCTTAACCCATTCTCACATAAAGGATAAGTCAATCAAACAAAATATAGTAGGTGGGTTGGTTTAAAAACAAATGAATTGCAAGCGGTAGAATATTCAAAGAGTTGGAACAATTTGGCCCATTTCTTTTGCCAAAGTAAATTCACTTAAGTTTTAAAGTTAGGGCTTTGATCCCAATTTTTTTTGACTCACACATCCTATCCCACCCTGTATTTTTCCCATTCATGTGTCATAGATCGGCAGAAATGACAATTCATTCCTTTCCTACATTTTACTTTTGAGTATTTTACTTATCGCAGTAATGACAAATCAATATATGTTAAAATCATAAAAGAAGGACCTAACTGTTATGCTCTACTACTAAATAAAATGGTTTTTTTTTGTTGTTTGATTTGTTATAGTTAGAAATGTTGGTGAATCATGCCAAAGTATGGAAAGAGAGGCATTCGAATCCTTGGTAAACATAAGTCTACGTATTAGTTCTGATGCTATGCCTTGAACCACTGGCAATCGCTCATGCGCAAAGATTATGTCTCAGAAACCGAAGAAATAGTGAGGCATTAGTATATTCATATTTATATGAATAGTTTTGATTTTTTTTCCATTGGGATGCCCAGCCAAAATGGACCAAAATTAACAAATTTGAAGGACTCAACTAGGGGTGAGTGGGATCGGGAACCCGGTTAGAATTTTAGGAACCAGAACCGGACCCAGTTGGAATCGGGTCCTAAAATTTGGAATCGGTTCCGGACTCACTTGGAATCGTGTCCTAGAATTTGGACCCATTTTCGGACCTAGTCGGGGATCGGGTCAGAGTCCAGGTATCTAGTTGCTTAGTAAAACAAATTTGTTCTCATTTCCCCCCTAATAAAATAGGGGGAGTGAAGGGTTGAAAGGAGTTGAGAACTCATATCTGAAGCTAAATTCCCAAAAATCAAATTATAAGACTAATTTAAATACAAAATAAGAAATAAAGAAGATTTGTGTACTTTAAAATAAACTCAGAGAATTGGAGATAATATTAATCACAATTCGTAAATTAAGATTACAAAACGAATGGAAAACCCAATAATTATTTTAATTCATTTGAAATAGAGAGAGAAAGAGAGGGAAACTATCAAAATAATATAAAACAAAATTTGTAGTAAGCAATAAGACTCATGAGGAGAAGAGTTAAAGCTTCAAGGAATAAATCCGTCATGATTGGGATACAAAAAGAGCAAGTCAGGAATAAGTTGAAAGTAAAAAAGATAAATAGTTAAATTGGGGCAGTTGGGAGTTAGGTCTTGGTATAAAAGATATATCACTTGAAGAATACGAGTATACTTTTTATATTTTTTCATCAAAATTCTTTCATTTTTGATCGAGTACCGGGCACTGGGTTCGGGTCCAAACTTTCAGGAACCGGTGCTACAGCCCGTCTAATTGGGTCCGGATCTGCACCTATAGGGTCCAAACCGGTTCTGGGTTTAGAACCGGGAACTCGGATTTTTCGCTCACCCCTGGACTCAGCTGATTGATTGATGGGTTTATATTTTTTAGACCGCGTATGATTAATGGATACTCTTCACCCATGGTTCTATTTCGATTTCAACTACAATTCCATAAAAATTAGAAATTTTTTGCTAGTTTTAAAATTCTCAATTACGAATCCATTATCTCATCGATCTATTACAAATTTATAAATCATCCCGAAGATATTTATATTTGATTGTATAGTGTACACTTGCTATGGAAAAAACTAAAATAAATAATTATTCTATTGATTTCCATCATAGAATGATTACTTGACTCTTTTTCCATTATTTTTCATATCATAATTGAATCAAAGCTTTTGACCCAATTGAAAAATTCCTTGATTCTTCTGCTTCGATGAAATTAGAATAGTTCCTATACTACTACATTTGTTTAGTATGAATTCGAATATATTTCAACTTTTTTATTTCTTATTGATTCTTGTTATTGATTTTGAACAAGGAGAAATTTGAGTATTTGGAGTAAAACAAAATATAAGTAGTAGGATAAGGTTCATCAAATTTGTTTTGTTTGGAAAGGAATATGTTTTTATCTTATTTCATGTTGTACAAAACCTTTGTTTGTGGAATCGTTTTCTCCAAAAAGGTAATGAGAACAAGTATAAAATGGATTTATACTTATGCTTAGATCGTGGACAAATGGATATTTTATTGATAAGACCTTTTCAATTATGGCCAATATCTTATTGCGAATAATTCCAACTTCAGATGAAAAAGACGTATTTAATTATTACAAAGACAGTGTGTTTTTTTTTTTAATTCAGTTTTACTGCTTTTAGTTTTAGGAGAAAGGCATACGATTCGATATAGACGAAAAACAATTCTTATTCTATATTATTGAAGTATTATTGGAAAAAATTGTATTAATGAAATAAACCTACGCTTATTAAAGGTGAAGTTTAGAAACAGAACAATTCCTTCTGTCGTGTATTGTCCATTGATTCATCCTCAAATACTATGCTCTCGTTATCGATTTTAGCATTGAGCGAAACACTAGACTTATGTGTTTTGTATTGGAGGTCAATCCTACTTCCTAGTAATACACAAAATATAGCAACATATGGGAAGAAGCACTACACTTAGCAATTGAGTACACAAAAGTTTTATTAAATATTACCTACCTGCTCCCTTTTTGTATCTGGATTGGGACGAACAAAAATGGTTAGGACAACAAATATCCATCTCATTTGTACTTTGGCAACCCATATAACCATTGAAGATTGTTAGTGGCTATTTTCTAGAAATTAGGAGGCATTCAGACAAATGAATTGTTAGAGTTATCCTTCCTATTTAGTATCAAGACTTTTGATGCTAGTAACAGCTCTTTCGCAAGAAGGTTGGCTAGAGAGTTTTTTTTAAAACAAACACTAGCCTCACTCAGTCCATAATGAAAATATTGCACCCCTTTTTTATTCCATGTATTTCTCATTCTCATTATGCATATAAGTCAAAATATCTTATTGCTGAGCTTTATTTCAGGGAGGTTGTTAGGCTACACGGTGTTCCTAAGACCATTGTTTCTGATAGGGAATCTAAGTTCCTATCTCATTTCTGGAGAAGTTTATGGAAGTTGTTTTGTACTAAACTTTGTTTAGTACGACCTATCAATCCCAAACTGATGACTAAATACAGGTAACTAATTAGTCTAA
This sequence comes from Selenicereus undatus, assembly GCA_017589665.1. Classification (NCBI taxonomy): domain Eukaryota; kingdom Viridiplantae; phylum Streptophyta; class Magnoliopsida; order Caryophyllales; family Cactaceae; genus Selenicereus; species Selenicereus undatus. The sequence goes on along the minus strand of JACYFF010010365.1, from coordinate 61,824,284 downwards.
CTATTTTGCTTAGGAGTTTGGTTAGTAAAAGTTTGAAGGGTTGGGATTTGAATTGCTTACTATTTCCATAATGTATTTGGTAGGAAGAGAGAGAATACCGCTGCTAACGGAATCCTGGTCATTGACGACGAGGCGTGCTTCACTGGTAACCTCCTCTGCCTTTAAGTAGAGGCCCTAATTGGTCGCAGAAAGAGAGATATGATGGTGTTGCAGCTGTCGAACACTCATACTAGCAATGAGGATGAAGGAGGTGCTGTGACCGCTACTGCATTTAAGATTTTTCGACCAAATTTTTTTGTATCGTCTATTGTGATTTTTTATTTCTTTATCTATAATTTTCATGGCTCTACACTTCCATGTCTAAAATTTTTTTGATGTTGCTCACACAAAGAGATGGAGATGGTGGTGTTGCTCACATGAGATTGCAAGTCAAGAGCCTTTTCCTTGGGTTATTTGAATTAGGTTGTCTGAAGGAACTTTTCTTTGGAGAGAAGAGAGAAGAGATGTAGAGATAGGGGAACAGAGAGATAAGATGGGTTGAGCAAAGTTGGAATAAACCAAGAAAACTAGGCCATTATTGTTATTATAATTATAATTATAATTATAATTATAATAATAATAATTATTATTATTATAGAAGTGCCAAATTAAAACAATAACAAAGTCAAATGTTGCATACAAATGCAAGGTCATGGTCAATTCCAAAAATTCAAGATAGCTAGTTATTAAAACAATTACAAAATAGATAATTAAAAAAAATAAAGAAAATAACAATCCCAAATAATTAAAATATAAGGTCATAAGTTCATTTTCACGAAGACAAATAATAATAATTAATAGCATATAACATTTTAAAAATATAATAGGTTTTATCCATTCCATAATAGTTAGCAAAATAAAAATGAGTAGAACCTGACTCCATTCCAATTCTCTACAAACACTTGAGTTCAGGATTCAAGTCTCACTCCAACCCTTGAGGCATCAGTTCTGATTCCATTCCAGTCCAATTCTTCTTACCAAACAGGCCATAAGAAAATTCTTTGATTGGTTCTTTGCAAAAGAATGATTTCATTTTTACCTAGTGTACCTAGATTAATTCTAACAAATAAAAAATTTAAATAATCAAATTTTATTCATTTATTTTAAAGGCCCCATGATGCTGAACAATTTTGTGCTTATAAATAATTCTCGAGAATAAGTGTTATTGGCTTTTTGCAAATACTCAACAACTTGATCGGACGAAGCCCCTACAATTTCAGAATCTCCCTCTTGTCTAGCGTGTTCTTCCTGGTCAGAATAGGTTGGTCAATTCCTTTCCCTAGAACTGTACTTGGGAGTTTTGTACCTAATACTGTTTTGTAGCCAATTCTTTTGGTGTCTTTTTTTACCTATCAAATAAAAGGGAAAAACATAAGGAGATTTCTTATAGATCTATCCCGGTACTCGAGGTAACCAAAAGACATTAATTCATAGGGTTTCAAACTTTCATTTTGATTAATAATCAGTTTTATCTATTCTCCCAAATGCGTGAGAATAAAGCATACATAGGTATTTACTCATATTGTTAGTATTTTCTACACCTTAACTGTCTCAGTTTCATATCGATTTTTTTTTTCATATCTAAACTTATATAGAATCTTTAAAAAGGCTTTCCATAACTAAGAAAGGAAAGACTTATTATCTTTGGGATCTGATCCTACATTGCCGCTCAATGCCTTACTGAATAAACTCTATTACACAAGCTAATTCCTAATTTCTATCTATCTTATATATAGGCATAAGCAAGCAGTTCTTAATATTCCCGCTCAATGCAAATGAAGAAGGAGAAACAAGCTTGAGGCTATAAACTGGGGAGTAGCAATGAGTGCTAACTTTTGAATTTAGGGTTTTAAATTCCTAATTTTAGTTTTAGTATCAATTTTTAGTGGCCAGGGTTTAATTTAGGATTAGTTTTAACGTCCTTATTTTGTTTTGATTTTTAGAGATGAGAGCAATTTTCTGTAATTTAATATCGAATTCTTCTAATTTGTAATTAAAATTCAATGTTTCTGAGTTGAAATTTGCAATTGTTGGTTCGAAATCATTTATGGTGGTTTAGTTTTGCTTTCTGTTCTTCCCCTATTTTCTCTGAGCCTAAGTTGCACGTTAATGGCATGTCTATGATTATTGGGCAAGCTTGAAGCTCATTAGTTTTGTTGTTCATGACTGTTTTTGAATGTTCTCCATCCCTCATTTATTCTTCTTGATTCTGTATTTTCGCATTCCCTTTGTTTTCTTCGGCCTAGGCTTAGCTTTTTGCCCTCCATTGATGGAGGTGTTGCTATAAGCTTTGCAATGTTATGAGACTTCTATTTTGGATTATTGGGGTTGGGCAATTGACTAAGGATACTCCCAGATCCTGTTGCTGCTCTTTCTATTCTTAGTCCTCTCTATTTGTTACTCTTTGTTCTTCCCCTGCTGCAACTGTGGTTGTGCTTCTATATCTGGGAATCTCATCCCAGGCAAAGCTCGATATGATCTTCCAAAGGTGAGCTCTAGCTTCGCTTGGTTTGTTGGGTTGTGTTGATTGTTTTCCAATGAAGGTACTTTGTTTTCTTTTTCTTACTTTTCTTCTTTTGGTTTTTGTTGTGGTTTAATGTTAATTGCTTTTAATTGTCACATTAGATACCTTCATATTTGTTTTTTGTTAATATTAGCTAAAAATGGGTTTGGGCAAATTGGGCTAGAAATGGGTTGGCATGTTAAGTATTTGAACTGTTTGCTTTCAATTTTATTTTCTTCATTATTGATATATGGGTTGATTGAATGCTTTAGGCATACCGATATCATGATACTTGTGATAGACATTAGTTTAGTGCAATAGTTTTCGTACTTTTATTGCTTAGATTAGTTTAGTTCTTGTGAGGTTAATTAGTTGAAACTTTATGTGACCCTAATGTCATCCAAATGTCTCGGAGGAGATGACCTGTAAGCAGTGCTATGACAAGCTTGACACTTGTGGCTAAATTTCACTTTGAAAATTCTTGTACAAGTTTTCGGCACCGTTGTCGGGGACGATGGCATCAGATTAAGTCATGTTTTCTTTTCATTTGCTATTTCTTATTAGTTAGCTATATTTTGTTTTGATCTATTTACTTGTCTAATTAGAAGTGACTTAGTTTAGTTTGTTTGATACGTAATTTAGTTTTGTTTATTTCTTGAAAATGATCCCAAAAAAGGTAGAAAACTAGAAAAAGAATTCAAAAGAATTAGAAAAATTAGAAATTTTAAAAAAATAGAAAACTTGAAAAACTCCCAAAAATTTAAAAAAGGGCAGCCCGGTGCACAAGCATCCCGTGTTCACGCAGGGTCCAGGGAAGGGCCGCACCCCAAGGGGTGAATTGTTGGCAACCTAACCTGACTTTGTCAGTGGCTGATTCCACAGCTCGAACCCGTGACCTTTTGGTCACACGGAGACAACCTTACCGTTGCTCCAAGGCTCCCCTTCTGCTCCAAGGCTCCCCTTCAGTACGAGCATGAGGTATTTTGGGGATACTTCAGTAGATGGAATGATTTTCGTGCTCAATGTGTTGATTGATCTTTTAAGAAAAGGAAAATTTGCCTAGTGATTTTTGCGAGTTTTAATGATGAATGTCGCGGTGATGTTGAGACTATGTACCTTGGGGATTTGGGTTTTTGTTCGCTAAGAGTCTTCATGAAATTTTGGATTTTTTTGAATATTTTGCTCATGATACTCGGGAATATGATAATGCTAAAGAGACCTTTAGTCACTCTATTCTTGACCCTTATGTGATGCATGTTACACCTTTGGATGAGAATTTGTTTGGGGTTATATATTAGAGCAATCTCATACGCCATGTGCTCCTATTTTATGTGATTATTTCTATTCCTTTGATCATGATATTGGTAGTTGTTCGTGATTTGGTAAACCACGCAGATTAGAGGCATTGACTACATCTAATAGGGAGTTGCATTTACGTAATTTACTTAAGACTGACCTTCGTTTAGGGTCTCTTACTCCTGAGGATAGGTCATTTGAGGACTTCAATGCTACGAGTGGCACACCTATTCCTTTAGGACATGAATAATGACGATACACATTGTGATGACCTTAAGGAAGCGAGTGGTCTCTCATCTCCATTATTAGTTGCACCTTTCCTATAGTTTAGTCCAGTCAGTGACAACCCTAAGGATAGTCTAATCATTCATGATTCACCTCTTCCTTTGGCTCCTTCAGGAGAGCCCGAGGAGAGAGATGGATTTAACTCTAATGATCAGTGTCGCATATTTGTTGAGTCAAAGGACTCATTTAACGAGGAACAATCATTTGATAAGCCTTCTATTGTGGAGTTTAGTGAGGTGACACCTCTTAAGGAGCTTTTGATCCCATTTATGTTGAATCTTCCCTTGACTTAGCTCCCACCACACCCATTTCACTCATTCTTTCTTCCCCCTCAGTTTTCACTCTTCTTCAGACTCTCTCGAGTCTACTTTGTAGTGTCTGAGACTGTTGTGCCTAGCAGTAATTTTCTAGATGAAACTCCTGATGATATTGACATGGAGAGACATGAGGATCACATTGAGGTAAATGACTCGACATTAGGCCATCCAATGAGCTTTGATTTTAATATTTCATTTGATTGGCTTTGCCTAGGTCCTCTCCCCTATTCTCTACAGAAGTTTGATTTCATTTCAGTCATTCAGATCTACTCTAAATGGTCTATGTAGTCATATAATCACATCATTATTATGCCATTGACTCCTGTTTCTACTTTTGCATATAGAAATCTCTCTTTTGATTGGGATTGACTCTTGTTTTTGACTCCTAGAGTTACATTCCACTTATGCACTATATCTAGGGTATGCATCCTGTTTCTTACTACTTCCATTTCCCTAAGGATTGTTCCGATCTCTTTGATAAGTTGCTATGAGTTGTGATGGATTTTGATATAAGTAGCAGCTTTTGAGTTGTGATGGAGTTTTTGATCCTCCATGGATCTTTTCTTCACCACCTAAGTGAGGCACTAGCTTGGGTACAATTAGTACCCAACCTAGTTTGATCATTCCACCCCTTCCCTACTGTCCTTTTTTTGTTCTTTCATTCCGTTCTTTTTGTACATAGTTGTAGATATTTAGGATTGTGATTGCATGGAAGATCGATTTTGATGTGAAATTTGCGATTCGTTTAGACAAGTTAGCTACGATCACGCTTGTTTACGTGTTGTGTTGTTGGTGGTGTATTCTATTTTGTAAATATTTGTTACTGTTTTGAGTGGTTTTTATTCATTGGTCCCTTCTTGTTTTTTGTGCTTTTGTTCGTTAGTGGATTTTTTTTTTTGTGTTTTGTTTCTTTGATTTTGTAAGTTTTTGTTTTATTTTTGTTTTATATTTTGTTTTTATTTTCTTCCTTTTTTAATGCTTTTTTTTTTGTTTTGCAATTTGCTTTTGTTTTGTTTTGTGTTTTGTTTTTCTTTTGTTTTATTTAGTTCTGTTTTGTAAATATGGGTTAGGTTTTCTTTAGTTCTGGTTGTTTTTGTTATGTTTTTGTTTTTAGTTGTTTTTTTGTATGTGGTATTTTGTGTTTTTGTTTTCTTTTGTGTTTTGGCAGTGTATGTTTTTATATACTTGTGGATCTGTGTCGATTTTACAGTTGTATAGTTTACGTGATTGCTTTTTGTTGCATTAGTTCCTATAATGAGGTTGTGGAGTTTTGGTGTAGGAGTGAGGTACCCATTTGTATATATTTTTTAAAACTTACAAAAATTTCAAAATATTTTATTTTTCTATGATGATTTGTGTGATTTCCTAGGTGATTGTGATCCCATCTTTCTAGATTATTGTGTTATACATAAATAGAGTTTGCATGATGCGATGTCTAGTTGAGGATGTACATTCAGTTTTTCATAATAATCCCATCTTATATGTGTGATTTTATGCCCACCTTGCTTCCTTTATCATCAATTCTTCGGGTCTTGTTGTTAAAATGGCATGTGATTTTTTCATTTGTCGGAGTTTCCTTCTAAACTCTTGAAAAAAAGCCAGAACAAAGGGAAAAAAAAGCCTAAAGTATGAATAAAAAGCCGAGTACTAATGTTCAA
>JACYFF010010365.1:61789255-61808186 GCA_017589665.1 Selenicereus undatus | reverse complement strand
ATGTCCTTTGGCTCATCTTGCATTTCAGTTCCCAGTAGCAGTATTTCCTCAAAGGATAGTACCCAATGGCGCATGCCTCAAAGGGGTACTTGTCATTCCTTACTCTTTTTTTTGGTTTCTTTTTTTAATTCCTTTTTTTCTTCTTTTTCTAAATGTGAAATGCAAACAAAAACAAAAGTAATCGCATACAAAGACAAGTGGGAGAGCCAATCATGGAAAACTAAGACCCTAAGATATTGATGACGATATAAATAAGGTGTAGATTGCATAACTATAATGAACTATTGGGATTAGAATTAGAGATTAGAATGACCTACTTAGGACAAACATCTATCATGCACATCATAGTTTTATACAAGCCAATAACCAAGGTACAAGGGATCAAAGCCAATCAAAATAGTACAAAATTCCCCTAAAATAAGAAACATAAAATCTTTTTGTTTTCGAAAAATTGTCCTGCTTTCTTTTTTTGTTTTCAAAAGATTGAAGCATGACTTCTCATCCCCCACGCCTAGATCTCACAATGTCCTCATTGACAGTCAAGGAGCTACCACACTAACAAGACACATATGTGTAGAAAACAAAATCCTAAATAATGTATAAAAACAATATACAAACAAGAAAAAGGAAAAGAAAAACAAAACAAAAGTATATACAAAATAAAAAAAGAGAAAGAGAAGAGGGAACGAATTTACCAGGTTAGGTGCTAGGTGCACCTAAACTCCTACCTCCTTGAGACGATGCTACGAAAGGTTGGAGAAGCATTAGCCATTCGTCCTCAGCTCAAGATTCGAGCCACCAATTCAGATGTGGTTACAGCTCGCAAGAGCACATCGAACACCTGAGTAGTCAACTGAAATGAATGCAAGTAAGAGCACACAAATATGAATACATGCATAACAGCAAGTGCTCTCCTAAACATATCAAATGCCTTGGAAAAATCAAAAGAATAATCGAATGCACTATTCAATAGGATTTTGCAAGCATGTCCTTTAGCTATATACTATAAGGGTCAAGGGAGGGGTCATACCCTCTAAAAGTACTTGGGGACATAGAACAGTCAACCTCATTCCCCTCAAGCACCACATGAGAATCAATTGTTGAGAGATCACAACACTCAAAAGAAGGGAGGGTAGTGAACATGAAGGAGAAGCAGGGAAAATATTAGGGGCATTGGGGGATACGTGGCCAACAAGATTAGGACTAGGTGAAACGACAACCACAACATCCACAGATGACCTCCCTACGAGAGTCTCATCGAGATCGTGCACCTCAATAAAAGCATTGCCTGATTCATAATGTATATCATCCTCATCAACACTAGCATCAACATAAAATATCCCACCTACCTCGAACTTCGTCAACTGAGCTAAAGGGAAAGGTGGATCAGGAAATGTCGTGAGAAATGGACTGTTGTCCCTAGGGATGCTAGGTAGGGATGGAGCAACAAGGGGTAAAGTAGACAAATGAGGGTCAAGTATTTTCTCTAGTCCGGACTGTAGAATAATAAGAAACGTACCATCGTTAACAAGTTTAGGTCATGCTCCCGCAAATAATTCACAAACTTAGCTTGTTGCTCACTCATTGTCTCTATCATACTGGTGAGTCTAGCAAAACTATCAGCAGAAATATGATAAGGACAAGAATTACTGTCATGGCCAGAACAATGACAAATCCCACACGCGAGCTGGGCATGGTTAGAGATATAGGGGGATGTGAAGTTAGGATTAGCACAACTAGTCTCAAATTCATAAGTATCCCGAGATAACCACTCAAGCAAATCCCAAGCTTCATCAATGTGTCTAGCGTAAAAATCCCACTGCTCTAAAAGAGCATGGGTTTCACTATTCACACCATCATAGACTATGTTCAAAATTTCCCACTTCTCCAAGGAATAACCACAATGAGCAAGAAAAGTATATAATCATTCATAATATCTCCAAAATAATTCATGCTCATACTGAGGAAAGTGTAAAATTGGCATTTTTTTAGGTTTTATTTTTTTGATTATTTTTTCTCAAATAAAGGCCTAGTCTCGAATACTCAAGTGAGCTCTGATAATGAAAAGCGCAAACTCCCCAGTAACGGCACCAGAAACTTATTACATTAAAATTTACCGCAACTTCACAGTGTAGTTGTAGCTAGAAACAGGCAAGTGTGGGTCGTATTCCACAGGGAGATGTGTTTCCAATTACCAAAGTCAACTCAAGCGTATCAATCTAGGTAAGAAAAATGATGAGGGGAAAAAGAACTAGACTATTAAAGCGAGAAAACAAAAAGGAACTTTGATTATGGCTGAACCTAAAATGACCAAATGATCAAGTCAAACCCTCACCTTCCCAAGCTATGCTATTATTCAAGGATGATAAGCTACATCATTAAAGACCACCTAATCCCTCTCTCAAGGATCTTAGGCTAGTCTAATTATTCTAACCACTGATTTTGATGGGATTAGCTCAATTAAACTACAAGATTGACAACCCTTAACCTAGCTAGGGATCGAGACTATTTTCATGGGCCAATCCCTGCTGTTCACTCTACCTACACAAGAAAATAAATGTCACATTTCAGCATAAGTCAATTGTCCCGAAATATAGATTAAAGTTCTTTCAAGCATTTCATCGAACATGTGGTAAGGGTGAGAGAAAACCCTAAATTCTAGCATAAAGAAGGGGGGTGAAGGTCTAGAATAAGGACAATTAGCCATCAAGAGGAAACTCACAATCAAAGATCACAACTTTAATTACAATTAAACATCCTAAAGAAAATCAAATTAGAGCTTGGACTCTCATGTCATGTAATATTTGTCTTGATTACTCGGTTGTGTTGTTTAAGTCTCTTTAATTTGCCTGTTAACTATTATTGGTCTTGAATCATATTTTGTTTAGATTCCAAAATTATACTCATAAAACTATACGGTTATCAATAGTGAATAGGAACTAAATGAGATAAAATGTTTATCGTTATGTAGAATGTCACAGGCTGTAAGTAACAACCACCATGAAAGCGTTAATAACAAGGACTTGGGAGAGAACCAAGTACTCAATGAACCACCTATAGAATCACCCGCAACGACCATACAGGTCCCTGAATCGAATTTTTCCTTCTCTCAGTCCATCCAAATGTTTATGACCCTATGTATTGGGGAAAACTTATTTGAGAACTTCTTACGAAAGTGCCTACCCTATAATACCTACCAAGAGCTCTTCTAATGTTGATAAGATAGCAGAAAGGGTGACAAACAGAAATCCTGAAGTGCATGATGGGGAAATAAACACATTCTACCGGTAGAAGAAATTGATATATTGTTGAATACCATAAAAGACAAATGTAAAGGGCCTGAGCTCACTCGGGCTAAATTTCAAGAGGTGCTAAGGCTAATTTTTACATAGTTTCTCTGTAGTGCTAGAAAGAAAAGGAGTTTCTAGAGTTCAAAATGACCCATAATGTGGCACTGATTCACTATGTTGCCAAGTTTATTGAATTATCTCGTATTGCCCACAATTTTGTTTCCAATCAAAGGCTAAAAATGTGAAGGTTTGAGGACAGATTACCTTTCTGCATTAGGAATTAACTTATTGGCCAACCAATTATGACGTATCAGGAGTTCTATGAATGAGCGACAGAAGTTGAAAGGGTAAAAAAATGAGTTGAAAGCCCTTAAACCAGGAAACCTAAAAAGGACATGGAATGATTGAGGAAGCACTAGTGAAAGCATGACACCAAATAGACCTACCTAGGGACAAATCAAGAATCACCCAGCAATTCTTAAGCCTTGTGGAAAACGTGGCAGGAGTAATCATGCCACAACAGACTATAGAAAATTAACAAGTGCACCTGGTGTTCTAGCACGAAGCACTTAGTTTATAACTATCGTAAGAGGCAAGAAGCTGGGAAAAAAGGGACTACTAGGTGATTGCGTAACTTGCGTCTAGGCGCTATTGTAATTAACCCCTCAATGTAGGGCGAGCATATGTGGTGAACAAGAATGAAGCTCATGCAATCGGTACAATATTCATTGGACCCTATTTTTAAATTCCAAGCCATTTCATGTATTATTTGATTCAGGAGCCACTTACTCATTCATAATAGTCTAAGCAACCTCCTAATTGGACCCAGACTACAAACTCCCACAAAGTCCTGATTGGACGTAGACAATAAACTTACCTAATAGGTACATAGTTATGTGTTTGAATTTTTACAAAGATGTACCTATCGCCGTATCAGGTAAGAGTTTTCCTGGATATCTAATTCAGTTTGACTTAATATTAGGTATGGATTGTAAGTGTGACTAGGTGGTGTTCATAGTTGTTGATATGATATAATGTCATGATGTGCATAAGTGAATATGTTCACTCACTTGTTGGATGACAGGGTTTACATTTTCTTTTACATAGTCCCTAAGGAACGGTGATAACATTTAAAACTTCGCTACTTCCATTGTCAAGAACTAATATAGTGATTAAAGGTTTGGGTTGTTCATTCTATTGAAAGAAAATATTCTCTTTTGTAAGAATACAGGGTATCACTTTATTCTATGTGAATATTATAGGACTTTTGCAATTCTAAACTAGAAATTGAAAAGGCATGGTTTTCCATTTTTGACTCTGCTCTAAACGACCCTTATAGGTGAGTTTATAGATATTTTTATTTTGATGACAGAGATTATAAATATATTATTTTTCAAAACATATTATTTTATTAAGGTTTAATATTAAATATAAAAAATATTACTATTAATATCTTTTACTATTAATTTCTTACAATTAATTTATTACATTTGGTAGTATGTTAATACGGCTATTAGGACTATATGGAACCGAAATGTAGACCTTCTTATTAAAACATATCAAACCGATTGTTTTCAATATGATTTGAACTCTTTCAAAAACCCAATATGCAATTTTTTGGGGGCATTGGGCTTTTCCATTAAGTCCTATAAATTTCAGCTGGTCCACCGTATTTTTCCTTGATAGAAAGAAGTTGGTTCCATGTGTTATGATTCATTATTTACTTGACCTTTGATTTAGAAGCACTACCAAGGTATTTCCAATGAGAGGTATCTTGACGCAGGCCTGCCTTTTGCCTAATCAATTAAAAATTAAATGGAGTCTCCATGGTTCTGCTTAAAAAATCCAATATAAAACTTCATACACCTTAAAATTCATAAGATGAAAAGACATTTTTTGAGGCCCTTATACTCACTGTACCTAGCATTGAATATCATTGGTATTGACCTTATTAATATATCATATAAATAATAGGTTCTGTTTGGCGACAAAATGAGCACTTGAATAAGATCAAACTAGAACTAATTGTCAGGCAATTGTTCTCTTGGTTTGTTTCCTAAAAATCATAGAGTACAACATCGATTTAGCAAATTTTAGATTTCATAGACTTCCCTAAAAAACAGTAGTGCAGGTGTAAATGAGGTACTCTGACTACTGAGCTGAAGCCCTTATGCGTGCTACATATTTTCAACATGTAGATAATTCCTTGTAAAGATGAGCATTCCATGATTCAACATCATAGCCCATTGATTTGTTTGTGTTAGGAAAATAATAATTGAAATTCGAGCTTAATATATATAGAAGCGATAAAGAATGTAGATATTGGAGAATATAAAACAAGATAAAAAAACGATAATTGTAGGCACATGATTTTTACATGGAAACCCAAATCGGGAGAAAACCACGGGTGACAACAATGACACTATGTTATGAGTGAGTACAAAATGATCTCAAAGCAAACACCCATGGAAGAGATCAACAAGAGAGATAAATATCTCAAAGCAAACATCGAAGGAAGAGATTAATTACGATGAAACTCTCTCAATACTAACTCTCAATAAAGTATGGAATAGAAAAGTGAAGTGCCCAGAGGCATTCCCAAATGCCGTGCACCAAACAAGGTTAAATAACCTAGTATTTATAGAGAAGCCCCAAAGGTACCCAAGGTTTAACCCTAGCCACAAACATATGTCTTGGCCACCAAGAATCATCGTCACAGAAAAAGGAAAAAGATATTCAATACAAAATATGGAATTAATATAATTACTATAAAACAAAATATCTCAAACCACACAACTAGAGTCTCGGTTGCCAAACAATAATCTTCAAAAAGGAAATAATTTGATTGTTTCCAAAACCGGCGAAGGAATTTGGGGCAAATTCCAACAAACTCTACCTTGGACCAAATTCCTTGGAATTGACGATCATGGCAAAAGTGATCTTGTTAAGAAGTCAAAATTCCTAATATCAATAAGAAACATCCTTCAAGAAAATGCTCGAAATCTGGATCAATATCTCTGGATCTGATACCACCTGTTAGGATAGGTTAAAAATTGAATGAATGCAACAAATAAATCACAAACATAATATAAACGAGTAATAACAAAACAACACCGTAATTTATGTGGAAAACCCAATGTGGGAAAAACCACGGACGACAATGAGTCACAAATCCACTATAGAGAAGAGGAGTACAAGATCGATCTTAGAACAATACATTACAAAAGGAAGATCGATTAGAGGTTATAAAACTCTCTATAATGCTCTCTCACAAATCTAGGAAAGTGGAGCTGAATACTCGAATGGTATTTCTGTTGATGTGTTGAGAAGGTAGGAAGTGTGCCCTTCATAAAGGGTTAGGATGAGCGAGAAACCCGCTAGAAACCCTAATCACCACAGCTAAACAGTTGCTGTCCCCCACGGGCCGAGGAGTGCAAATTGAGCCAAATCCCAAAAGTTTGTTTGATTAATATTGCTTATAAACACTATTACATTATAATCCACCTAGAGTGGTGGTTCTCTTTGTAATGATAAACAACTTACTTAACTCAGTGATAAAGTATTGCTTTCATAGGGTAGGCTTCAATGGTTCAAATCCAATAGTAGGTAAAACTTATTATATGTTGTTAACACCAGTAACTAATAAGTTTTTCTACTCCCACTTATTATTAAGGCTATATATAAGCAACTATATATACAATCTTATAATTCTAAATTTTTGCATATTCTATTTCTTTTGTTGCATTGCACCAAAATCCTATTCTTCTTTTTATTTGATTTAATTAGCAAATTCAAATACAAATTAAAATAGGCTGTCTCTCTATATAGTTCTGTAAAATGTGTGTAAACTTATTTTGTTTATTCGAAAGCACCAACTAGTTATAAAAACGTATTGGTAGCCTTTACTCATGCGCTATCTCATTTAATAGCTAGATTTGTATCAATTATTTGTCTCTTTTCTTCAATGTTCCTCAAGTTAGCTTACGCTTTTTCAGGGGTTTGTTGGGTTCTTGGGGATGTATGTCACGTACCACCCCTCTTAGCCTTATTTACTAAAACAATGATCTCATTATTGCCTATTCTAGCAAAATTGCACATCAAAGCCATTGTTAACCATTGGTCGTTAAGGCATATTCTCAAAATCCTTATATCTACTGCCGTGGCAATAGGAGTGTGGATTGGTAACACATTAATTTGGCCACTATTGATAGGTAAAATTATTTATTTTACTTTATAATATAAACAATTAGATTAGAAGTCAATTCACAAATACTTAATGCCATTTCTTCAATTTACCCTGCATTTTTAAGTTCATAGCTTTTGCGGTAGCTTCCTCTACCAAATAAAAGGCCGACTCAAGGAGACTGTCTAATTCTCCAAAAAGGATCAGTTGACACCCTCTAATTGTTTTTGCTAGGCAAACACATTTCCCTCAGGAGAAGTAAATACTTTTGCTATGAAAAAAGGTAGTGATAAAAAATGCTTAATTTTTCGTACTCTTACTACAATTGACGATCTTCTTTAGGCAATTTGTCCAACCTAAGGATAGTTATATTGTCATGAAGTTCTTTGTAATGTGTAAGGTTTGCGTAGCTCTTTACGCAATTTTATAATGTTCTTCTCCAAAGATTCGAGGTTGGAGCATAATTGACATTGAATATAATGGATCCACTATTATATAGATTCCTTTAGTGGCTAATCCTCTTAATAGTATGGTAGTAGCATCTAAATGTGCAAATGTCGTTGTAGGAGCAGGATCGGTCCAATTGTCTGCAGGTACATAAAGTGCTTGAGTTAAAGTTATGGACCCTTGTTTTGTAGAAGTAGTTTTTTTCTCTAATGAGCCCATTTTGGTACTAAAAGGAGGTTGATGGCCCACAGGAAAGGCATTCTACCTAATAAGGCCGATGCTTCAGATCCTGCTTGTATGAAACAAAAGATATCGGTGATAAATCAAATTATGTGTTATTCATTAACATCCCTAAAATATTTCGTCGGTAGTGAACCCAACTATCATATGTGCTCTCGGCAATTTATTCATTTGACCGTAGTTTAGAGCCACCTTTGATTTCACAATGTTTTGTTCATCAATAACTTCACATTCTTTCATTTACATGTAAAGATCATTTCTTTCACGATTACGTTCCTTACTTCGCCGAATATGGATATACCCCGTTGAGCTTTTGAAATGTTGATTAATTTCACAATGAGTATTGTTTCGCCCACTCCAACTCCCCTAAATAGTCTAATTTTTGCTCCAAGACAATAAGGGGCTAGAAGATCTGCCACTTTAATTCAATTTCAAACATACATAATCTAGCATCTAACTAGGTAAAGGCGGGCATAGATCTATGAATAGAACATATTGTGCAAGTATCTATGGGATCTAAATTATCAACAAACTCCTCAGGTATGTTAAAAAATCGTCTGAGAGTTGATCTATGACTAAAATGCTTAAAGAAGCTACTATGTTTATAATTTCTATTCCTTGCATTAAGACCATCTATAGAACTTATGCCTACAACAGTAACTTGAGCTTTTTCGAATAATTATTATACCTCACAAGTCACATTAATTTGTTGGCCCACAGTATCTTGACCCTTAACTACTAGAGCATTATAAATATTCAGCATCCTGCCTGGAGGAAAAGTTATGTCCATTATAGACCACCAATTTGAGTGATATGCCCCAACTTTTTTTTTCAAGTTTGGAGACCATAAGTAGTAGGATTGGTTCTCATAATAATAGTAAAGTAAAATATGTCAACTTTTTTGGCAAAAATGAAAATTATTGAATCAAAAATAAAATAAATGTCTGATAAAAGATTGATCAATTAATTAAATAAGAAAGTCATAGAATAAGCAATACGAGTTAACAGTCAATTTTTTGGGTACCGTCCAAATGAATCCAATTCAATTATTCACTTATTCATTTTGATTTATTCTATTCAATTTCAATGAGTGCATTCTCAACTTCACTCAACTTATTTTCAAAAAAAAATAAAATATCAAA
Organism: Selenicereus undatus; assembly: GCA_017589665.1. Classification (NCBI taxonomy): domain Eukaryota; kingdom Viridiplantae; phylum Streptophyta; class Magnoliopsida; order Caryophyllales; family Cactaceae; genus Selenicereus; species Selenicereus undatus. The sequence goes on along the minus strand of JACYFF010010365.1, from coordinate 61,798,884 downwards.
TCCATGAGCAAACTTCTTGAGAAAGTCCTTTATTTGTGTATCATTATGGACAACCCTTTCGATATTATCTACGGATATCAAACTCTAAACTTCATTGAATGTTTAAATTGAATTTATGATTGATTATTTCTATCACATTGGAACTAAGTTCTTATTTAGTATATTGAATTACATCTAGCCTATTCTGTTACCCTTTCTTGATAGAATTTTGTATATTTTCATATATAGGGTAGACATATACAACATATCTCGCCGTCAAGAATGAATTTCGAATTATTTAGGTCTTTTCATTCAAAAGGGGCTAAGAAATTAGGAGCTTGAAAAATTAGGGTTGGATTGTGCCATATTATGAAACAGTAAACAATAATATTGTATTTGGCAAATCAAATACATGATCTGATAACGAACCATTTTGATTAGTTGATAATATTCATTCAGAATTTTTTGAAGGATTCCTATAAAAGGTTTCATTAAGGTTTGATTTCTATCAAGTAGACCTTGTTATTTTATTATAAAATTTTTTGATTTAAGTTTTAGGGAGGGACTTATGTGACTACAAACATAAACTAAAGCAAGTGTTAAAGATTACAAATTAATTTATTACACTTATGAGTATCAACCCTATGACACTGATATCTTGGGACCATTCCGAGTAACTCCCCAATCGAAAGTTCCTCCAGAAGAAGCAGGAACTGTAATAGCTGTTGAATCTTCTAATGGTACATGGTTAATTGTATGGGGTAACGAACCTACAAGTCTTGATTGTTACAAAGGACGATGCTAACACATCGAAGCAATTCTAGGAGAAGATGATTAACATATTCGTTGTGTAACTTAACCCTTAGACCTTTTTGAAGAATGTTCTGATACTAATAAGTTTCCTTGCATTGTGGGCAATGTATCTGGTTCAAAGCCTTGTATGCTCTATGTTTGAAGGATTTACAAATCCTTGTTGCTTATATAAAAACTTTCCAAGGTCCCCCATGGTATCCTAGTTAAGAGAGATAAGTTGAACAAGTATGGTCATCCCCTACTGGGATGCACTGTTAAGCCCAAATTGCGGTTATATGCTATAAACTATGACCAAGCAGTTTATAAATATCTTCCCAGTGGACTTGATTTTACCTAAGATGATGAAAATGTAAACTCTAAACCATTTATGTGTTGGAGAGACCATTTCTTATTTTGTGCTGAAGCAGTTCGTAAGGCACAGGTTGAAGTAGGTGAAATGAAAGGGCATTACTTGCATGCTACGATAGGTACACACAACGAAATGACAAAAGGTTTGTATTTTCCATACAATTAGGTCTTACTATCATAATGGATAACTACTTTACCAGTGGATTCACTATAAACACCAGCTTGCCTTATTATTGTCGAGATAATGGTCTACTTCATCACATCCACAGTGCAATGCATGTAGTTATTTAAGGACAAAAGAGTTATGATATGCACTTCTATGTACTAGCCAAAGCATTACGTCTGTTTGATGGAGATCATATTCATCTTAGTACCATAGTAGGTAATTTTGAAGGGGAAAGAGATATCACTTTAGACTTTATTGATTTACCACAAGGTGATTATGTGAAAATAGACCCAAATCGTGATATTAATTTCACTCAATCCTGGGTTTCCACACCAAGTGTTTTGCCCATTGCTACGGGTGGTATTCAAATTTGGCATGTGCCGCTTCAATCGAGGTCTTTGGGGTTGATTCCGTATTATCATTTGGTGGAGCAACTTGAGGACACCCTCAGGAGAATGCACCGGGTGTTATAGCAAATCAAGTAGCTCTAGAAGCATGAGTAGAAGTTCGTAACGAGGGATGTGATCTTGCTCACAAAGGTGCTGTAATTATTCGCAATGCTAGCAAATGGTGTCCTGAACTAGCTATTGCTTGTGAGGCATGGAAAGAAATCAATTTTGAGTTCCCAGCAGTGGATAATTTGCATAAAAAGAAAATACGATAAGTCTAGTGTAAGTACTCAATCCCTTAATTGAATTGTAATTACACTCGGCCCAATCTTTTACTAAAAGGCTTAAGCCAAAATATAACTACTGTATATTTATTTTTTATAGATCTTTATTTCAATATATAAGCAAGATCTTAAATGAAATCGAACACTAAACCACTCAAACATTCCAATGTTGTGTTAGATTAATAATTAATCCTACAGGTTCATAGGATTGGTAAAATTGGTATATTCTTATATATTTTACGAGTTTGGACCATGACTATTAAATTTTTTATATCAATTGGGCTATAAACAAAGAGTCATGCATATAAGCTCAAATGAAGTTCCATCCCAAAACCAATTGACAATAGGTGGAGTAACTCACAAGCTTATATACATGTTCAAGGCCTTTAATTTTATCAATGTGAGACAACACCCACTTTCATACTTCGACAATGATTATGGATATCAAGTCAAGTATAAGAACTCCTTCTACCCATCTTCTGTATTGTTCTTTTTAATTCATCTTCCATATTAGAATAGAAACTTATTTATTCTTCTATTGGACGAGATTTTAGGGACAAAATAGAAGCAAAATAATTTAATTAAAAATTCGAAAACATGAGAATTCTATTCAAAATTTAATTTATTTGTTATTTAGAGAAAACTGAGGTGAAATGAAAAGCTGTCTTTATATTTATAAGAAAATTGAGGTGAAATGAGAAAGATTTCTTTATATTTATAAGAAAAAAACGATCTCATTTCTATATAATTAGAATAAGAGTATAAGTTAATTGGAATGGAAAACAAAAGTGAAATAAGGTTTAAGTCAATCACTCTTGAAACAAGACAAGTCATGTAATAAACAAATGAAACTAACCTAATTTGGTGGCTTGCTCAAAATGCATTATTGTTTTAACTAAGGAGTTATGGATGCAATTCCAATTAGAATCAGCTAATTTGGCATATTTTCCACATTTGTAAGGAGTTCGTTTACATTTCTACTTTATGAAATTGATATTTTGTGGGCATCTTCAATAATATCAAATGTTATTCCTTAGCATTTCTATTTTCTAGAATTTTAGCAATGATTAGTAAAGGACTAAAGAAACTTTCTACTCGTGAATAAGGTATGGAACCAGTAGGGGATGCTTGGTTGTAATTTTGAATTCGTTATTATATGTTTACTCTAGCTTTTGTTTTTTTTATTTTTTTATGCTGAAACAGTTTTTCTTTATCCATAGGCAGTGAGTTTTAATGTGTTAGGGGTACCTGTATTTATAAAAGATTTAATTTTCGTACTTATCTTAATTGTTTGGTCCAAAATCTGTATAGCTGAAAAAGACAAGTTTGTACTATTTTTATCGGCTTAGATTGTAAAGACTAAAGTAAAATGCTTTTCTAAACTTCTTCTACTCCATTTATATGGAGTAGAAGGTAGTCTATAGTTTTAAATCTAGGATCAATCGGATCCATTCTCTCTGTAATTTTACAATTCAAGGGTAATGCTGCTACATCAAAGCCACCACACCCTATCTCCTGGTGGGATTATGGGGCTTTGGTCTTCACTTATCTTAATTGTTGGCTTCGCTTATGCATGGAGAACAGGAGCATTGGAATGGTCTTAATACCATGATATTCCGATAATAAAATGAAAAAAGGAAAAAAGGATAGAAACAGTGATGAATTCTATTGACTTTCTCCTACTTGCCCTTGATCGAATAACACAAAATTTAGTTATTTTAGCTATATGAAATAATCTTTCAAATTGGTGCAAACTCTCTAGTTTATGTCCGCTTCTCTATAGTAAAAGTTATTGCTTCATTGTCTTTGCTTCATAAATAGGTTCATGATTCTACTTTGATCGTTACAGACTGGTACCAAGATTGAGCTCTAGATAAGCAGATATAATTTAATAGCCGGCACTGTAACACCGAAAATGGCACCTTCCTTAGTGAGATTATGTGAGAAAATGCATGAACCAAAATATGTTATTGCTATAGGAGTGTGTACAATTATGGAGAGGATCTTTAGTATCAATTCTTGTAGTGCCGTTCAGGGGTCGATAAACTAGTTCCCAAGGATTTCTATTTGCCAGGATGTCCATCTCGATTGCAAGCAGTTATCGAAGCTATAATAAAGTTTCGTAATAAAATATCTCGTGAAATCTGTGAAGATATAATCATGTCTCAACAAAAGAATCGATGTTTTAGTACCAATCAAAAGTTTCGTGTTGGACGTAGTATTCAAGCCGAAAATTATGATGATAGATTACTATATAAGTCTCTATTTACTTCAGAGATTTCATCAGAAATGTTTTTCAAATACAAGAGTTCAATATCTTCTCACGAATTAATGGTTTAATGAAATGTGATTTGTTTTTTTAAAAAATGTTAATCAACTAGTCAATTTTCAAAAATTTCACTATATCATAAAAAAATGTACAATATTTATACATATATAAATAAATATTTATACAAATAAAAGAATACGGAAGATATAAGCATGATGGAAGGTTATTTGCCTGCTTGGCTAGTCAAACATAGGCTAGTTCATATATCCTTGGGTTTCAATTACTAAGGAATAAGGACTTTACATATAAGGCTTGGAGATTGTCATTCCATTGCTGCCATTTTATATCTATACAATTACAATTATCTACGTTCCCAATATGCCGACGACGTAGCACCGACAAGTTGGTAGCTAGTGTGCATCATCTTATGAGAGTAGAGTACGATGTGGATCGACCGGAAAACATATGCATAAAACTATTTGCTCCAATGAGCAATCCTCAAATTTCATCAGTTTTCTAGGTTTAGAAAAGTACAAATTTTGAAGAAACGGAATCCTATGATATGTTGGGAATCTATTGTAACCCCCCCCCCAAATTAAACATGTTCCACTATTTGCAATGACTATTCTGATTCCCTCAATTTCACTGATAAACCTAATGATCGGGGTGTTACCACCATCCAAAAGGACAAGGCTTGAAGCATGTGTGCTAGAAATAACGTAGTTTGGCATAACTTCAACCATACACATTCATACATGATCAAACCATATACAATCAACTGTTAAACATAAGGTTTATATACCATAGTAAAACAATTCACCATATTATCTACACCTCCATCCACTGAAGATTTCAAAATACTGTTTCAAAATATGCATGTACTACGTCACTGTTGATCCATCAAGATTCTCTTAACTTATTTTCTTCAGCTGGTTTGCTAGCATGGGGACAATTCACTGAGCATTTGCTAAAACAAAATATGAAAAATATTTTGAATTGTGACCCGAAGCTTAGTACATGCATTCCTACATTATTAAATATCTCTGCATAAATTGGTTGGACACCCGCTTTGCAATTCATTTTACGTTAAAACAATGAATGAGATGAATGTCAACTGTAATTGCTAGTTATTATCTGATAATGAACCCCTTGATACTTTTACGATCTATGGATAGGTGTACACCTGCCAAGCCAATCGGGGGAGCTGGCCTAAACCCGCGCGGGTAACTGACGGGCAATGCCCTATAATTGATAACTAATGGGGTCGCTAATTACATGACAAATCATTGATTAAACAAATTCATTGATGTACTTACCAAAATATTATAATTTTGATAAATACATGCTAATTTCCAAAGATACACGCAATGAACGCACCTGAAGTCTTTAAAATGTAATCTCACTTCATAATACTTATGCACAATGGGAAACGATAGACTAGGCCCCGTTTTTGTTTAAGAAATGTATTTATAGGTAAATGCAGTTAGTAAACAACGTTCACTCCCATAATTTGTAAAATTATGAAAATTGATTAATAAAAAGCACATCCACAATTCAAACAATTCAATATAAGAAAGTTATACTAAAATGATTTTGAACAACAAATAAGTTAGGGTCATTGAACTCGAAGTAAAACAAATTGAAGCAAAATACACCAAATGAAATAATTGAGGTGATAACGAAAGGACTTTAATGGATATAAATAAAATATGAGTTTATGATGTTTCTGAAATGAATAATAAAACGTCTAATGCTAAGAGGGGTGTTGTGGGGTTCATGAAAGCTTATAAAACCTTGGCTTGTGTCATTACCCTGTTTACTTCTCCAATTTCATTGCCATGCCCATTTAACTTAGTTTTCCAACCCAAGTAAACTTCTATACAAAATGAAAGTTGTTGACCTCACTAAACTTTGTAATGCCTTTGCAATATCCATAATTATGTATAGACTCTTAATAATATTTCCAAAGGGCATGATTTCTTTCTTCCCTTATATAACCGTTTGAAGGTCTACTTTAGAAATTTCATATCTTTCATCCCCGACCTCCACTTGAGCTATATAAAACCTCAATATGAAAAGCTTAGGAAGTCTTGCAATACTCTCATTCAAGTGCAAAACCCAATTGCCACAATGAGGTTCCTAAAATTGGGTTCTTCTTGCGCAGTCTTGGCAAAACAACCATAGCTTTTTCCACAGAGCTCGGAATAACGTGATTCAAAATGCCATTGACTTCTTTCTTTAATAAAATTCATATCTTTCATCCCTGACCTCCGATTGAGCTACAAAACCTCAATATGAAAAGCTTAGGAAGTCCCACAACACTTTCATTCACAGTGCAAAAGCTAATTACCATAACGGGATTCCTAAAATTGGGTTAGAAAACAACTGTGCACAGCATGGGTCCGTCCTATGCAATCTTGGCAAAACAGCCATAATGTTTTCCACAGAACTCAGAATAAAGTGATTCAAAAGGCATTTGAAGGAAAACTCATGGATCTATCTACCAACCAAAAATCATAATTTTTGGATGCCCCGATCAATAGCAGTTTAATTCCAAATTGACCACTATTTTGGGTCTGTTCACAACCCTAAGACACATATTCCTAATCTTGTTCTTCACATCAACTCTCAAATAAAAGCCCCATAAACTCACTTACTTATATTATCAATCTAAACAACTTCTTTTGATCACTTTTGGGACTTTTCATAATACACTAAATTTGGCAAAACGCATCTAACATCATTCCTTTAAGTCCATAACCCATCCAACCTCCAATTACCACCTAATTTAATTCAAATAACATACTTGGTTCAAGAATCAAATTAAATCATGCATGATCATAAAACCTTAGGTTATGTCCATTTCAGATTTACATCCAAAGTCATCCAAAAGCACTTTTCACAACATCATAATCACTTTTCATGCCGAAGATTACAAAAATTAAATCAAAACTCAAAGTTCATCATTATTAACACCAAGCTTGCATGATTGTATACGATCTTCATTCTTACATGTTTCCATACTTAACCAACCCAATAAAATATCAAACCAACACTTGTTTACATCAAGATAACATGATCTACAATCAAATTCAAGTGAAAACCCAAAAGTGAACATTATTAGGATAGGATTTTACCTCACTTAAGCTTGAAGGAGAGAGATGAAAGTGGTTGAAGATGGGGGGAAGAAATGTGTGGAGGAGAGTAAGAGGAAAGCTAATACTTATCTTGGTGGAAAATGGATTTGATGCAACCCTAATGCTTGGATGGTGTTTTTTGCATAAAAAAGGGCTTTATGGTAATTTCAATTAGATATACATAATGACAATTTGCAAAATCAAGTGTATAAACTTTTGGTCATTACTAGCTTTACTTTTGTTGATAAGTTTAGCTAATTTTATTCACTCAAAAAGTGGCTTTTTGCTAATGATAATTAGGCATAATTATAGTAATCAACTTAATTTAATTGTACCAAAATTTTCAGGCCACAATTTGAGCCCAAAATGAATCGGGCCGCAATTTAGGCTCAAGTGAATTGGGCCAAGCTTAATGAATTTGGGCCCAAATTTTTACATGGTTAAAAATTAAATTTTTGTAATATTATGAAAAATAATTTATCACCTAATCATCTTGACCGGAGTCTAATATCGATTCACCTGAAATTATTACAGTAAATGAAACCCGAGTTGCAAAGTAGGACCCAAAATGAATTCTCCCAACCAAGATGATTAAATGAGATAAATAAATGCCAAAAATTAATAAGATGGATTAATTTGATAAATAAACATGATTTAGGGTCGGGCTATTACATCTATTACGATAGTCATCTGCACTTGAAACGTATTTTATTGCCTAAAACTTGGATACGATGGCCCATATGTAACGATTATATTGTCCCCAATTTTTATGGAATACAAGATGTTTATTGAATGATAAGAAGTGAGTCTTTACTTCTACAACTTCTACTGCCTAGATTTGGATGTTTTGCTCTATATTAAATAGAGTAATTTACGTGGCATTGTGCTAGTGGAGGATTCAAAAATAAATAAAAAATTAAGAATTCATTGATATCCTAAAAAGTTTTCTTTTGGATAAGCTAAGAGGTAAACTAAAAAGTTCTCCATCATGAGCATTGTACTACTTACACTCCAACCAGTTACTTAGACGAGCTCCAGAAAGTGATATAATGTGTGAAGAAATGGAAAAAGATATGGACAGGGATTTGATTCTATTTGAACTGGATCTAAGATGAATCTCATTTATTCTCATCCATTAAATCACAGAGACTAGTTTTTGTTTTGGGTGTTCAAACTAACCAATGTAACCTTTGCGAATATGTATAAAGCATTAATATTTTATTAATTTTGCATGAGAGGAGACACAATATGAACAAAAACAAAGAAAACATAATGAAATTCTTTATTTTAAAAACTATCTATCCATCTATCTAAAAAATAGATGGTGTATATTGTACGATCACTAAGTAAATAATTTATGCACCTGTCATAATCTTGACTATTCATGAACATGTATATTGATCTATATTCGCTAATGGATACTCGTCAAAAAATTAACCATATGCCAAGAACCAAATTTGAACTGGTGACGCGAGGCTTTTCCGTCCTTCGCTCTACCAGCTGAGCTATCCTTACCATTCTCCCTTCTGGCGCATCATCTACTTATTTTAATGGAGAACTCCAGTCTATGTCAATTAGAAGGGCAAAAAGTATTAGAATGCCTTATCTATGTACCGATATTTCTTTTGGTCTTCAAAAGTTCTATTACGCATAATGATATTGATTGTGAATCACTTAAATGATTATTCCTTACTCAAAGATATTATTTTGTATGTATATCAAAAGACTTGTGATAATAGAAAAACATTTCCATTTGGATCCTTCAGCCTTTTGAAATTGAAAACATAAAACAAGGAAAATAACCACCTTTAAACTGTTAATAAAAAAGGATAACTAATTAGGGAGTGAAATAAGCTTTTGGGGATAGAGTAAGTTGAACCCTCACAATTTTTAAAGTCAATGGATTTTCCTCCTGCTATAACTTGCGATGTTGTCAGTATTGACACTTAGAATGGGACTCTATCTTAATTCTCATCTAATTAATCAGTTCTGTGAAAGAGTTATTAGACTATGGAGTAAATGAAAATTTGATTCTTTTTTTTTTTACTTGGAATTGATTCATAACCCGATAATTCTTCCGCTTTTCATATAAATGTTTTCATTTCATATTCTAAAATTTTTACTTAGATAGAATTAGCTATTTTATAATATATATTTCATATTCGTATGGTATAAAATATAATTCAAATTATCAGACTATATATTTGTGTATATATATATATGTGTGTGTGTGTGTGTGTGTGT
>JACYFF010010365.1:61747621-61784255 GCA_017589665.1 Selenicereus undatus | reverse complement strand
GTAAAGAGTAAGTCGGGAATAAATTGAAAGCAAAAAAGATAAATAGTTAAATTGGGGTAGTTGGGCGTTAGGTCTTGGTACAAAAGATACATTATCTGAAGAGTACGAGTTTACTTTTTATATTTTTTCATCAAAATTCTTTAATTTTTGATCGGGTACCGAGTACTGGGTCCGGGTCCAAACTTTCAGGAACCGGTGCCATAGCCAGTCTAATCGAGTCTAGATCTGCCTCCATAGGGTCCAAACCGATTCTGGCCCAGAACCGAGTACCCGAATTTTTTGCTCACCCCTAGCCTCAACTGATTGATTAATGGGTTTATATTTTTTGGGCCACATATGACTAATGGATACTCCTCACCGATGGTTCTATTTCGATTTCAACTATAATTCCATAAAAATTCGAAGTTTTTTTTTCTAGTTTTAAAATTCTCAAATACAAATCCATTATCTCATTGATCTATTACAAATCTAAAAATCATCCTGAGGATATTTATATTTGATTGTATAGTGTATACTTGCTATGGACAAAACAAAAATAAATAATTACTCTATTGATGTCCATCATAGAATGATTACTTGACTCTTTTTCCTTTACTTTTCAGATCATAATTGAATCAAAACAATTTTTAACCTAATCGAAAAATTCCTTAATTCTTCTGCTTTGATGAAATTGGAATAGTTCATATACTACTACATTTGTTTAGTACGAATTCGAATGGATTTCAACTTTTTTGTTTCTTATTGATTCTTGTTGTTGATTTTGAACGAGGAGTAATTTGAGTATTTGGAGTAAAACAAAATAGAAGTAGTAGGATAAGGTTCATCAACTTTGTTTTGTTCGGAAAGAAATATGTTTTTGTCTTATTTCATATTGTACAAATCCTTCATTTGTGGAATCATTTTCTCCAAAAAACGGATGAGAACGACTATAGAATGGATTTATACTTATGCTTAGATCATGAACAAATGGAAATTTTTATTAATAAGTCCTCTTTAATTATGCCCAACATCTTATTACGAATAATTCCAACTTTAGATGAAAAAGAGGCATTTAATTATTACAGAGATAGTATGATTTGTTTTTTTTTGGTTTTAATTTAGTTTTACTACTTTTAGTTTTAGGAGAAAGGCATACGAATTCGATATGGACGAAAAACAATTCTTTTTATATATTATTGAAGTATTATTGGAAAAAATTGTATTATTGAAATAAACCTACGCTTGTTGAAGGTGAAGTTTTAAAACAAAACAATTCCTTCTGTCGTGTATCCTCCATTGATTCATCCTCAAATACTATGCTTTTATTATTGATTTTAGCATTAAGCGAAACACTAGACTTATGTGTTTTGTATTACAGGTCAATCATACTTCCTTGTAATATAGAAAATATAGGCAACATAGGGGAAGAAGCACTACACCTAGCAATTAAGTGCACAAAAGCTTTATTAAATATTACCTACCTACTCCCTTTTTGTATCTAGATTAGGACTAACAAAAATGGTTAGGACAACAAATATCCATCTCATTTGTACTTTGGCAACCCATATAACCCTTGAAGATTGTTAAAGTGACTATTTTCTAGAAATTAGGAGGCATTGAGAACAAATGAATTGTTGGAGTTAGCCTTTCTATTTAGTATCAAGACTTTTGATGCTAGTAAAAACTCTTTCGTAAGAAGGTTGGATAGAGATTTTTTGTAAAAACATTAGCCTTGCTCAATCAATAATGAAAATATTGCGCCCCTTTTTTATTCCATGTATTTCTTATTCTCAATATGCATATAAGTCAAAATATCTTATTGATGAGCTTTATTTCAGGGAAGTTATTAGGCTACATGGTGTTCCCAAGACCATTGTTTCTGATAGTGAATCTAAGTTCCTATCTCATTTGTGGAGAAGTTTAGGGAAGCTGCTTGGTACTGAACTTTTTTTTAGTGCGGCCTATCACCCCCGAACTGATGGCTAAACACAGGTAGCTAATCAGACTCTAAATATTTTGCTTAGGAGTTTGGTTATTAAAAGTTTGAAGGATTAGGATTTGAACTGCTTACAGTTTACGTAATCTATCTGGTGGAAAGAGAGAGAATGCCACTGCTAACAGAATCCTGGTCATCGACGACAAGGTGTGCTTCACTGGTAACCTCCTCTGCCTTTTAGTGGAGGCCCTAATTGGTCACAAAAAGAGAGAAAGGATAGTGCTGCAGCTGTCGAACACTGCTACCAGCGATGAGGATGAAGAAGGTGTTGTGACCGCTGCGGTGATTTTTTATTTCTCGATCTACAATTTTCATGGTTCTACACTACCAAATCTAAACTCTTGGGGCTACTCACACAAAGAGATGGAGATGGTGGTATTTCTCACATGAGATTGCAATTCAAGAACCTTTTTTTTGGTTAGTTGATTAGGTTCTTTGAAAGAACTTCTCTTTGGAGAAAGGAGAGAAGAGATGGAGAGATAGGGGGAGGGAGAGATAAAAGGGGTTGAGTAAACTTGGAATAAACTAAGAAAACTAGGGCATTATTGTTGTTGTTGTTGTTGTTGGTGGTGGTGGTGGTGGTGTTATTATTATTATTATTATTATTATTATTGTTGTTGTTGTTGTTGTTGTTGTTGTTGTTGTTGTTGTTGTTGTTGTTGTTGTTGTTATTCTTATTATAATTATAATAATTATTATTATAGAAGTCCCAAATAAAAAAATAACAAAGTCAAATATTGCATACAAACATAAGGTAATGGTCAATTCCAACAATTCAAGGTAGCTAATTATTAAAACAATTACAAAATATTTAATTACAAAAAAATAAACAAAATACAAATCCCAAATAGTTAAAATACAAGGTCAATAAGTTCATTTTCACAAAGAGAAATAACAATAAATAGCATATAACATTTTTAAAATATAATAGGTTTGATCCATTCTATAATAGTTATCCAAATAGAGATGAGTAAAACCTAACTCCATTATAATTCTCTACAATCACTTGAGTTAAGGATTCAAGTCTCACCCTAACCCTTGAGGCATCAAGTTCTGATTCCATTCAATTCCAATTCTTCTCACCAAATAGGGCCATAATAAAATTCTTGGACTGGTTCTTTGCAAATGATTTCATTTTATTTACCTAGTGCACCAAGATTAATTCTAACAAATAAAACAACTGAAATAATAAACTTTTATTCTTTTATTTTAAACACCCCATGATCCGAAACAATTTTGTGCTTATATATAATTCTCGGGAATAAGTGTTATTGGCTATTTACAAATACTCAACAACTTGCTCGAATGAAGCCCCTGTAATTTCAGAATCTCCCTATTGAATAGCGTGTTCTTCCTAGTCAGAATAGGTGGGTCAATTTCTTTCCCTAGAACTGTACTTGGGAGTTTCATACCTCATACGACTCTATAGCCAATTCTTTTGGTGTCTTTTTTTTATCTATCAAATCAAAGGGAAAAACATAAGGAGATTTCTTATAGATCTATCCCAATATTCGGGGTAACCAAAAGACATTAGTCGTATGGGTTTCAAATTTTCATTTTGATTAATAATCAGTTTTATCTATTCTACCAAATGCGTGAGAATAAAACATATATAGATATTTACTCATATCGTTAGTATTTTCAACAACTAAACTGTATCGGCTTCATATCGATTTTTTTTTTCATATCTAAACTTATATAGAATCTTTAAAAAGGCTTTCCATAAGTAATAAAGAAAAGACTTATTATCTTTGGGATCTGATCCTACATTGCCGCTCAATACCTTAGTGGATCGAATCTATTACACAAGTTAATTCCTAATTTCTATCTATCTTACATATAGGCATAAGCAAGTAGTTCTTAATATTCCTGCTCAATGCAGATGAAGAAGGGGAAACAAGCTTCAGGATATAAACTGGAGAGTAGCGATGAGTGCTAAGTTTTGAATTTAGGGTTTTAAATTCGTAATTTTAGTTTTAGTATCAATTTTTAGTGGTTAGAGTTTAATTTAGGATTAGTTTTAATCTCCTTATTTTGTTTTGATTTTTAGATATGAGAGCCATTTTGTGTAATTCAATATCGAATTCTTCTAATTTGTAATAAAATTCAATGTTTCTGAGTTGAAATTTGCAATTGTTGGTTCGAAATCATTTATGGTGGTTTAATTTTACTTTCTGTTCTTCCCCTATTTTCTCTAAGCCTGAGTTGAATGTTCATGGTGTGTCTGATTGTTAGCCAAGCTTGAAGCTCATTAGTTATGTTGTTCATGACTGTTTTTGAATGTTCTCCATCCCCCATTTATATTTCCTGATTCTTTATTTCTGCTTCCCCTTTGTTTTCTTTGGCCTAGGCTTAGCTTTTTGTCCTCCATTAATGGAGGTGCTGCTATAAGTTTGCACTGTTATGAGACTTCTATTTTGGATTATTGGGGTTGAGCAATTGACTAAGGATACTCCTAGATCCTGTTGTTACTCTTTTTCTCTATTCTTAGTCCTCTCTATTTGTTGCTCTTTCTTCTTCCCCTGCTGCAACTGTGACTGTGCTTCTATATCTAGGAATCTCAACCCAAGCGAAGCTCAGTGTGATCTTCCATAGGTGAGCTCCAGCTGGGTTTTCCACTGGATTGTGATCACTTCTTGCCAGATTATTGAGTTATATGTAAATAGAGTTTGCATGATGAGATGTCTAGCTGACGATGTCGATTTTGTTTTTCATAATAATCCCATCTTATATGTGTTATTTTATGCCTACATTGCTTACTTTATCATCAATTCTTCGAGGCTTGTCATTAAGTTGGCATGTGATTTTGTTGTTTGTCGAAGTTTCCTTCCAAACTCTTGATAAAAAAAAGGCAAATACAACAAAAAAAAGCCTAAAGTATGAATAAAAACCCGAGTACGAATGTTCAAAGCCATTATCTTTTTATCATATCTTTGATTGGCTTGGACATGTGTTTTTTTTACTTGATCACACATATATTTGGGAAATGAAATAAGTCCTTTGCACTATCTGATAGAACTCTTTTTGGGAAAGACCCGAATACTTGTTAGTCTAGTGGGCATTACTCGTAAAAAAAAAGAAAAAAATGAGAAAAAAGGGAATAAAGAAGGCAATTAGGCAAGGAAACGGGAGTCGTGATAATGTTAGTAACGTGATTCATAAGGATTGATACACATTTGCACATGCACCTAGGTGTACACATCATTGCATATTTTGCGTGGGGTGAAAAATGAGAGTCGGGATGCATCTTGTCACTTAGTTATTCTTTGATTGTACATTCTATTTGTATATAATTTAGTGACTTGGTTACTAGGGATATGCAATTGCCTAAGTTGTTCACATAATCTTCCCATTACTTGTATATATGTTTGTGTTTGGAAAAACCTAAAAGATTTCTCTTTGTTTTTGAAAAGCTTTTCTGGGGTGTTCCACTGGAAAACCCTCCCAAGGCCTCATTCGCCCACTTGGAAAATTGAGAGATTTACAGGGTATGTTGCATACACTAAATGCAACTGTGATCCTTATAAAAGTGAGTTAGAATTTTCTTTTTGTTATTTTCCATTTATTTTAAAGTAGTTTGATATGTCTTACTCGAGCACAAGCAAAATTTAGGTACAAGGGTATTTGTTTTCCCAAAAATACAATCTTTTTGCTAAACCCTCATACTTAATTTGTACTTGAAACAAATATGAAATTAGGATTTTCATTTGATTTGATTTTGTTTTGTAGGTGTCATAATAAATTAAAAAATATATGAAAAACATGAAGAAGAATAGGCTAAATTAATGGGATTAGGTCCGTTTTCTTACATCCATTCTCTTTGGCCCAGAATGAAGATGAAAGAAAGAAAAAGGAAAATGAAGAAATCAAACCTTCAAACCGAGTACAAAACTAGCAACCCATGTCCTTTGGCCCAACTTGCATTCCAGTTCCTAGTAGCAGTATATCCTTAGAGGGCACCACCCAGTAGCGCATGCTTCAAAGGGATACTTGTCGTTCCCTACTCTTTTTTTGTTTGTATTTTTATTCTTTTTTTTTCTTATTTTGTAAATGTGAAATGCAAACAAAAACAAAACTAATCGCTTACAAAGACAAGTGGGAGAGCTAATCATGGAAAACTAAGACCCTAAGATAATGATGATGGTATAAATAAGGACTAGGTTGCACAACTATAATGAACTACTGGGGTAGAATTACAGCTTACAATGAGTCACTTAGGACAAAGATCTATCATGCACATCATGGTTATATACAAGCCAACAAAAAAAGTACAAGGGATCAAAGACAATCAAAATAGCACAAAATTCCCCTAAAAGAAGAAACGTAAAATCTTTTTGTTTTTTTGAAAAATTTTCCTCCTTTTTTCTGTTTCCAAAAGATTGAAGAATGAATTCTCCCCCCCCCCCATCTAGATCTCACAATGTCCTCATTGGGAGTCAAGGAGTTACTGTACTAACAAGACACATATTTAAAGAAAAAAAATCGTAAATAATGCATAAAAACAAAAGACAAATCAGAAGAAGAAAATGTAAAAAAAAACAAAACAAAAATATGTACAAAATAAAAATAAAGAAAGAGAAAAGAGGGAATAAATTTACCAGGTTAGGTGTTGGGTGCACCCAAACTCCTACCTTTTTAAGACGATCCTATGGAAGGTTGGAGGAGCATTAGCTACTTCTCCTCATCTCGAGATTCGAGCCACGAATTCAAATGTCGTTAAAGCCCGCAAGAGCTTACGAACACCCGAGCATGCAACTCAGATGAATGCAAGAGCACACAAATATGAATAAATGCATAATAGCTAGTGTTCTCCTCAACATATCAAATGCCTCAGAAAAATCAGAAGAATAATCGAATGCACTAGTCAATATGATTTTTCCAAGCATGCCTTCTAGGTATGGACTACAAGGATCAAGGGAGGGGTTGCACCCTCTAAATGTACCTGGGGACTTAGAATAGTCAACCTCATTCCCCTCAAGCACCGCATGAGAATCAATTTTTGAGAGATCGCAACACTCAAGGGAAGGGAGGGTAGTAAACATGAAAGAGAAGCATGGAAAATATCGCGGGGATTGGAGGATACATGGTCAACAAGATCATGACTAGGTGAAATGACAACCACAACATCCACAGATGACCTCCCTACGAGAGTCTCATCTAGATCATGCACCTCAATAAAAGCATTACCTGACTCGTAATATGTATCATCCTCATCAGCACTAGCATCAACACAAAATATGTCATCTACCTCGAACTTCGTCAACTGAGCTAAGGGGAAAGGTGGATCAGGAAAGGTCGAGAGAAATAGAGTGTGGTTCATAAGGGTGCTAGGTAGGGATGGAGCAACAAGGGGTAAAGTAGTTAAGGGAGGGTTAAGTAGTTCCTTTGGTCTGAACTCTAGAGTAAGAAAAAACGCACCATCATCAACAAGTTTAGGGAAACTAACCCTAAAGTCTGTCTCATGTGATAACTCATGCTCCCACAGATAATCCGCAAACTTAGCTTGGTGCTCAATCATTAGCTCTATCATACTAGTAAGTTTAGCGAAACTATCAGTAGAAACATGAGAAGGACAATAATTACTGTCATGGCCAGAACAATGGCAAATCTCACACGAGAAAGGGGCATGATTGGGGATGTAGGGGGATGGGGTGTGAGGATTAGCACAAGTAGTCTCAAATTCATAAGTATCCTGAGACAACCACTCAAGCAAATCCCAAGCTTCATCAATGTGTCCAGTGCAAAAATCCCACTGCTTTAAAAGAGCACGGGTTTCATAATTCACACCCTTGTAGACAATGTTCAAAATTTCGAACTTCTCCAAGCAATAACCATAATGAGCAGGAAAAGTATGTAATCGATCATAATATCTCCAAAATAATTCGTGCTCATACTGAGGAAAGTGAAAAATTCGCATTTTTGTTTAGCTTTTATTTTTTTGATTATTTTTTGTCAAATAAAAGCCTTGTCTCGAATACTTAAGTGAGCTCTGATAATGAAAAACGCCAATTCCCCGGCAACGGCGTAAAAAACGTGTTACGTTAAAATTTACCGCAAGTACACAGTGTAGTTGTAGCTAAACACAGGCTAGTATGGGTCGTCTTCCATAGGGAGTTGTGTTTCTAATTACCAAAGCCAACTCAAGCGTATCAGTCAAAGTAAGAAAGAGGATAAGGGGAAAAGAACTAAACTATTAAAGCGAGTAAACAAACAGGAACTTTGATTATGATTGGACCTACAATAGACCAACTAATAAAGTCAAACCCTCACCTTCCCAAGCTACACTATTATTCAAGGATGATCAGCTGCATCAATTAAGACCACCTAATACCTCTCTTAAGGATCTTAGGCTAGTCTAATTGTTCTAACCACCTATTTTGATGGGATTAGCACAATTAAACTTCAAGATTAACAACCCTTGACCTGGCTAGGGATCAAGACTATTTTTATGTCCCAATCCCGGTTGTTCACTCTACCTACACTAGAAAATCAATGTCACCTTTCACCATAAGCCAATTGTCCCAAAATACGGATGAAAGCTCTTTCAAGCATTTCATCAAACACATGGTGAATTGTGAGAGAAAACCCTAAATTCTAGCCTAAACTAGGGGGTAAAGGTTTAGAGCAAGATCAATTAGCCATCAAGAGGGAACTCACAATTAAAGATCACAGCTTTATTCACAATTAAACATCCTAAACAAAATCAAAGCAAGAATTAGCAAACCGGCAAACAAAACAAGAAACATAAAACTAAAGAGAAGTGAGGAAGAGAAAGTAAGCCAAGAATTGCGAAATACAAAGTCTTGTACATGATGCACACCAATCCCCTCTAATTATTCTCTCCCTAATGGGGTTTGGCAGTAGGAGGGGGAAGCCTAAATCATACCCTAAAAAAACCTAGCAAAAAGCCTCCCCAAGCATAAGCTCGGAAATTACTTTTATCGTGAAAATTAGCAGGAGCATGACTGTGTAAAGTTTCTGGGTGGGATGCACAGCCATGTTTAAGTGCACAACCAGCCGTCTAACTCTGCTAGAACTTTCTGTCTAAGGTGTATGGCCGTGCAAAATTGGCTTCAATTTCTAACTTGCACAGCCATGCTTACACGCATGGTTGGCCACACAAGTGACTTCCCTTTGATTTCCTAAGCCTTTGACCTTTCCATTTGATCCTTAAACCTCATTCCTTCCCTAGTATTGCTCCTCATTTAGTTTTAGACCAATAAGCACCGAGATTCTTCCAATTAAGACCAACACACGTACCGAAAATAGAATCGATCTTAATAAGATAATTATGAGTACAGAGGAGCAAATTTTTGTCAACACTTACACTAATCTTAGGGAATATACGGGAAAGGTTGGTGGAATTAAAGGTCCAAATGTTAAGATTAGAGGTTTATTAGACAACCCTAAGAATGGTCTAATCATTTATGATTCACCTCTTCACTTGGCTCTTTTAGGAGAGCCCGAGGAGAGAGATGGATTTAACTCTGATGATCAGTGTGGTATATTTGTTGAGTCAAAGGACACATTTGTCGAGAAGAAATCATTTGATAAGCCTTCTATTGTCGAGTTTAGTGAGCCTTTGATCCCATTCATGTTGAGGAGACACCTCTTGAGGAGCCTTTGATCCCATTCATGTTGAATCTTCCCTTGACTTAGCTCCCACCACTCCTATTTCACCCCTTCTTTCGTCCACCTTAGTTTCACACTCTTTTTAAGACCCTCCTGAGTCTACTTTGTAGTGCCGGAGACTGTTGCACCTGGCAGTCATTATTAGATCAGACTCTTGATGATATTTATATGGAGAGACCAGATGATCATATTGAGGTAAATGACTTGACAATAAGCTGTCTAATGAGCTTTGAATTTCGTATTTCATTTGATTAGCTTCGCCTAGGTCCTTTCCCCTCTTCTCTTAGAGAAGTTGAACTTTATTTTGGTCATTTAGATTAACTCTAAATGGTCTATGCGGTAACATAGTCACATCATTATTAGGTCAATGACTCCTATTTCTAATTTTGCATAAAGAAATCTCTCTTTTAATTGGGATTGAATCCTGTTCCTTACTCTTGGAGTTACATTCCACTTATGCAGTATATTTGGGGTACGCCTCCTGTTTCTCACTACTTCTATTTCCCTGAGTGTTGTTCCTATCTCTTTGACAAGTTGCTGTGAGCTTGGGTGGGTTTTGATATGAGTAGTAGCTTGTGAGTGGTGATGGAGTGGCTAATGCTCCATGGATCTCTTTTAAACCATCTAAGTGAGGCCCTAGTTTGGTATAGTTAGTACCCAACTTGGTTTGATCATTCCAACCCTTACCTGTTGTCCTTTTTCGTTCTTTCATTGCTTTCTTTTTGTATATAGTTGTAGATATTTAACTTTGTGATTGTGTGAGACATCGATTTTGATGTGAAATTTGTGATTCGTTGAGACAAGTTGGTTGTGATCGCGCTTGTTTATGCGTTGTCTTTTTGGTGGAGTATTCAGTTTTGTGAATATTTGTTACTCTTTTGAGTGATTTTTCTTCAGTGATCCCTTGTTGTTTAGTGTGCTTTTGTTCATTAGTGGAGTGCTTTGTTTTTTGTTTTTTTTCTTTGATTTTATGAGTTTTTGTTTTATTTTTGTTTAATATTTTTTTAATTCTCTTCCGTGTTTTAGTGCTTTTATTTTTTATTTTGCATTTTGCTTTTGTTTTGTTTTGTTCCGTGTTTTGTTTTGCTTTTGTTTTATTTCGTTCTGTTTTGTAAATATGGGTTAGGTTTTCTATAGTTTTGGTTGTTTTTCTTATGTTTTTATTGTTTGTTTTTTTTTGTACGTGGTGTTTTGTGTTTTTCTTTTCTTTTGTGTTTTGGCTATGTATGTTTTTATGTACTTGTGGATGTGCGTTGGTTTTACATGTGTATAGATGATCTGATTCCTTTTTAGTGCATTAGTTCCTACAATGAGATTGTGGGGTTTTTGTGTACGAGTGTGTTGCTCATATGTATATATTTTTCAAAATTACAAAAAATTCAAAAATATATTATTTTCCTTTTATTATTTGTGTGATTTCTTAGGTGATTGTGATCACATCTTGCTAGATTATTGAGTTATATGTGAATAAAGTTTGCATGATGAGATGTCTAGCTGAGGATGTAGATTTTGTTTTTCATAATAATCCAATCTTATATGTGTGATTTTATCCCTACCTTGCTTACTCTTGAAAAAAAAAACAACAAGAAAAAAGGCATTGTTCAAAGGCAAAAACAACAAGAAAAAAAAGCCTAAAGTTTGAATGAAAACCTGAGTACCAATGTTCAAAGCCATTATCTTTTTATCATATCTTTAATTGGCTTGGATATGTGTTTTTTTACTTGATCACGCATATATTTGGGCAATGAAATAAGTGCTTTGCACTATCTAATAAAACTCTTTTTGGGAAAGACAGTAATACTTGTTAGTCCAGTGGGCATTACTTTTTTAAAAACAAGAACAAAAATGAGAAAAAAGGGAATAGAGAAGGCAATTAGGCGAGGAAACAGGGATCGTGTCAATGTTAGCAACATGATTCACAAGGATTGACACACATTTGCACATGCCCAAAGGTGTACACATCATTACATATTTTGCGTGGGGTGAAAAATGAGAGTCGGCATGCATCTTGTCACTTAGTTATTCCTTGATTGTACATTCTATTTGTATATAATTTGGTGACTTGGTTACTAGGGATATGCAATTGCCTAAGTTGTTCACATAATCTTCCTATTACTTGTATATATGTTTGTGTTTGGAAAAACCTAAACGATTTCTCTTTGTTTTTGAAAAGCTTTTTTGGGGTGTTTCACTAGAAAACCGTTAAGAGGCCTCACTCGCCCACTTAGGAAATTGAGAGATTTAAAGGGTCTGTTGCATACGCTAAATGCAACTGTGATTCTTACGAAAGTGCGTTAGAATTTTCTTTTTCTTATTTTCCATTTCTTTTAAGGTAGTTTTATATGTTTTACTCGATGGCGCGCAAAATTTAGGTTTGAGGGTATTTGTTTCCCCAAAAATAAAATCTTTTTACTAAATCCTCATACTTAATTTATACTTGAAACAAATATGAAATTCAGATTTTCATTTGATTTGATTTTGTTTTGTAGGTGTCATAATAAATCAAAAAATATGAGGAAAACATTAAGAAGAATACGCTAAATTAATCGGATTGGGTTTGTTTTCTCACATCCATTGTCCTTAGCCCAAAATGAAGACGAAAGAAAGAAAAAGGAAAATGAAGAAATAAAACCTTCAAACCGAGTACAACACCCGCAACCCATGTCATTTGACCCAGCTTGCATTCCAGTTCCCAATAGGAGTATTTCCTTAAAGGGTAGCACCCAGTAGCGCATGCCTCAAATGAATACTTGTCATTCCCTACTCTTTTTTTTTGTTTCTTTTTTTATTCCCTTTTTCCTGTTTTTCTAAATGTGAAATGCAAACAAAAACAAAACTAATCGCTTACAAAGACAATTGGGATAGCTAATCATGGAAAATTAAGACCCTAAGATAATGGTGATAGTATAAATAAGGACTAGATTGCACAACTATAATGAACTACTGGGGTAGAATTACAGCTTACAATGACTCACTTAGGACAAAGATCTATCATGCACACCATAGTTATAGACAAGCCAACAACAAAGGTACAAAGGATCAAAGCCAATCAAAATAGTACAAAATTCCCCTAAGACAAGAAACAAAAAATCTTTTTGTTTTCGAAAAATTTTTCTCCGTTTTTTTTCCCAAAAGATTGAAGAATGAATTCTCCTCCCCCATATCTAGATCTCACAATGTTATCATTGGGAGTCAAGAGCTACAGCACTAATAAGACATATATGTGTAGAAAAAGAAAATCCTAAATAATGTATAAAAACAAAAGACAAAATAGAAGAAGGAAATGAAAAACAAAACAAAAGTATAGACAAAATAAAAATAAAGAAAGAGAAAAGAGGGAATGAATTTACTAGGTTAGGTGCTGGGTGCACCTAAACTCCTACCTTCTTAAGACGATGCTACGGAAGGTTGGAGGACCATCAGCTACTCCTCCTCATCTCGAGATTCGAGCCACGAATTCAAATGCCGTCAAAGCACGCAAGAGCTTATCGAGCACCTGAGCATGCCACTCAGATGAATGCAAGTAAGAGCACACAAATATGAATAAATGCATAATAGCAAGCATTCTCCTAAACATATCAAATGCCTTGGAAAAACCAGAAGAATAATCGAATGCACTAGTAAATATGATTTTTCCAAGCATGTCCTCCAGGTATAGACTATAAGGATCAAGGGAGGGGTCGTACCCTCTAAAAGTACCTAGGGACTTAGAACAGTCAACCTCATTCCCTCAAGCAGCGCATGAGAATCAATAGTTGAGAGATCACAACACTTAAGGGAAAGGGGGTGGGGAACATGAAGGAGAAGCATGGAAAATATCGAGGGGATTGGGGGATACATGGTCAACAAGATTATGACTAGGTGAAATGACAACCACAACATCGACATATGACCTCCCTACGAGAGTCTCATCTAGATCATACACCTCAGTAAAAGCATTGCCTGACTCACAACGTATATCATCCTCATCAACGCTAGCATCAACACAAAAAATCCCACCTACCTCGAACTCTGTCTACTGAGCTAAAGGGAAAGGTGGGTCAAGAAAGGTCGTGAGAAATGGAGTGTGGTCCCTAAGGGTGCTAGGTAGGGATGGGGCAACAAGGGGTAAAGTAGTCAAGAGAGGGTGAACTACTTCCTCTAGTCTGAACTCTAGAGTAAGAAAAAAAAGCACCATCATCAACAAGTTTAGGGAAACTAACCCTAAGGTCTGTCTCATGTGATAGGTCATGCACTCACAGATAATTCAAAAACTTAGCTTGTTGCTTAGTCATTAGCTCTATGATACTGGTAAGTCTAGCAAAACTATCAGTAGAAACATGATAACGACAAGAATTACTGTCATGGCTAGAACAATGGCAAATGTCACACGAGAGAGGGGCATGATTACGGATGTAGGGGGATGGGGTGTAAGGATGAGCACAACTAGTCTAAAATTCATAAGTATATCGAGACACCCACTCAAGCAAATCCCAAGCTTCATCAATATGTCTAGCGCAAAAATTCCACTACTCTAAAAGAGCATGGGTTTCACAATTCACACCCTCATAGACTATATTCAAAATTTCCCATTTTCCCAAGCAATGACGACAATGAGCACGAAAAGTATGAAATCGATTATACTGAGGAAAGTGGAAAATTAGCATTTTTTTTATTTTTTATTTTTTTGATTATTTTTTGTAAAGACTAATCTTGAATACTCAAGTGAGCTCTGATAATGAAAAGCGCCAAATCCCCGATAAGGACGCCAAAAATGTGTTACGTTAAAATTTACCACATGTGCACAGTGTAGTTGTAGCTAAAAATAGGCAAGTACGGGTCGTATTCCATAGGGAGTTTTGTTTCCAATTACCAAAGTCAACTCAAGCGTATCAATCTAGGTAAGAAAGAGGATGAGGGGAAAAGAACTAAACTATTAAAGCAAGAAAACATAAAGGAACTTTGATTATGATTGAACCTAAAATAGACCAACTAATAACGTCAAACCCTCACCTTCCTAAGCTACACTATTATTCAAGGATGATCATTTGCATCAATTAATACCACCTAATCCCTCTCTCAAGATCTCATGCTAGTTTAATTGTTCTAACCACCTATTTTGATGGGGTTAGCTCAATTAAACTACAAGATTGACAACCCTTGACCTTGCTTGGGATGCAGACTATTTTCATGCCCTAATGCCGGCTGTTCACTCTACCTACACCAGAAAATCAACATTGCCTTTCAGCATAAGTCAATTGTCCCAAAAGATGGATGAAATCTCTTTCAAGCATTTCATCAAACGCATGGTGAATTTGTGAGTGGAAACCCTAAATTCTAGCATAAACAAGGGGGTAAAGGACTAGAACAAGATCAATTAGCCATCAAGAGGGCACTCACAATCAAAGATCACAAATTTAATCAAAAAGATATCCTAAACAAAGTCAAAGCAAGAATTAGCAAACTGGTAAACAAAACAAGAAACATGAAACTAAAGAGAAGTGAAGAAGAGAAAGTTAGCAAAGAATTGTGAAATACAAAGTCTTGTACATCACATACACTAATCCCCTCTAATTATTCTCTCCCTAATGGGGTTTGGGAGTAGGAGGGGAAAGCCTAAATCGTACCCTAGAAAAACCTAGCAAAAATCCTCCCCCAAACATAAGCTCGGAAATGGCTTTTATCGTGAAAATTGGCAGGAGAATGACCGTGCAAAATTTCTGGGCAGGATGTACCACCGTGTATAAGCGCAAAACCAGTTGTGTAACTCTACAAGAACTTTCCACCTCAGGTGCATGACCGTATAAAAGTGCTTTCTTCTATTTCTAACTTGCACAGCCGTGGTTACATGCATGGTTGGCCACGCAAGTGATTTCCCTTTGATTCCTTAATTCTTTGACCTTTCCATTCAATCCTCAATCCTCGTTCCTTCCCTACTATTACTCCTAATTCATTTCTGGACCAATAAGCATCGAGATTCTTCCAATTATAACCAATACACGTACAGAAAAGAGAATCTGTCTGAATAAGATAACTATGAGCACAGAGGAGCAAATTTTTGTCAACACTACACTATTCTTATGGACTGTAAGGGAAAGGTTAGAGGAATTAAAGGTCCAAATGGTATGATTAGAGGTTTATTAGACAACCCTAAGAATATCCTAATCATTCATGATTCTCCTCTTCGCTTGGCTCCTTTAGGAGAGCCTGAGGAGAGAGATGGATTTAGCTCTGATGATTAGTGTGGCATATTTGTTGAGTCAAAGGACACATTTACCAAGGAGCATTCATTTGATAAGCCTTCTATTTTGGAGTTTAGTGAGGTGACACCTCTTAAGGAGCCTTTGATCCCATTCATGTTGAATCTTCTGTTAACTTAGCTCCCACCTCTCCCATTTCACCCCTTCTTTCTTCCCCTTAGTTTTTGACTCTTCTTCAGACCCTTCCGAGTCTACTTTGTAGTGTCTAAGACTGTTGCACTAAGCAGTCAAATTTTAGATCACACCCTTGATGATATTGATATGGAGAGACTGGAGGATTATATTGAGGTAAATGATTTGACAATAGGCCATCCAATGATCTTTGATTTTCGTATTTCATTTGATTGGCTTCGCCTAGGTCCTTTCCCTTCTTCTTTTAGAGAAGTTGAACTTCATTTCAGTCATTAAGATTAACTCTAAATGGTCTATGTAGTCACATAGTCACATCATTATTAGGTCATTGACTCCTATTTCTCATTTTCCACACAGAAATCTCTCTTTTGATTGCGATTGACTCCTGTTCCTTACTCCCAAACTTACATTCCACTTATGCGGTATATCTGGGTCGTGCCTCCTGTTTCTTACTGCTTCTATTTCCCTGATTATTGTTCCTATCTCTTTGACAAGCTGCTATGACCTTGGGTGGGTTTTGATATGAGTAGTAGCTTGTGAGCTGTGATGGAGTGACAAATGCTTAATGGATCTCTTCCACACCATCTAATTAAGGCACTAGTTTGGTATAGTCAGTACCCAACTTGGTTTGATTATTCCACCCCTTCCCTACTGTCCTTTTTCGTTCTTTCATTCCTTTCTTTTTATATATAGTTGTACATATTTAGGGTTGTGATTTTGTGGGAGATTGATTTTGATGTTAAATTTGCGATTCATTGAGACAAGTTGGCTACGATCATGCTTGTTTACGTGTTGTCTTTTTGGTAGAGTATTCAATTTTGTGAATATTTGTTACTCTTTTGAGTTGTTTTTATTCAGTGATCCCTTTTTGTTTAGTGTGCTTTTGTTCATTAGTGGAATGTTTTGTTTTTTGTTTTGTTTCTTTGATTTTGTGAGTTTTTGTTTTATTTTTGTTTAATATTTTTTTAATTCTGTTCCGTGTTTTAGTGCTTTTGCTTTTTGTTTTGCATTTTACTTTTCTTTTGTTTTGTTCCGTGTTTTGTTTTTCTTTTGCTTTATTTTGTTATGTTTTATAAATATGGGTTAGGTTTTCTTTAGTTCTAGTTGTTTTTTTTTTTTTTGTTCGTTTTTTGTATGTGGTGTTTTGTTTTTTGGCAGTGTATGTTTTTATATACTTGTGGATTTGTGTTGGTTTTACAGTTGTATAGATTATCTGATTCCTTTTTACTGCATTAGTTCCTACAATGAGATGGTGGAGTTTTGGTGTACAAGTGTGTTGCTCATATGTATATATTTTTCAAAATTTAAAAAAAATTCAAAAATATATTATTTTTCTTTGATTATTTGTGTGATTTCTTAGGTGATTGTGATCGCATCCTGCTAGATTATTGAGTTATATGTAAATAGAGTTTGCATGATGAGATGTCTATTTGAGGATGTACATTTTTTTTTTCATAATAATCCCATCTTATATGTGTGATTTTTTGCCTACCTTGCTTACTTTATAATTAATTCTTCGGGTCTTGTTGTTAAGTTGGCATGTGATTTTGTTGTTTGTTGAAGTTTCCTTCTAAACTCTTGAAAAAAAGAAAGCAAAAACAACGAGAAAAAAGCCCAAAGTATGACTAAAAAACCGAGTACTAATGTTCAAAGCCATTATCTTTTTATCATATCTTTAATTGGCTTAGATATGTGTTTTCTTACTTGATTACGCATATATTTGGGAAATGAAATAAGTCCTTCGCACTATTTGATAGAACTCTTTTTCGGGAAGACTCGAATACTTGTTAGTCTAGTGGGCATTACTCTTAAAAATAAATAAATAAATAAATAAATGAGAAAAAAGGGAATAAAGAAGGCAATTAGGCAAGGAAACGGGAGTCGTGATAATGTTAGAAACATGATTCATAATGATTGATACACATTTGCACATGCACCTATGTGTACACATCATTGCATATTTTGCGTACGGTGAAAAATGAGAGTCGGGATGGATCTTGTCCCTTAGTTATTCCTTGAATGTACATTCTATTTGTATATAATTTGGTTACTTGGTTACTAGGGATATGCAATTGCCTAAGTTGTTATGAAGAAAATGTCATGCCTACACAAGTCCAAGAGAGCTCACAAATCCTTCTTAGTGCTCACAAGCTACAACATAGGGGACTCAGTCCATTTACCGTTTTCGAACTTCAATTCCAACCTCATTCTAAGGCTTTAGGATGTGTTACTCTCCTATTTTGGGAAGGTCAAGAGGCCTTCGAAAGGGTTTTATCCATCAAAAAGAGCCCTTATTCTTACCCACGAAAAGAATAAGAAAGTTTTAACTAGCAAGGCAAATGCAAGCTCCAGTTTTAACCCGGTTTTGTAAGCTTGATTATTAAAGCTTAGTATGGGTTTAAAATGCTGCAATCCCATTTTTTGGGAACCTTTTTATGTCAAATAAAACTGCATAAAAAGAATTCTAGGTTAAGTCATTGGGAGATAGGTCAAATGATGTCACTTTCAGCAAGCTACAGATTCTGATCCAGTCTGGACCACTTGGAGAGTTTGAGTTGTAACTTCCAAACAGTAGCTCCAAATGCCTTCCCACTTGAGCCATATGAGAATAGACTTTCCACGATTTCTAACAACACTTGTTTGGGCTAATTTGGGTAAGTGTGCAAGAAGTTATAGCTGCTAGAAGTTGAAGGTCGTGCACTGAAAGTGATAGGACAACATGTCACTGTCACCTTTTGTTCTTGCTTTGCTTTTTGCTTTTCCCTTTGCTTTATGGACGTTTATGAGGCCCTTTTTTTCCCCTTCTTTTCAGAATGTCAAAGGCTCTCATTATATAAGGGTGGCCTTTGGTTGTAAAAACCAGATTTGAATGATATGAAATAGCTTAAAGCTTTCTACCTCAAAAATCTCATTTCTCTTTATCCTTGTTTCTAAGGTGCTGAGTCTTGAGTGGAACCTTTATAGAAGTGTTGGTGGCTAAGCCTTTAGGCATTTCTTGGTGGTTCCTTAGTCTTGGTGGGTGGCTTAGCCTTTAAACCAAGTCATATCTTATACACAAGGGAAATTCGCAACTAAACTCAAGCAAGCCACATTCCGACCCATCTTGTTCACACTCTATTTGGTATCAGAGCCTACATTGGTGTTCTTGAGTTTATATCACATTTCCTTGCTTTGGTTTCATTCTTGTTAAGCTTTTCCTTCACTCTTATTGTGGAAACCTTGAGGAAACTACCACTTGTGTTTAGCTTGTCCGATACCTCTTTCCCCTTTCAAAACAGCCGTGACCAAAACACCTTCTTAGACCGTCAACCCTTAACCTACATTTGATTTCCCTATAAAAATCCCTTTTCTACTCCTCAAAGGACCCCTCAAAATTGCTCGAACACAATCCCCAACCAAAACCCCTCAAAAGCTTTCGACCACAAAACCATGTTTTTCTGCGCAGCAACTTGGCACGGCCCCCCTGTGCCTACAGGCATGACCTTGCCACCAGCCCTAGTACCAAAAACTGGGCACGGCCACCCAATGCCCTTGGGTATGACTATGCCTCCCTTCCCCAGCCTGTTTTTTGCACCGTAGTACCCTTACCATGACCATGCCCCTCTTCTTTTCAAGCCCTTAACCTCTTCCCTCATCCTTTCTAATTCCCACCATGTCTAACGAGGAAAACCCCTCCATGGACTCTCCCCAACCGGCAAGAGTACTAAGGGGTATGAGCTTGAAACAAGCTCATATCATAAGGCAAGATAATCCCATTCCAGCTTTACAACAAAGTGTGAGACAAATTAGTAGGCAACTTGAGCAAATGACCACCCAATTCATGGCCCTCCAAGGAGGCCAAAGAGCTCAAGAGCCAAGTGATCATGGAGATGAACAAGGCTTCTTTAGTGACTCAAGTATGGAAAGCAATCCAAGAAGGGGAGGTAGGAGACCTCATATGGACGAGTTTAGAGACATCAAAGTAGAACCCCTAGAGTTCAATGGCAACTTGAACGCTGATGAGTACCTTAAAGGGTTCAAGCCTTAGATCGAATCTTTCAGGCCAAGGGCTACGATGATGAGAAAAGTTTCAAGGTTGCTAGCCTTAAACTCATGAGGTATGCTTCCTTGTGGTTTGAAAATGTCAAGAAGCAACGGGCTAGAGATAGCAAGAGGAAGATTAAGTTATGGGAGAAACTTAAAACTCTCATGAACAAAAGGTTCCTTCCTAAGAGCTACAAGCAAGACATCGACAACCAACTCTTCTCACTCAAAAAAAATAACACGAGTGTGGGTGAGTACATGAGAGAGTTTGAACAACTCCTCTTGAGAGGTGGCATTCATGAACCCTAAGAGCAAAACGTGGCTCGGTTTCTCAAGGGGTTAAACCCCCTCGTTGCCTGGAAGATAGAACTCCAAACTTATTTCACCTTGGATGATGTTTTCAAGCTTGCCCTCAAGGTTGAAAAGCAAAAGAAATAGAAGAAGGTTTTCACTAAGCCCTTCTTCAAAGATCAAGCAAGCCCAAGACCCCCATTCAAGCCCTTTTCTCACCATAAACCCGAGAGCACCTCACAGGTTGACATAGGCAAGTCCGTGGCTCTTTCTTCTCCAAAAGAATTGCCTAAGAAGCTTGAAGGGAAGAAGTGCTTTAAGTGTCAAGGATATGGTCATTTCTAATATGATTGCCCAAACCAAAGGGTCATGACCATGCAAGAAGTAGAAGAGGTTGATGCTTTATTGATGGAGGCTCAAGAAGAAACTCATGGGGTGGAATAAGACGATATGGAGGAAGAGACCTTACTTGATGCCGATGAAGGTGAACTACTTGTCTTAAGGAGGTTATTACATACCCAAGACACTCCTTATGACTAGGCTCAAAGAGAAATGATCTTTCACTCTCGGAGCACCATCCAAGATAAGGTGTGCAACTTGATCATCAATGGAGGGAGTTGCACCAACATGGACTCCACTATTCTTATTGAGAAGCTTAGCATTCCTACTATTCCTCACTCCAAGCCTTATTCTTTGAAGTGGCACAATGATGGTGGCGACATTAAGGTAACTAAACAAGCCCTTCTCTCCTTTTCAATTGGGGAGAAGTATAAGGATAGTGTGCATTGTGATGTGGTGCCTATAAGTGATTATCATATTCTTTTGGGTCGACCTTGGCAATTTGATAGGCATGTTGTGCATGATGGTTTCAAGAATACATATTCTTTGATTATTGACAAGGAAAAGATTGTTCAAAACCCATTACCTCCTAACCAAGTCCACAAAATTAAGCTCGGGGTGGAAAGTGAGAAAAAGAGAGACCTTCTCATGTTGAGTGAAACACGGCTTGAGAGAGCTTTAAGCAAGGTTAAGCAAGTCTTAGCTTAACTCATGCTTGAAAGCAATAAAAGTGAGGAAGTGACTTCCTTACACCCTATGATCCACCCCCTCATTTTCCAATATCAAGATGTCTTCCCACAAGATTTACCCCCCGACCTCCCATCAATCTGAGGCATTGAGCACCGAATTGACCTCATTTTCAGTGCCCCACTTCCTAATAAAGCAGCCTATAGATGTAACCCTCAACAGACCAAAGAGCTTCAAAGACAAGTTGATGAATTGTTAGCTAGCGGTTATGTGAGAGAGAGCATAAGTCCTTTCTCGGTCCGAATTTATTAGTGCCCAAGAAGGATGGGTCATACCGCTTGTGTGTGGATATTAAAGCTATAAACAACATCACTATCAAGCATAGGTATCCCATACCTAGGCTTGATGACATGCTTGATGAACTCCATGGCTCCTCCGTCTTCTCCAAAATTGATTTAAGGAGTGGATATCACCAAATCCGCATGAAGGAAGGTGATGAATGGAAAACGACATTCAAGACTAAGGGAGGGCTTTATGAGTGGTTAGTGATGCCTTTCAGCCTCTCTAATGCTCCTAGTACATTTATGAGATTGATGCATGAGGTTTTGAGGCCTTTCCTTGGGGAATTTGTGGTGTTCTATTTTGATGATATCCTCGTTTATTCAAAGAGTCAAGAAGATCATCTACATCAATTGGAAGAAGTATTCAAGGTTCTAAGAGCTCAAAGGCTCTTTGGCAAATTAGAGAAGTGTGAGTTCTTTTCACCCTAAGTCGCCTTTTTGGGGTATTTTGTTTCTAAGGATGGAGTCTCCATGGACTAAGACAAAGTGGAAGCTATCAAGTCATGGCCAACTCCCACCACCATCATCGAAGATAAAAGTTTCCATGGCTTGGCGTCTTTTTATAGGAGATTTATCAAGGGGTTTAGCACCCTCAAGGCTCCCATCACTGAATGCATGAAGAAAGGTTCATTTGAGTGGACTAAGGCTGCCCATGATGCCTTTGAGAAACTCAAATCCAAGCTAAGTGAGGCCCCGGTGCTAGCCCTTCCTAACTTTGATAAACTCTTTGCGGTTGATTGTGATGCAAGTGGAGTAGGTATAGGGGTTGTCCTTATGCAAGATCAATGCCCCATTACCTATTTTAGTGAGAAGCTCAATGGTTCAAGGAAGAACTACTCAACTTACGATAAGGAGTTCTATCCATTGATGAGAGCTCTTGATCATTGGTCTCATTACTTAAGATCGAGGCAATTTATCCTTCATTCGAACCATGAGGCCTTAAAGTACTTGAGTGGCCAACATAAGCTCAATCCAAGACATGCTAAATGGGTTGAGTTCTTGCAAAGATTCTCCGTTGTGGCTAAACATAAGAAGGGGAGCATTAACGTTATGGCGGATGAACTATCAAGGCGGCATTCTCTCTTGGTTGTGATGGAACCAAGGGTTCTAGGCTTCCAATTCATTCGTGAGCTATACCAAGAAGATGAGGATTTCAAGCACTATCTCCATGAGAAAGAAGGTCACAAGCATAGCCCCTACAGTCGCTAAGAGGCTTCTTATTCAAAGGTAACAAGTTATGTATTCCAAAGGGTCCAATCCGAAAGCTTCTTATCAAGGAGGTTCGTGGAGGAGGTCTAGACGGCCATTTTGGAATCAACAATACTGTTGACACTCTCAAAGAACATTTTTATTGGCCAAGAATGGGTGGTGATGTTCATGAAGTGATTTCCAAGTGTTCTCTATGTCAAAGGGCCAAAAGTCAATTCCACTAAGGGTTTTACACTTCATTACCCATTCCTAGCCTAATGGTTCTTGGGAAGATGTGACCATGGATTTCATAGTTGCCCTTCCTAGAACTCAAAGGGGCAAAAATGCTATTATGGTGGTAGTGGACCGCTTTTCAAACATGGCTCACTTCATCCCTTGTGAGAAGACCGATGATGCATCTCACACAGCCCATCTCTACTTCAAGGAAGTTGTCAAGCTTCATGGCATTTAGAAGAGTATTGTGTCCGATCGTGATACAAAGTTTCTTAGTCATTTTTGGAGATGTTTATGGAGGCTCCTTGGTACTAAGCTCTTGTATGGCACCTCGCACCATCCTCAAACTGATGGCCAAACCGAAGTAACTAACAAGACCCTTGTTACTTTGCTCCAGACTTTAGTGAGTAAGAGCATGAAGGAGTGGGATCTCAAGCTTCCCCACGCTGAGTTCACATACAATCGAACTCCTAGCCTTACCCCTTCCCACTCTCCCTTTGAGTCTTGCTATGGAATCAACCCTCTAACTCCTCTAGACCTCATACCACTTCCTCTTAAGTCTAGAGTGAGCTATGAGGCGGAGGAGAGGGCCAAAAAGATGAAGAAGCTTCACCAACAAATTCAAGCCAAGATTGAGAAGGCAAATGAGATGTATAAAGCTAGAGCTAACAAGCATCGCAAAGCCATTGCCTTCAAGCCCGGGGACTTGGTGTGGATACACTTAAGAAAGGAGAGGTTCCCTTCTAAATGAAAGAACAAACTCATGCCAAGGAGTGATGGTCCTTTCAAGGTCCTTGAAAGGGTAAATGATAATGCTTACAAGTAAGAGCTACGTAGGGACATGGGTGTATATTCTACATTCAATGTGGGTGATCTCATACCCTATCTTGAGGATGAAGAAGATGGTGATGATTTGAGGGAAAATCACATCAAATAAGGGGAGGATGAAGCAAATTTCATGCCTACACAAGTCCAAGAGAGCTCAATAATCCTTCTTAGTGCTGACAAGCTACAACAAAGGGGACTCAGTCCATGTACCATTTTGGAACTTCAATTCCAACCTCATCCTAGCCTTTAGGATGTGGTACTCTCCTATTTTGAGAAGGTCAAGAGGCCTTCTGAAGGGTTTTATCCATCAAAATGAAGCTAAACCCACGGGAAGAATAAGAATGTCCCAAATAGCAAGGCGTATGCAAGTTGCAGTTTTAACCCGAATTTAACCCGGTTTTGTAAGCTTGATTATTCAAGCTTAGTATGGGTTTAAAATGCTACAGTACCACTTTTTGGGAACCTTTTTATGTCAGATAAAACATCGTAAAAAGAATTCTCAGTTAATTCATTCGGAGATAGGTCAAATGAAGTCAGTTTCAGCAAGCTGCATATTCTGATGCAGTCTGGACCACTTGGAGAGTTTGAGCTGTAACTTCCAAACGGTAGCTCCAAATTCCTTCCCACTTGAGCCATATGAAAGTAGACTTTCCAAGATTTCTAACAACACCTGTTTGAGCTAATTTGGGTTAGTGTGCTAGAAGTTAAAGGTTGTGCACTAAATGTGACAGGACAACATGTCACTGTCACCTTTTGTACTTGCTTTGGTTTTTGGTTTTCCCCTAGCTTTATGGACGTTTCTAAGGCCCTTTTTTGCCTTCCTCTTAGATTGTCAAAGGCTATCATTATATAAGGGAGGCCTTTGGTTCTAAAAACCATATTTGAATGATATGAAATAGATCAAAGCTTTCACTCAAAAATCTCATTTCTCTTTATCCTTGTTTCTAAGGTGGTGAGTCTTGAGTGGATCCTTTATAGAGGGGTTGGTGGCAAAGCCTTTAGGAATTTTTTGGTGGTTCCTTAGTCTTAGTGGGTGGCTTAGCCTTTAAACCAAGTCGTATCTTATGTACAAGGGAAATTTGCAAGTAAACTCAAGCAAGCAACATTCCGGCCCATCTTGGCCACACTCCATGTTCACATAATCTTCCCATTACTTTTATATATGTTTGTGCTTTGAAAAACCTAAAATATTTCTCTTTGTTTTTGAAATGCTTTCTGGGTTGCTTCACTGGAAAACCCTCACGAGACCTTACTCGCCCACTTGGGCAATGGAGAGATTTAAATGGTCTGTTGCATACACTAAATGCAACTGTGATTCTTACAAAAGTGAGTTAAAATTTTGTTTCACTTATTTTCCATTTCTTTTAAGGTAGTTTGACATGTTTTACTCGAGGATGAGCAAAATTTAGGTGTGAGGGTATTTGTTTGCCCTAAAAATACAATATTTTTACTAAACCCTTATACTTAATTTATACTGGGAAAAAATATGAAATTAAAATTTTCCTTTAATATTATTTTGTTTTGTAGGTGTTGTAAGACCCGATTTCGTTATTTTTATACTAAGTTGCTTGTATTACCTTTTTATGTTATAAAATCGTATTTTTAGTAACTATATGAGTTAAATGATTATCGATTTGCTTTTGGGAGCTGTAATTTTATTTAAAAAAAAAGACTATTATTGCTATTATTGATTTTAAAGTCAATTCGTGCCGTTTATGTCTGTAAATTATATTGATAGTTTAATCTAGTTGTTAAACGATTACTTTCATTAAAAAGGATGATTACTTGATTTATGTTATTATTGACGTTACTTATTTATAAAATGTTTGAATCGATGCTCAACCGAGTTTTTAAAATCGTTTACTGAAATGTTAGTCGTAGTTCGTTTCAACTTAATTTTAGCCTAACCACTAATGAGTACGGGATCGGGAATCAGTTGAATGATGTTATTGAGCCAAAAAAAAAAGGGGAAAAAGAAACTAGAACAAAAGGGGGGGGGGAGGCTCTCGGGCCTGAGACCCGAAAACAGTACCCCGACCCCCCTCTTTCTCTCTCTCTAACTCGCGACTCTCTCTCCTCTGCTTCCCCTCTCCTCCTTCCTCACGCAAAACCCACCACCACCACCACCACCGGCGTCGCCGGTGAACTAAGGAGGGACCACGACGGTCCCCTGGGCGGCCGCCGACCACCTCCACGCCCTCTCCTCCTCTCCTCGCCGTGAACATAGCCGGCCACGTACTGGAATCCGACCGAGCCCAGTAGATTTGGAGTATGCTAGGTGAGTTTCGAACCTCTTCTCTTCTACAAATTGGATTCTCACCCTAATTCCATCTCAATTGTGCCTAAATTCCTCAGAATCGCAAGTTAGGGTTTTGGGTGAGGTCGAGTTAGGCGCGAATTGGGCTCTGTTCGTGCGTGGTGAGCAAGGACCGAGGGGTTAGTGTTGTTCGAGCACCTAGAGTCGAGCCTAGCAGCTTTGATCGAATCCCTAGCTTGGAATCGAGGTGGGTGTTCCTCGCCTCCTAAATTAGCATTAATTTCGAAATCGTTTTAAGCTTTAAGTTGCGATGCATGCTAAGTTTAGTTAGTTTATACCTGAAAACGACTTCGAATCGTTAAATGTTAGTTTAGTTGATTAAAACAAGAAAATGACTTGAATCGATACATGTTAATCTAGTTAGTCGATGCCTGACATGTTGATTCGAAGTTAATTTAACGTGTTTAGCATCGATTCAAGTTAATTAGTTGATGCATGAAAAAGAATTAAAAACGAAGTTGATTCGATATATTTAGCGTTGATTCGAGTAATTAGCGATTCTTGAAAATAGATTAATTTTTAAAGTTATAAAGGCGTAGTTAGCTTGAATACGACTCAAGTAAGCTAAGGTTTTAAGAGAATCGAAAACGAAGTTGATTTGATATATTTAGCGTTGATTCGAGTAATTAGCAATTCCTGAAAATGGACTACTTTTGAAGTTATAAAGGCATAGTTGGTTTAAATATGACTAAAGTGTGCTAAGGCCTGAAAAGGAATCGAAAACGAAGTTGTTTTGATATGCTTAGCCCTGATTCGAATAATTAGCGATTTATGAATAAGATAACAAGGTTAACAAAATTAGTCGTATTCGAAATAACTTAAGAATGTTTTAATCGATACATGGTTAGCTGAATAGTTATGCTTGAAAATGACATGTTTAGTTAATTTGTTATGTTCTGAAAACGGCATGTTGGTTATGGTAATGACATGTTTAGTTGACTTAATACGCCTTGAAAATGGCATGTTTAGTAGGCTAGTTAAGCGTTATTTCAAGTTAAGGCAATATGGATGTATATGTATATGTGGCTGAAAGGTGCTGTTTGCACAGGTAAGAGCCTAATCCTCCTCCTTTTTAGTAAGTCCTTGTGATAACATGTTATGGAAAATAAATTGATGAAATGAGCTAGTAGTTGGTTGGTTCGAGGATAACATCATGAGTGTTTGAGGTCTTGTGTGTATGGTGAAAGTGAGGAGGGAGACTGAGTTGTGAATTACCGCAATCGTGTGGATTGCGAGGCCATGTGTGGCTTATTGTGTTGAACTGATGTGATTGATATGAAGTGCTTAAATGTGATATATGTGATGTATGTGCTTAAATGCTTAAATTGCTTTATATGCATAAGAGTGAGTTTTTTCAAAGAAAGATTTCATGTTTTGAAATGATAGTAGCCATAACTATTAATGCATGATGGCCTATTTTAATTAAATGAAAACAGTTTTGGGAGTGAACTCGCTTGAACGGGGGAATCCCTAAAGAGTTTTATAAAGGTGTGAGTTATACGTTGAATGATTTTACGATTTGAAACGCAAAGTTATAGCCGTTATGGCCGATACGCTTTAAGTGGCTAAGATAATGTGCTGCGGACAATATGATATGATATGAACGATGTTAACCTAGGGGATAAGTCCGGATAAACCCTAGAGGCCCTGACGAGGGCTGATGTAATGGTCCGATATGTTATATGTAGCCATCCCGGGAGTAAGAGCTTAAGCGTGAGCGTTAGGTCTCACTATGGGGTCGAGAATAGTTCTCACCCGATCAGCACCCTGTAATGATCTTATGCCAAAAGTATTTTCCTACCAAGATAAGAAAAGCAATTGGCCTATGCCATTTTATATGTTTTAAGGTTTTAAGGAAAAAGAACGTTTTACGGGCCCAAAGAGGCCAGTTGAATGAAATGTGAAAAGTTTATAAGGGTCAATATGCGACCGATATGAAAGAATATGAGCCGCAAGGGGCTAAGAGAAGGGTTTTTATGGGCCTCAAGAGGCTAAATGAAATGTTTTCAAAGAAAGGAAAGAAAGTTTTCTTTGTATGTTCTATGCTTTTCTTATAAATGATAATGAAATGCTAAGTAAGATGCGATTACGAAAAAGAAGGCCTTATGAGCATGTTTTATACATAACCTATGAATGAGACTTGGCATTTGTGTATGTCTTAAGCATATCATATGAATACGAAATGAAATCTCTTTTAAAAAGGGCAATAGCCTCAGGAGGTTAAGGAAATGTTTTCAATAAAAGAAAGAACGTACTGAGTGAATGCTTTATGACGTGATTCCTAAGCATGTTGAAAGTGAAGTTATGTTTAGTAATGTCTTCATAGGAATTTTATGAATGCCTAATATGATATTAAAGTATGAATACGTGATATGTGACTAGTAAAGATATTATTTGCCTGCAACGGTTTTGGTTTTAAGGGGGTTGGGGGACACTCACTGAGCGTGTGGTTGCTCATCCCACTACTCTTTCCCCTTTTCCCCCAGGTTTTCTTTATGACAGGAAGAAGTGGAGTCAGCTGGAATTGATTATTGCTTGCAGGATGTCATTTGTGCCAACTTATGTGTTTAATGAAGTCATGTAAAGTATTTTTAGTTTGTAAATGCTTGTAAACAGTAATCGAGGTTTATGTAACGCATTTTGGTTATGAGTCGCTCTGTATGGCTATATGAGCCAACCATCCAGTTAGTTAGATGTCTTTTGATTGAAGTTGGTTATGTTTGGGATGTAAACCCCATACTCCGGTTGTGTGAACCGTTGAGTTGTATCTCTTACTATTTCTGTATTAATGAACTATTCTGTTTGGTATACTCCGAGCGGGTGGCTCGTCGAGTTATGAACTCCGGCGTGTGGCTGTTGAGTTAGGTTTTAAATGTTTACACTTCCGTTGATTTACAGGGACTTTTGTAAGGCGTTTAGCCTGGGAACGTTCAGTTTTCAGGGGAAATGCTGTCCGTTTCGTCCCAAAATTTAAGTAAGAAGTTAGGAAAACGTAACGCTATCGGCCCTAGGAGCTGGGGGTGTTACAGGTGTCATAATAAATTGAAAAATATGTGAAAAACATGAAGAAGAATAGGCTAAACTAATGGGATTGGGTCTGTCTTCTCACATCTATTCTTAATAGCAGTATATCGTCAAAAGGTAGCATCCAGTAGTACATGCCTTAAAGGCATAATTGTCATTCCCGACACTTTTTTTTTGTTTCTTTTTTTTACCTTTTTTTTGTGTTTTTCTAAATGTGAAATTCAAACAAAAACAAAACTAATCGCTTACAAAGACAAGTGGCAGAGCCAATCATGGAAAACAAAGACCCTAAGGTAATGATGATGGTATAAATAACGAATAGATTGCACAACTATAATGAACTTATGGGGTTAGAATTAGAGCTTACAATGACTCACTTAGGGCAAAGATCTATCATGCAAATCATAGTTATATACAGGCCAATAACAAAGGTACAAGGGATCAAAGGCAATCAAATTAGTACAAAATTCTCCCAAAACAAGAAACGTAAAATGTTTTTGTTTTCAAAAAATTTTCCTCCTTTTTTTTGTTTTCAAAAGATTAAAGAATGAACTCTCCCCCCCACATCTAGATCTCACACTGTCCTCATTGGGAGTCAAGGAGCTACCACACTAGCAAGACACATATGTATAGAAAAAAATCCTAAATAATGCATAAAAACAAAAGACGAACGAGAAGAAGGAAATGTGAAACAAAATAGAATTATGTACAAAATAAAAATAAAGAAAGAGAGAAGAGGGAATGAATTTACCAGGTTAGGTGTCGGGTGCACCTAAACTCCTACCTTCTTAAGACAATGCAGCGGAAGGTTGGGGGAGCATCAACCACTCCTCCTCATCTCGAGATTTAGGCCACCAATTCAAATGCCGTCCCCGTAAAAGCTTATCGAACTCCTGAGCATGCAGCTCAGATGAATGCAAGTAAGAGCCCACAAATATGAATAAATGCATAATAGCAAGCGTTCTCCTAAACATATCAAATCCCTTGGAAAAATCGGAAGAATAATCGAATGCACTAGTCAATATGATTTTTCCAAGCATGTCCTCTAGGTATAGACTACAAGGATCAAGGGAGGGTTTATACCCTCTAAAAGTACCTGGTAACTTAAAATGGTCAACCTCATTCCCCTCAAGCACTGCATGAGAATAAATTTTTGAGAGATCATAACACTCAAGGGAAGGGAGGGTATTGAACATGAAAAAGAAGCATAGAAAATATCGCGGGGATTTGAGGATACATGGTCAACAAGATCATGACTAGGTGAAACGACAACCACAACATCCATAGATGACCTCCCTACTAGAGTCTCATCTAGATCATGCACCTCAATAAAAGCATTACCTGACTCGTAACGTATATCATCCTCATCAGCACTAGCATCAACACAAAATATCCCACCTTCCTCGAACTCCATCTAGGGAACTAAAGGGAAAGGTGGATCAGGAAAGGTCTTGAGAAATGGAGTGTGGTCCCTAAGGGTGCTCGGTGGGGATGGAGAAACAAGGGTTAAAGTAGTCAAGGCAGGGTCAAGTACTTCCTCTAGTATAAGCTCTAGAGTAAGAAAAAAATGCACCATCATCAACAAGTTTATGGAAAATAACCCTAAGGTCTATTTCATGCGATCAGTCATGCTCCCGCAGATAATTCACAAACTTAGCTTGCTGCTCAATCACTAGCTCTATCATACTGGTAAATTTAGCGAAACTATCAGTAGAAACATAATAAGGACAAGAATTACTACCGTGGCCAGAACAATGGCAAATCTCACACGAGAGAGGGGCATGATTGGGGATGTAGGGAGATGTGGTCTAAGGATTAGCACAACCAGTGTCAAATTCATAAATATCCCAGGACAACCACTCAAACAAATCCCAAGCTTCATGAATGTGTCTAGTGCAAAAATGCCACTGCTCTAAAAGAGCATGGGTTTCATAATTCACACCCTCATAGATAATGTTCAAAATTTCGCACTTCTCCAATCAATAACCACAATGAGTAGGAAAAGTATGTAATCGATCATAATATCTCCAAAATAATTCATGCTCATACTAAGGAAAGTGAGAACTGTGCCTTTTTTTTAGTTTTTAGTTTTTCGATTATTTTTTGTGAAATAAAGCCCTAGTCTCGAACACTCAAGTGAGCTCTGATAATGAAAAGCGCCAACTCGCCTGTAACGGTGCCAAAAACTAGTTACGTTAAAATTTACCGCAAGTGGACGGTGTAGTTGTAGCTAGAAATAGGAAAGTACGGGTCGCATTCCACAGGGAGTTGTGTTTCCAATTACAAAAGTCAACTCAAGCGTATCAATCTGGGCAAGAAAGAGGATGAGGGGAAAAGAACTAAATGATTAATGTGAGAAAACAAAAAGGAACTTTGATTATGATTGAACCTAAAATAGACCAACTAATCAAGTCAAACCCTCACTTTTCCAAGCTATACTATTATTCAAGGATGATCACCTGCATCAATTAAGACCACCTAATACCTCTCTCAAGGATGTTAGGCTAGTCTAATTGTTCTAACCATCTATTTTGATGGGATTAGCTCCATTAAACTACAAGATTGACAACCCTTGACCTAGCTAAGGATCGAGACAATTTTTATGTCTCAATCCCAGCTATCCACTCTGCGTACGCTAGAAAATCAACGTCACCTTTCAGCATAAGTCAATTGTCTCAAAATACGGATGAAAGCTCTTTTAAGCATTTCATCAAACAGATGGTGAACTGTGAGAGAAATCCTAAATTCTAGCCTAAACAAGGGGGTAAGGGTCTAGAACAAGGTCAATTAGCCATCAAGAAGGAACTCATAATCAAAGATCACAACTTTAATCACAATTAAACATCCTAAACAAAGTTAAAGCAATAATAAGCAAATTGGTAAACAAAACAAGAAACATGAAACTAAAGAAAAGTGAAAAAGAGAAAGTTAGCCAAGAATTGCAAAATACAAAGTCTTGCACATGATATACACCAATCCGCTCTAAATTATTCTCTTCCTAATGGGGTTTGGGAGTAGGAGGGGGGAGCCTAAATTGTACCCTAGAAAAACCTAGCAAAAAGCCTCCCCCAAACATAAGATCGGAAAAAACTTTATCGCGAAAATTATCAGGAGCACGGCCGTGTAAAATTTCTGGGTAGGACGCATGGCCGTGCATACATGCACATCCAGCCGTGTAACTCTACTGGAACTTTCTGTCTCAGTTGCATGACCATGCAAAAGTGTTGGCTTCAATTTTTGACTTGCACAACCAT
Source organism: Selenicereus undatus (assembly GCA_017589665.1). NCBI lineage: Eukaryota > Viridiplantae > Streptophyta > Magnoliopsida > Caryophyllales > Cactaceae > Selenicereus > Selenicereus undatus. The sequence goes on along the minus strand of JACYFF010010365.1, from coordinate 61,751,751 downwards.
GCTTACATGCGTGGTTGGCCACGCAAGTGACTTCCCTTTGATTCCTTAAGCCTATGACCTTTCCATTCGATCCTCAGACCTTGTTCCTTCCCTAGTATTTCCCCTCATTCATTTTTGGACCAATAAGCACCGAGATTCTTCCAATTAAGACCAACAGACGTATAGAAAAGATAACCGGTCTAAATAAGATAATTATGAGCAGAGAGGAGCAAATTTTTGTCAACACTTACACTAATCTTAGGGAATGTAAGGGAAAGGTTAGTGGAATTAAAGGTCTAAATGGTAAGATTAGAGGTTTATTAGACTAACCTAAGAATAGTCTAATAATTCATCATTCATCTCTTTGCTTGGCTCCTTTAGGAGAGCCCGAGGAGAGAGATGGATTTAACTCTGATGATAAGTGTAGCATATTTGTTAAGTTAAAGGACACATTTATCAAGGATCAATCATTTGATAAGCCTTCTATTGTGGCGTTTAGTGAGGTGACACCTCTTGAGGAGCCTTTGATCCCATTCATATTGGATCATCCCTTGACTTAGCTCCCACCGCTCCCATTTCACCCCTTCTTTCTTCCTCCTTAGTTTTTCACTCTTTTTTAGACCTTCCCGAGTCTATTTTGAAGTGTCTAAAACTGTTGAGCCTAGCATTTATTGTTTAGATCAGACTCTTGATGATATTGACATTGGAGAGACTAGAGGATCATATTGAGGTAAATAACTTGATAATAGGCCATCTAATGAGCTTTGATTTTCGTATTTCACTTGATTGGCTTTGCCTAGGTCTTCTCCCCTCTTCTCTTAGAGAACTTGAACTTCATTTTAGTCATTCATATTAACTCTAAATGGTCTATGCAGTCACATAGTCGCATCATTATTAGGTCATTGACTCCTATTTCTTATTTTGCATACAGAGATCTCTCTTTTGATTCGGATTGACTCTTGTTCCTTACTACTGGAGTTACATTCCACTTATGCACTATATTTGGGGTATGCCTCCTATTTCTTACTACTTTTATTTCCCTGAGTATTGTTGCTATCTCCTTAACAAGTTGCTATGAGCTCGGGTGGATTTTGTTATGAGTAGTAGCTTGTGAGCAATGATGGAGTGGCTAATGCTCCATGGATCTCTTCTACACCATCTAAGTGAGGCACTAGTTTGGTACAGTCAAAACCCAACTTCGTTTGATCATTCGACCCATTCCCAATTATCCTTTTTTGTTCTTTCATTCCTTTGTTTTTGTACATAGTTGTAGATATTTAGGTTTGTGATTGTGTGGGGGATCGATTTTGATGTGAAATTTCTCATTCGTTGAGACAAGTTGGCTACGATCATGCTTGTTTACGTGTTGTCTTTTTGGTGGAGTATTCAGTTTTGTGAATATTTGTTGCTCTTCTGAGTGGTTTTTATTCTATGATCCCTTGTTGTTTAGTGTGCTTTTGTTCATTAGTGGAACGTTTTGTTTTTGTTTTGTTTCTTTGATTTTGTGAGTCTTTGTTTTATTTTTGTTTAATATTTTTTTAATTTTATTCTATGTTTTGGTTGTTTTGTTTTTTGTTTTGCATTTTGCTTTTGTTTTGTTTTGTTTCGTCTTTTGTTTTTCTTTTGATTTATTTCGTTCTATTTTGCAAATATGGGTTAGGTTTTCTTTAGTTTTGGCTGTTTTTCTTACGTTTTTGTTTTTCGTTGTTTTTTTATATGTGCTATTTTGTGTTTTGGCAGTGTATGTTTTTATATACTTGTGGATTTATGTTGTTTTTATCGTTGTATATATTGTCTGATTGCTTTTTACCGCATTAGTTCCTACAATGAGATTGTGGAGTTTTGGTGTACAAGTGAGGTGCTCATCTGTATATATTTTGAAAAAATTACGAAAAATTCCAAAATATTTTATTTTCCTTTGATTATTTGTGTGATTTCTTAGGTGATTGTGATCGCATCTTGCTAGATTATTGAGTTGTATGTAAATAGAGCTTGCATGATGAGATGTCTAGCTAAGGATGTAGATTTCGTTTTTCATAATAATCCCATCTTATATGTGTGAATTTATTCCCTCTTGCTTACTTTATCATCAATTCTTCGGATGTTGTTGTTAAATTGGCATGCAATTTTGTTGTTTGTCGAAGTTTCCTTCTAAACTCTTGAAAAAAAGAAAGCAAAAACAACGAGAAAAAAAAGCCTAAAGTATGAATAAAAACTCGAGTGCCAATGTTCAAAGCCATTATCTTTTTATCGTATCTTTAATTGGCTTGGATATGTGTTTTTTTACTTGATTATGCATTTATTTGGGCAATGAAGTAAGTGCTTTGCACTATCTAATAGAACTCTTTTTGGGGAAGACCCGAATACTTGTTAGTCTAGTGGGCATTAATCCAAAAAAAAAAAAAAAAATGCTAAAAAAGGGAATAAAGAAGGCAACTAGGCAAGGAAACCGGGGTCGTGTTAATGTTAGCAACATGATTCATAAGGATTGATGCACATGCACCAAGGTGTACACATCATTGCATTTATTGCGTAGGGTGAAAAACGAGAATCGGGATGCATCTTGTCTCTTAGTTATTCCTTGATTCTACATTCTACGTGTATATAATTTGGTGACTTGGTTACTAGGGATATGGAATTGCCTAAGTTGTTCACATAATCTTCCCATTACTTGTATATATGTTTGTATTTGGAAAAACCTTAAAGATTTCTCTTTGTTTTTAAAATGCTTTTTTGGTGTGCTTCACTAGAAAACCCCCACGAGACCTCACTCGCCCACTTGGGAAATTGAGAGATTTAAAGAGTCTGTTGCGTACGCTAAATGCAACTGTGATTCCTACGAAAGTGAGTTAGAATTTTCTTTTTCTTATTTTCCATTTCTTTTAAGGTAGTTTGATATGTTTTACTCGATGGCGAGCAAAATTTAGGTTTGAGGATATTTGTTTCCCCAAAAATATAACATTTTTACTAAATCCTCATACTTAATTTATACTAGAAACAAATATGAAATTAGGATTTTCATTTGATTTTATTTTATTTTGTAGGTGTCATAATAAATCAAAAAAATATGTGAAATACATGAAGAAGAATAGGCTAAATTAATGGGATCTGGTCTTTCTTTTCACATTCGTTCCCCTTGGCCCAAAATGAAGACGAAAGAAAGAAAAAGGAAAATGAAGAAATAAAACCTTCAACCCGAGTACAAAACCCGCAACTCATGTCCTTTGGCCTAGTTTGCATTCCAGTTCCCAAAAACAGTATATCCTCAAAAGGTAGCACCCAGTAGCGCGAGCCTCAAGGGGATACTTGTCATTCCCTACTCTTTTTTTTGTTTCTTTTTTTATTCCTTTTCTTCTTCTTTTTCTAAATGTGAAATGCAAACAAAAACAAAACTAATCGCTTACAAAGACAAGTGGAAGAGCCAATCATAGAAAACTAAGACGCTAAGATAATGATGATGGTATAAATAAGGAATAGATTGCACAACTATAATGAACTTCTGGGGTTAGAATTAGAGCTTTCAATGGCTCACTTAAGGCAAAGATCTATCATGCACATCATAGTTATATACAGGCCAATAACAAAGGTACAGGGGATCAAAGGTAATCAAAATAGTACAAAATTCTCCCAAAACAAGAAACGTAAAATCTTTTTGTTTTCAAAAAATTTTCCTCCCTTTTTTTGTTTTCAAAAGATTAAAGAATGAATTCTCCTCCCCCACATCTAGTCATACACTATCCTCATTGGGAGTCAAGGAGCTAACAAGACACATATGTACAGAAAAAAGTCCTAAACAATGTGCAAAAACAAAAGACAAACGAGAAGAAGGAAATGTAAAACAAAACAAAAGCATGTGCAAAATAAAAATAAAGAAAGAGAAAGAGGGAAAGAATTTACCAGGTGAGGTGTTGGTTGCACCTAAACTCCTACCTTCTTAAGATGATGCTACGGAAGGTTGGAGGAGCATTAGCCACTCCTCCTCATGTCGAGATTCGAGCCACCAATTCAAACGTCGTCAAAGCCCGCATGAGCTTATCGAACACCTGAGCATGCAATTGATGTACCTGTCGATGACCAAGCTAGGGTTCAATAGAATACAACTAGCTTAGCAACCAAAGGAAGATAACATCAAGGAGAAACAAGTGAAAATG
>JACYFF010010365.1:61702733-61725852 GCA_017589665.1 Selenicereus undatus | reverse complement strand
TGCTCCAAATCCATCCCATTACCAGGCCTAATGTTCAATGTAGTTTAGGAAATTAATAGCAATCTAGGTGGTATTTAAGCTGAAGACACTATCCATGCCTCTTTTGCAATGCTCAAATATTTCTTCTCTATTACAAGCTCCATCTATGTTTAAGATGTATCTCGCTTGACTAATTGGAGTAAGGCCAACTTCTTCAAAGGTTGTAGTTTTCCTTAGGATGAACCCGAAGGAAAAATTGGTTGTACTTCCTGCTAGAACGTACCTAGGTCTTATAAAATGAGTATTTCTTCTAGGAGGTTCACCAAACTCCTCAAGCTCAGGAACAACATTGTTAACTAGATTGGTCTCTATCTCACCTAAGTTGAGTCCTTCTCCAATTTCATTAATCTCATATTCAACAGCCATTTTGCCATATTTTTTATCCAATTTTATTTTAATTTCTTTAAAGGTGCGACATTAAGATCTTCTAGCTCGATTAGGTTCACCTGCTGATATATTTCTTCTAATTAGACATTATTAGTCTCTTCATTATCATCAGATAATACATCATGTTTATCGCTAACTGCATCGATGATCTTGTTTAATTCTTCTGGATTTTGTTCTTTCTCGAACATATTCTATAGTTGTTCAAGAGTATACTGCTTATACTCCTTCTTCTTCTTCTTTTTCTGCTTTTTCAGCTGATTTCTCACCTGATTTTTCTCCTACTTCTTTTAAGATTTTTATATCATGCAAAGGAAATGGATTCTTGTTTTTTGGGTTTTGGAAAGGATGCTTATGCTGAAATGGAGTGCTAATACTTCAAGTAGCTTTTTCGCTATGCCTTACTGTGTTAACTAGAGAAAGGTGAATTACAGATAATTACTTCTTAAGCTCCTTGACTTCAGGCCTAATTTTAGCTAATTCTTATTTTAATTCAGTCCCAGGCAAACAGGTAATGACTCAAGCATTAATCACGGTTAATTAACTTAATTAATCATTAATTAGCTTAATTATCTTAATTGGTTTTGGTCACGTGGCTCTGATACCAATTCAAAGAGGGTCTTGAATAGTATTTATAAGAAAAATTACACATGCATAGATTTTAGATTTTCGAAAATAAGTTTTAAAGTAATGGGGGTAAAATGCAAATATGAAAAGTTTAAGGGTTAAACTAAAAATAAAAATAGTAAACAGGCCCCTTAAATAGTTTCCACAAAATATTGACCCTTCTACATATATTCTAATAATATGGTCCCCTAGTTATAATTTCCACACAAAGTAGAGTATTTGGCCGTCATATTTTCTAATTTAACCTTGAGAAAGCCCTTAACGTTTGACTAACTCACAGCTCAAGGTGAATAATTCCTAAAGAGATCTAGGTCTAGTAACAATTTAAGGCGTGATTGCATCAAGATCCAATATCCCTCAAACGGCAAAATGATTTCAGTAGATAAAAACACTTAGATACATTTGGTTATAGCCCAATAAAAGCCTAAGATAGAGATTGATAGATCGAGCAAGCCACTAGGATTGAAAAATTTGGGCCTAAACATAAGCTCAACAAGATGTAAGTCCACCAAAAGCCTTTAGACAAACCTTACATGCATGGCTTGTAAAAGGGTAAAGATGTAGCCAAGATCTCTTAAATCTATAAGGAACCTGTAAACGTCTTTGAGTCTAAAAAAAAATTACAAAATAATCCATATCTAAAAAGATATGGAATCCTAGTGATATTCCCCTAAAAGAACCGTCCTAAATCCCATATAAACAAGCCATGGCCAACATCAAACTTAGGTCAATTAGACTTTTACAAGTTATTTTTTTTCTTATTATTCTCCTCAAATTCTCCTCTTTGAGATTTGTTTTGCAGATAACCCTCAGACAATGGCAAGAGTTCCTCAAAGTTTCTAAAGGATCACAAAAAGTCTAAACTGTAATGTAATAGTTGCTAAGAAAGTTGAATGAGTGGCTAAAATTTTAATAGGAGCTCTTTGTGAAAACCCCTAGTTTGCAATGTGTGATGTTCATGAAAACTCTTAAAGTGTGTGAATGATCTAAGGGGGAGATGGTGTGGTACTAGTTATAAAAGAAGGCTCAGTTTATGCATTTCGGGCTATAAGACTACCAATACATCTCTTATTTCCTAGTTAACCTATGTGTTTTACGTTAATTTTCCCTAACCAGTGTACAATTCCTCCCAGACTTTAGTGCGTTTTGGGGACCTAAGTGTCTAACTGGAATACATTTCACCTGAATTATGAGAGGAAGCTACAAATTAATGCTTATTGAATACTCTAAGTTTGATCATTTGACTCAAATGAGTTGAATAGTTGAAACCCATTTACATGTGGTTTTCACACTATGTGAGTGAATGTGTTCTTGGGGAAACTCGACTAACTTCACAAATGATTTAGTTTGAAATAAAAGAGAAAGTTAGTCATTAGTGTCATTCTATTGAAAGTTTGCCAAATTAGTTTCACACTTCTTTATCTATACTACTAGCACGCTATACTCGAATGCTATTATAAATATGTGTTACATGCAAAGGGTTTTAATTTTTATGTATGCAGGTTATTTACTGATCAAGTGGCTCGCTTGCCCCCTATCACATTCCTCTTTTCCAAGTTTGAGTCAGTTTAAACATCATGTATAACATTGCTAATTGCATGGATGTGTGGTCCTCATTTCATAGAAGTTGGATTTACTATATTGCTTTTCATGTATTTGGTTGGCATTCACTCTTTTTGTTTCTTATGTAATTAGTTTGGCATGTTGCTTTGTTTCATGGGACTTGTAATGAAGAGATAACATGTTATTTGGCTTTGTTGACCATAGGGTCAATACCACCTTTCCCTCTACTGAGTAGGTTTTAAGAGACCATTTGAATTTTATAGAAGTTGGTATGTGGATGCTTAGGGTCTCTGACCTGTAGAGGCTCTTTAGTTATGTTCACCATCTATTGATTTCCTCATGTTAAGTACTCCAAGTGAATGGCTAACGGAGGAAGTGTTAATGTCTTCTATTGTTTGATGCAGATCAAGGGTCGGCTCAAGTTACTCAATCTGAGGGAGGGAAGTCATTACTCACTAATTATCTCAAAGATTAGTTTTGTGCAGGGAAGCAGCGTAATTTTGAGGCTTGCTTAGGGAGATCCTTACTCTACTGGATGCCCTGAGTTCTCTTACAAGCAAACAAGATGTCACTCGAGGCTAGCCAGCAGCCTTAGTCAATTTAATATCAATAAGGATGTTTGAAGTCCAGCACATTTCTGTGTACTCCAATAGTTAGTAGTGAGTTATTCTGAATCAAGGAACATCAACCCTTTTTGGAAGGTAACCTAGCTCATTCGTTAGCTCCAAAATTAGCTACTAAATGATAAAGGTTGCTTGAATTCTACCTGGGTAGTACAACAGGTCAACAGTAGCAGCAATTTTAAGGAGTTATTTCTAGCTCAAACTTAGTAGTTCCTTTTGGCTCATTTTAGGACTTGAAAATATGTCAAAAATATTATCAAGTAAGGTCCTAAAGTGGCATAATTAGATCATGCAACATCAACTTTTATACACCACAAACTCATATGAAATTCCCTTTGGACAAATGGATTTCAAGCTGTTTGTACTTAGCTATTTGTACTTTGCTATCAGCTAGCCAAATCTCGAGATAAGTAGTTGTAAATCACTTCCAAATCCATCATTAGCAGTCCTTTGAAGTGGTATTAGCTCAACAACTCAGTAATGGAGATTAGCAAGGCCATTAGGTGTCAAAGATCAAGGCTTAGCTGCTATTTTATGCAGTTTTGATTCAAACTGCTTTTGTTGTTTTTGTTTCAAGTTGATTTCAGTTTTAGCCATTGATCTTATGTATAAGGCTGAGTATAAAAGGCTTGTTTTTCATTGTAAGCATCAGATTATGATTATTCAACACTTCAGTTGCTAGTTTTCAAGTAAACTCTCTCAAATCGCTCTAAACTTTATCATGTTTTAGGTGGTGTTTAGTGTCTGAGTCCTTTAGCTAACCTTCTGGTGCTCTAGCTTTAGGAAGGTTGGTGGTGAGCTCCATTTCGATCTTGATTGGTGGTTTAAGACCTTTACATCAGGACATATCTTCCATGTTGAGTTGCTAAGATTAGTTAATCCCAAGCTTGCAGTTTAGTATACATCATTCTAGTCTCATAGCCCAACCTTAATTCTTAGTGAATTTCACCCCACCTGTTGTTGTTCTCATCTCATTTTGAGTTCAATTTTCTTTCATTCATTTTGGAATTATTGTAGTAGCTATGAAAGAACCCTGAACCCAAACATAGTCTAGCCGCAAAAAACACCTAGCTCCTCAAACTGCCACAGCCAACCCTTTTTCTTACCTGAAACAACATGATTGAGAGGGATACTACTTCTCCCCTTCCTGAACAACCTGTTAGAGTTCCTAGAGGCCTTTCTCTGGAACAGGCTCATGAACTCATAAGGGATAGGGCTATCCTAGAAATCTAAGAGAACATTAGGACACTTACAGCCCAAATACAATAGCTTATGACACAGCCTAGGGGCAGGTATAGAGAGCCACCACAGGACCGTCCCGATGGCTATAAACCTACCTTGGATACTCACTATGACAGTAACTCTTCTAATAGGGAAGTTAGCCCCTAGAAAAGAAGAGTACACAGAGATGATCTTAAGGACTTTAGAGTAAAGGCTTCTGAGTTTGATGGTAGCCTAAAGCATAAAGATTATCTTGAGTGGGTATAAGCTATGGAAAGGATCATTTAGATCAAAGTTATTTAGGGGAAAAGGCCTTCAAGCTTATTATATTAAAGCTAAAGCAGTATGTTTCACTCTGGTATGAAAACTTGAAAAGAACCAAAGCCTTAGAAGGTAAATCCAAGATCAAAACTTGGGTTAAACTGAAGAAACACATGGATAAAAGGTTCTTGCAAGCCACATACAAGCAAGAACTCTATTTGAGAGTCACCTCTCTACAGTAAGGAAGCGTGAAGGTTGAGTATATAACGTAGTTCGAGCAACTCAAAATCAGATGCAGCTTGAGGGAAGAGCCTGAGCAAACTATTGCAAGATTTCTCAATGGACATAATCCTGCCATTGTGGAAAAGGTTGAACTCCAACCTTTCTGGACCTTTGAAGATGCTTGTAAATTGGCTGTTAAGGTTGAAAAGCAGCTCAAATCATGTTAAGTCATAAATCATGCATTATTTTAATAATTATTTTAATTATATTATATATATTATTTCATCTAATTTACTTTATTTTGTATATTTTTCAGGCTAAGCGTTAATAAAATAAAGAAGAGAAACTAGAAGACTTGGAAGAGAATGAGTCTAAAGAAGAAAACCCTAGTAGCTAATATTATAAAACCCATTCACGCCTCACATCTCACACCACGCCAACCCTCCTCTGCATATCATGCTGAACCCATTCACCTCACGCAGCATCTTCTCTGATGATCTCCCTGATACACCACGCCTACACCATGCCTAACCTCTTCTCAAAAACACCTCCACGCCTAACCCATTCACCAAGAGATCATCCCCTTCATCACCATCAAAGTCATCATCAACAACATCTTCTCCTATATCATAATCTCCAACATCACACACGCCTACCATCAAGGAGTATTAAACTATTGCTTCTTCTTCTTCTTCTTTTTTGTTTAGTTTAGCGTTAAGCATGAAATCTTTAGTTAATTATTGGGATTTTATTTATAATATGTGTGAGTAATTCCCTTGTAATTAGTATAATCTATTTGAACCCATGCTAAATTAATTATTTTGAAACAAGTTTTATACTTTATTGTCTGGTTGATTTTTGTTCATGATTCTATAATGATTAGTATTTATCGTTTATGATATTCGCGTTAGATTAATTAGAATGCATGCTAATTAGTTTAATACAAATTCATATGATAGTTTAAAAGGCTTTAATACGTAAAAGTTATTGTCTTTTAGGCATAAGTATCACCCTAATTAATCATGGATTGCTCAAACCTATCTCTTTTAATTAAATAATCGTTATAGATCATTGTTAAATCAATTTGCTGGTAAATTGGTTACAAGGCGTTAGATGATGTTTTTCTAATGCGTAATGCTCTAGTTTGATTAAATTTTTGCGCTGGTGTGAGGGTTATCAAAACTAATAGGGTTTATATTAGGGATGGACCTAAATAAACTATAATATAAGAAAAAACGGAGAAGATTTGCTAGTGGGTGTCTTCTACAGTTTGTTACATGGATAAATCGATTTGTGTGTTGATGGTAAATATTAATTTGCATGGTGGATATAGATTATACTAAATATTTTTCATAAATTTGGTATCTTTGATAATTATTTGTTGCCTTTTAGTTAATTTGTTTAGTTTGTCAATTTTAATTCTTAAATTTATAAGCTTTAATATAAATTTCGTTTACCCCCAATAAAGAGTAGCCTTTTAGGAGTGTCTTGATAATATTAGATCAATTAGATTTTTATTTTTATTGTGGTTGTAATTTTCAAATTTAATTTCTATTCTGCTTTACCATTTATTTTACCGGTTTATTAGAAATTAGGTTAAAAATAGTTTCTTTTATGTTTTTTCATATTTTAGTCCATTTTAGGGTTTATATAGTGTCCTATTCTGCCTCTATTTGATTTTGGAATTTTTTGAAAATTATTTGATAATTTTTCAAAATTGTTTCGTGAATTGGATAGTTGTAAGTTTTTATTTTAATAAATCTAAAAATTACGTTTTTAATTTTTATTTTATATTTTTTTTTATTAAGTCCAAAAAATTATATCCTAAAATCTGGGCAATTTTGTTATTTATTTTTATATTTATATTAGTGCAGTTTATTCTTTCTCTAATTTCATATTTTATTTTCTATTTTAATTTTTCGTAGTCAATTTTCTGTTTTAATTCTCCTGAATTTAATTACATATAATTTTGGAGTTATAAATTTATAAACTTGCAGAATATTAATTTGGATTACTTTTTGTAATTTTTAATATTAATTTTCTGCTTGTTATTTTCAGTTTTAATTTTCAGTTGAATATTGTGTTATTATTTCTGTTTTTTTATTTTTCAGATTATTTAGGATAGTTATTTACTATTTTATTTCCAGAATTAAATGTAGAATATTTAGGACCAATATTAAGCATTTTTCCAGATTTTACTTATTAAATTTGATTTATTTTAGTAATATATAGAGAAGTTATAATAAATTAGAGTAGTAAAATCATTTAGAATTAAACTAGCTTATTATCATAATCTTTCCTCGTGCGATCGATCCCTACTTTCCTATGCTATAAATATTATTTATAAATCAAAGTAGTGGTTTAATTTGTAGCTCTACGACAAGCTCTACAAATCAAGAAGGGCCTACCCTTCTATCCCAGCCAAGCCATCTGCTCCAGTCAGGACCTTCAACTCCTACAGATCAAACCCTACTGAAGGGTAAGGAGTTAGCCAAAGAACCCCTACGAGTCTGAAGAAATGCTTTAAATGCCATGGCTATGGCTATTTTCAAGTAGACTGTCCAAGTAGAAGAGTTCTTATCGTCAGAGAGATTGAAGATTTGGACCAAATGGAGGTAGAAGAAGATTAGGAAGAATCTGATGAAGAAGGAGAGACCTCCTGCCTGCCACCTAGAGAAGGAGAAATACTTATGATCAAGATAGTGTTTCATACTACTGAAGTTCCACCAGAACCCAATCAAAGAGAGCAAATCTTTCACTCAAGATGTAAGGTAGCTAACAAGACATGCAATCCAATCATAGATAGAGGGAGTTGTACAAATGTCGCCTTCACTAAAATGGTAAGCAAGCTCAATTTGGCCACCACTGAACATCCCATGCCTTATACCTTGTAATGGCTCAAAAACGGGAATGAGGTTGCAGTTTCTAAACAAGCCTTGGTAGCTTTTTCAATTGGGGAATATAAGGATGAGGTTATGTGTGATGCACTGCCTATGGATGCTTGTCATCTACTTCTTGGTAGACCTTGGCAGTACGATAGAGATGTCCTTTACCATGGTCAATCCAACACCTATTCCTTCAAATTGAACGGTAAGAAAATGACCTTGACCACTCTAGCTCCTAGCCAAACACACAAAACTAAAACTAGGAAGGAAAAACTCAAGAAGAGTGCCTTACTTATCAATGGAGGAAGAGTGGAGAGGGTCACTTCTAAGGGCAAGCCCATATTTGCTATCCTTATGGTGGAATCTGCCCCTATTTCAGATCCCACAACCTTTCATCCCTCAGTCCAGCCCTTATTACAAGAGTTTGAGGATGTCTTCCCTCAAGACCTTCCTCATGGCCTTTCCCCCAAAAGGGGAATTGAGCATCAAATAGACCTAATTCCTAGAGCCCCCTTACCTAACAAACCTACTTACAGGTGCATCCCAACTGAAACCAAAGAGTTACAAAGGCAGGTTCAGGAGTTAAATTGACAGAGGTTATGTAAGGGAGAGCATGAGTCCATGCATAGTGCTAGCTCTCTTGGTACCTAAAAAGGATGCAATTTGGAGAATACGTATGGACAGTAGGGTCATTAACAACATTACAGTCACGTACATGTATCCAATTTCTAAGTTTGATGACATCTTGGATGAGTTACACAGCTCTAAGGTTTTCTCCAAGATTGATCTGAGAAGTGGGTATCATCATATCAGAATGAAAGAAGGAGAGGAGTGAAAAACTGCATTCAAAACCAATCAAGGGCTTTATGAATGGCTTGTTATGCCATTTGGGTTGTCTAATGCCACAAGCACTTTCATGAGGTTGATGAATGAAGTACTCAGACCCTACATTGTTTTATTTATGGTAGTATACTTTGATGATATTCTTGTGTATAGTAAGATCGAGCAAGATCATGTCTAGCATTTGAGGCTAGTCTTTTCTACCCTTAGAGATCAGAAGCTATACAGAAAGCTTAAAAAGTGTGAGTTGTTATTTTCCTTGGATATGTGGTCTCTTATGATGGCATACAGGTTGATGAAACTAAGGTTAAAGCAATTAGATTATGGCCAATTCCAAACTCAGTCACAGTAGTGAGGAGTTTTCATGACCTTGCTTCTTTTTACAGAAGATTTTTCAAGGATTTTAGCTCAATCATGGCTACAATCACAGAATGCATGAAGAAACAGAGCTTTTCTTCGCCTCCAGCAGCTCAGAAGGCCTTTGAGACCATTAAATAGATGCTTTGTGAGGCACCTGTTCTGGCCTTGCCTAACTTTAGGGAATTGTTTGAGGTAGAGTGTGACGCCAATGGAGTGGGCATTGGGGCTATTCTGACTCAACTCAAAAAACCCTTGGCCTATTTCAGTGAGAAACTCAGGGGTCCGAGGCTCAATTATGCAACATATGATAAGGAGTTCTATGCAATAGTGAGGGTATTGAGTCACCGGAGTCATTATCTCAAGGCCCAAGGCTTTTCTTCTTCACTCTGAACACTAGGCCTTAAAGTTTCTCAATAGACAACGTAAGTTCATTGTCAAGCATGCTAAGTGGGTTAAGTTTCTACCAGTTTTTACCTTCTCCACCAAGCACAAAAAAAGGGCACTAAAAATGTGGTAGCTGATGCCCTTTCTAGGAGGTATGCTCTTGACTCAGTTTTGGGAGCAAAACTCTTAAAATTGCGAGCCATGCAAGCCTACTATTCTCAAGATCCAACATTTCAAGACTTGGAGAAAGATAGTCCAGCTCAAGGACCATATGTGATGTAAGAAGTGTTTTTGTTTAAAGGGAACAAACTGTGTATTTGAGCCTGTCCTCTTGGAGAGTTATTGGTTAGGGAAGCCCATGAAGGATCCCTTCCAGGTCACTTTGGCTTGAATAAGACCCTAGATATCCTCTGGGAGCACTTCTTTTGGCCTAAAAAGGGGGAAGATGTTCACAAGATTGCGTCTAGATGCTCAATCTTCCATAAAGCCAAGAGCCAGTTTCATCAAGGCCTTTACACCCCACATCTAGTTCCCTTAAGGCCTTGGGAGGATGTTAGCATGGATTTCATAGTGTCTTTACCAAGGACACAGAGGGATAAGGACTCAATCATGATGGTTGTTGACAAATTTTCAAAAATGGCTTACTTTGTAGCCTGTCACAAAGCTGATGATGCCTCTCATGTTGTTGACTTATACTTCAAAGAGATAATCAGGCTACATGGGGTACCAAGGAGCATTGTGAGTGATAGAGACACCCAATTTCTGTCCCATTTTTATAGGAGTTTATGTCACCTGTTGGGAACCAAATTGCTGTATGGTAGCACTTATCATCCCTAAACTGATGGCTAAACTGAGGTCACAAACAGAACCCTATCCACCCTCCTTAGAACCTTGGTCTAGAAGAACCTGAAGAAATGAGATCTCAAACTCCCACATGCTAAATCTACTTACAACAGAACTCCTACTAGACTACTGGTTGCTCTCCATTTGAGGCATTATATAGGATCAATCCACTGAGTCCCATTGATTTCATCACTCTACCTACTGAATGCAAGGTCAGTTTTGAAGCTGATAAGAGAGCCAAGGAAATGAAGAAGCTGCATGAGCATATTAGGGCTCATATTGAGAAGATCAATGAGGCATACAACGTGAAGGCCAACAAAAATAGAAAGGAGGCTGAGTATCAACTTGGTGACCTTGTTTGGCTCCATTTCAAGAAGGAAAGATTCCCAGCAAGAAGAAAGAGCAAGTTAATGGCCAGAGGAGATGGTCCATTCAGAGTTTTGGCTAAGGTAGGAACCAATGCATACAAGTCAGAGCTTCCTGGAGGTATGGCTGTATCAGCCATCTTCAATGTAGGAGACTTGAGTCCCTATGTGGAGGATGAGATTGACTACAGGGATTTGAGGGAAAATCCTTTCAAAGGAGGGGAGAATGGTGCAGATTAAGGGCTAGCTTAAGATACTCAATCTAAGGAGCGAAATCATTACTCACTTATCATCTCAAAGATCAGTTATATGAAGGGAAGCAGTGCAATTTTGAGGCTAGCCGACAGCCTTAATCACTTTAATATCAATAAGGATGTTTAAAGCCCAGTACATTTCTGAGTACTCCAACAGTCAGTAGAGAGTTAATATGAATCAAGGAGTATCAATCCTTTTTGGTAGGTTAGCTCCAAAATTAGCTACTAAATGATAAAGGTTGCTTACATTCTACCCGTGCAATACAGCAGGTCAGTAGCAACAACAGTTTTAAGGAGTTATTTCTAGCTTCAACTTGGCAGTTCCTTTTAACTCATTTTACTACTTCAAAATGTGTCCAAAATATTATCAAGTTCGTTCCTAAAGTGGAACAATCAAACCATACAACATCATCTTTTATCCACCACAAACTCACATGAAATTCCCTTTAGATCAATGGATTTTAGGCTATTTGTACTTTGTTGTCAGCTAGCCTAATCCCGAGATAAGCAGCTGCAAAGCACTTCCAAAGCCATCATTAGCAGTTCTTTGAAGTGGTATTAGCTTGACACCTCAGTAATAGAGATTAGCAAGGCCATTAGGTGTCAAAGATCAAGGCTTAGTTGCTTTTTTAGGCTATTTTGATTCAAACTGTTTTTGTTGTTTTTGTTTCAAGTTGATTTCATTTTTAGCCATTGATCTTGTGTGTAAGGCTATATAAAAGCCTTGTTTTTCATTGTAAACATCAGATTATGATTATTGAACACTTCAATTGTTGGTTTTCAAGCAAACTCTCTCAAATATCTCTAAACTTTATCCTGTTTTAGGGGTTTAGTGAATGAGGCATTTAGCTGATCTTCTGCTGCTCTGGCTTTAGAAAGGTTGGCGGTGAGCTCCATTTCAATCTTGATTGGTGGTTTAAGACCTTTACATCAGTACATATCGTCCATGTTGAGTTGCCAGGATTAGTTAATCCCAAGCTTGCAGTTCAGCATACATCATTGTTAAATCTCAGAGGTTATATTAAATTCATTCAATTCCGTTAACTGTGCAAGTAAATTAGAATCTAACGAAGTTTTGCTAATAAGAAAGGAAATTTTCATCCAAATCCTAAGCTTATTAAAGTTAAATATGGTTTTAACTAGCCTTAGAGAATTCTGTAAGGGGTCTTGGCAATGTAATAACCCTCTTACATCAGAGCGGTGTGGAAATAGACTCAACAACTTTCTCAAACAACTAGCCATATGAGGTGTCAACCTAGGATTTGATCTTTCTTATTTTAGTTAATTTCGTTTACTAGCTTTTTACTATTTTTCTACCTATATTATGCAAGAGAACATGAGCAAGGGTTTAGAATGGCTTGCATTGGCTTAAAAAGCCTCTTTTTATAGTTTTGCAAATCAAATTATGTGAATGAAAAACATAATTTCAAGCTTTCTGTCTCAAAATCTTAAGTTCTCTTTGTCCTTGTGTTCAACGTGGCGAGTCTTCAATGGATCCCTTAGAGAATTGTGAATGACCTAGCCTTTATGCAATTCTTAGTGGATACTTAGACTTAGGGAGCTCGCTTTGTGCTTAAACTAAGCCATATCTCTGTTCAAGAGGGAATTTGTTACTAACACTCAAACTATTTTCAGCCCACTCAATGATGTATGCTTTAGTTGCCATCAAAGCAAATTCTAGGTTAGTTGCTTGAGTTTATTCCACATTTCTTTGTCGTTTTTGTCTTAACCGTTGGCTATAAAAGAAAAGACACAAAAACTAGCCACAAAGAATTGACCTCCACGAACATCCTCATCTTATGCCTTATGCTTTCCTTATCCCTTTCATCATGTCAAATGATAATCACTCTCATCCTAGCTTTCCCTAATCAGCTAGGGTGCCAAAGGGTATGGGTTTGGAACAAGCTCATGTCATAAGACAAGTTAATGCCATTCTAGCTCTCTAACAAAGTGCATGACAAATCAATAGGAAACTTGAACAACTTTCTGCTCAATGCACCACCTTTCTAGGACATGGACAAGTTGCCTCACCTGAATGTAGTGACCTTGATATGGAAAGGATGGCCGCTCAAGCGATGCAAGCTTAAGGAATTGTCCAAGAATTAGAGTAGGAGACCTCCTAGAGATGACTTTCGAGATATCAAAATGGAACCCCCAAAAATTAAGGACAACTTGAATCTGAATAAGTACTTAGATTGGATACAACCCATGGATAGAATTGCAGAGGCAAAAGGCTAGAACAATGAGAAAAGCTTCAAGGTAACTAGCCTCAAACTCATAAGGTATGCTCCCTTAGGGTTTGAAAACCTTAAGAATCAAAGAGCTAGAGATGGCAAGAGGAAGGTTAACTCTTAGGAAAAGCTTAAGACCCTTATGAACAAGACTTTTCTTCTCAAAAGTTATAACCAAGACATCTTCAATAGAATGTTCTGGCTCCACTAAAACAAAAGTGTAAGTAAGTTCATAAGGGAGTTTGAACAACTCCTTGCTAGGGGTGGCATTCGATGAACTCCAAGAGAAAACCATGTGTAGGTTTCTTAATAGGTTACATCCCTTACTAGCTAAGAAGGGGTAGATTCAGCCTTGTTTCACCTTGGACGATGTTAAAGCTTATTCTTGATGTGGAAAAAACAAAAGAAAGAGAAGAAGTTGTCTATTAAACCTTCCACCAAAGACTTCTTCAGTTTTTAAGGGCTCCTGATAAACCCGTTACCATTCTTGAACCTAAGAGTTCATCAATGGAGGATAAGGGAAAAACCATAGCATTTTCCCTTATAAGGAGCTACCCAAAGGGCTTGAACGCAATAGTTGTTTCAAATACCAAGGGCATAGGAATTTCCAACCTTTGCCCTGATAGCAGGCTCATGACCATCTAAGAAATGAAGGAAGTTGATGCCTTCGTGATGGAAGCATAAGAGGAGTTGAAGGAGGCATATTGGGATGCCACACATGAGGATACTTACCTTGAGGCCAATAAGGGTAAGTTATTTACCTTAAATTGAGTATTATATGCCCAAGACTCTCGTTTTAATAAGGGACAAAGGGAAATGATCTTTCACTCAAGATGTACCATTCGACAAGGTGTGTAATCGGATCATAGATAGAAAGAGTTACACCAATACAACATCTACTCTTCTTGTTGATAAGCTTGGAATTCCTACCATTCCTTATCCCAAGCCTTATGCTTTGAAATGGCTCAATGAGAGTGACGACACTAAAGCATCAAATGAGGCCCTTTTTCTCATTTTCAATTGGGGGGACGTATCATGATAAAGTCCTCTGTGATGTTACGCCTATAAGTGTTTGTTATCTTCTTTTGGGACGTCATAGCAATTTGATATACATGTGTTACATGATAGCCTTAAAAACACTTATACATTGTATCTATCGGCAAGGAAAAAGGATATCCTTGAACATATTAGCACCCAAACAAGTCAATAAAATTAACCTCGAGGTGGGTAATAAGAAAAGAAGAGACCTTCTCACGATGAACAAAAACATGGGTCAAGAGAGCTCTAAGCAAAGGCACAAGTTTTAGCCTTACTTATGCTTGATAAGTGATGAAGTAACACTCTTGAATCCTTTAGACAAGCCACTGATATCGTTATACCAAGATGTGTTTTCGCAAGAATTACCCCCTAACCTTCCTCCAATTGGAGACACTAAACATCAAATTAACCCAATTTCTAATGCCCTTCTCCCTAGCAAGGTAGCATATAATATGCAACCCTGAAGAAACTAAGGAACTCTAATGCCAAGTTGATGAATTGATAGCCAAAGGTTATGTAACAAAAAGTATGATTCTTGCTTGGTTTCGGCTTTGTTAGTGCCTAAGAAGGATGGTTCTTTTTGCATGTGAATGGATACTAGGGCTACAAATAACATAACCATCAAATATAGGTATCCTATACCAGAGCTTGAAGACAAGTTTGATGAGATGCATGGCTCCTCTATCTTCTCCAACATTGACTAGACAAGTGGACATCACCAAATCAGAATAAGAGAAATGAATTAGTAGAAGACGGCTTCTAAGAAAATTGGTGGTCTTTATGAGTGGCTAGTGATGTCATCTAGCCTTTTTAATGCTCCTAAAACCTTTTTGAGGTTTATAAATGAGGTTTAAGGCCTTCTCTTGGGTGGTGGTCTACTTTGACGACATTTTGGTTTGTTCAATGAACAAAGAAGACCATTTGCATCATTTGGAAGAAGTGTTGAAGGTTGTAAGGGCTCCAAAGCTCTATTGAAAGTTAGAACAGAGTGAAGTTTTCTCCCTCCCCCCTCCCTCCAAGTCACAATTTTAGGGTATGCTATTTTAGAATAGCATCTCGATGCATCAATCTAAGGTTGAAGCAATGAAGTTCTGGCCTACTCCAAGCTCCATCACTGAATTTAAAGGTTTTCATTGTCTTGCTCATTTTTATATGAGATTTATCATGGGTTTTACCACCCTTACTGAAGCAAGTGTCATGCCCACTCAAGTCCAAAAGAGCTCCCACATCCTCCTTAATGCTCACAAGCTCCGTCAAAAGGGACTTGGCCATGTGCTGTTGTCAAGCTTCAATTCCAACCTCATCCTAAACCTTTAGGATTTGTTACTCTTCTATTTTGGGAAGGTCAAGAGGCCTCCTGAAGGGTTTTGTCCATCAAAATGAATTTAAACCCACGGAGATAATAAGAAAGGCCTAAAACAGCAAGGTATATGCTAGCTGTAATTTAACCCGGTTTTAACACGGTTTTGTGGGCTTGATTATTCAAGTTCAGTATGGGTTTAAAATGCAGCAAACCCAAATTTTGGGAACCTTCTTATATAAGATAAAAGGGCATAAAAAGATTTCTAGGTTAAGGCATTGGGTAATAGGTCAAGTGGAGCCTTTTTCAAGATGCTGCAGAAACTGTCCCAACCTGCATATGCTTCACCTTTTGCCCTATATCTCCCAAACGGTAGCTCCAAATTGCTACCCACTTAATCCATGTGAAATCTGACTTCCTAAGCTTTCCAGCAAGGTCTAGTTCAGCCAATTTGAGTAAGAAACCTAGGAGATATAGCTGTTTGCAGTTGACCATTGTAAACTAAAAAGCTGTTGACAAAAGCATAAAGCACTTTTCAGCTTTTCATTTTGCTTTTTGGTTCCCTCTTGCTTTATGAACGTGTATGGCCTCTTTCCCCCTTTTCTTTCAGCTTGTTAAAGGCTCTCATTATATAAGGGAGGCCTTGGGTTGTAAGAAATCAGATTTGAACCATGTGAATTTGCTCAAATTTCTCTCTCTAAAATCTTAAGTTCTCTTTATCCTTTCTCAAAGGTGGTGACTCTTGAGTGGAATCCTTTATAGAATTATAGGTGGCATAGCCTTTAAGCATGTCTTGGTGGATCCTTAGTCTTGATTGGTGGCCTAGCCTTTAAATCAAGTCATATCTTGCTACTAAGAGGGAATTTGCAACTAAACTCAAGCAAGCTACATCCGGCCCATCCAGTTCACGCTCCATGTGGTATCAGAGCTAATCCAGGTTGGTGTTCTTGAGTTTATATCACATTTCCTTACTTAGTTTCATCCTTGTCAAGCTTTTCTTTCACCCTTGTTGTGAACAACCTTGGTGAAGTTATACGTCTCTCACTAGCTTAACCCTTTCTACATAACCTTGGCTAAACACTTCCTCAAAGCCACAAACCATAGCTTACACTTGATTTTCTCCCACAAAAATCCCTCTTTTACTCCTCTAAGAACCCCCATAAAATGGCTAAACGCCAACCCCCACCAAAACCTTCCACAAACTTTCCATCCACAAAAACCATGCACACGGCCAAAACCTAGGCATGGCCACCCCATACCACCAGGCACGACCGTGCCACCACCCCCTAGTTGCATAACACTAGCACAGCCTCCCCGTGCCTCCAAGCACGACCGTGCCACCCCTCTCCTAGCCTGCTTCCACACCGCGCTTCCCTAGCACAACCGTGCCTCCTCCTATCTAAGCCCTAACATCTCCTCTTCTCCTTTCCCACTTTCACCATGTCTAATGAAGAAAACCCCTCCACTGATTCTCTCCAACCAGCAAGGGTACCCAGAGGTGTGAGACTAGAACAAGCTCATATGATGAGACAAGATAATGCCATCCAAAGCCTACAACAAAGCGTGAGACAAATTATTAGGCAACTTGAGAAAATGTCCAACCAATTTATGGCCCTCCAAGGAGGCCAAAGAGCTCAAGAGCCAAGTGATCATGGGGATGAACAAGGCTTCTCTAGTGACTCCAGCATGGGAAGCAATCCAAGAAAGGGAGGTAGGAGACCTCCTATGGATGACTTTAGAGACATCAAGGTAGAACCTCCAGAGTTTAATGGCAACTTGAACCCCGATGAGTACCTTGAATGGGTTCAAGCCATGGACCGAATCTTTAAAGCCAAGGGCTATGATGATGAAAAGAGTTTCAAGGTTGATAGCCTTAAACTCACAAGCTATGCCTCCTTGTGGTTTGAAAACATCAAGAAGCAAAGGGCTAGAGAAGGCAAGAGAAAGATCAACTCATGGGAGAAACTTAAGTCTCTCATGAACAAAAGGTTCCTTCCCGAAAGCTACAAGCAAGACATCTACAACCGACTCTTCTCACTCAAGCAAAACAATATGAGTGTGGGTGAATACATGAGAGAGTTTGAACAATGTCTCTTAAGGGGAGGCATCCATGAACCCTAAGAGCAAATCGTGGCTCGGTTTCTCAACGGGCTAAACCCTCTTATTGCTAAGAAGGTGGAACTTCAAACTTATTTCACCTTGGATGATATCTTCAAGTTAGCCTTCAAGGTTGAAAAGCCAGGAAAGGAAAAGAAAGTCTTCACTAAGCCTTTTTCCACAGAGCAAGTAAGTTCATTACCTCCATTCAAGCCCTTTTCTCACCCAAAACCCGAGGGCACCTCACGGGTTGACAAGGGTAAGGTCGTGCCTCTTCCTTCTCCAAAGGAATTGCCTAAAAAGCTTGAAGGAAAGAATTGCTTCAAGTGTCAAGGTTATGGTCTTTTCCAACACAATTGCCTAAATCAAAGGGTCATGACCAAGCAAGAAGTTGAAGAAGTTGATGCCATGATGATAGAAGTGCGAGATGAAGCTAATGGGGCAGATTTGGACCCCATGGAAGATGAAACTCAACTTGATGCCAATGAAGGTGAACTACTTGTCTTAAGGAGGGTTTTACATGCCCAAGACACTCCTTATGACAAGGCTCAAAGAGAAATAATCTTTCACTCTAGGTGTACCATCCAAGACAAGGTATGCAACTTGATCATCGATGGAGGAAGTTGCACCAACGTTGCCTCCACAATTCTTATTGAGAAGCTTGGCATTCCTACTATTCCTCATCCCATGCCTTATTCTGCGAAATGGCTCAATGATGGCGGCAACATTAAGGTAACCAAATAAGCCCTTATCTCCTTTTCAATTGGGAAGAAGTATAGGGATAATGTCCTTTGTGATGTGGTGCCTATGAGTGCTTGTCATGTTCTTCTGGGTCGGCCTTAGCAATTTGATAGGCGTGTCATGCATGATGTCAAAAACACTTACTCCTTGATCATTGATAAGGAGAGGATTGTCTTAAACCCACTACCTCCAAACCAAGTCCACAAAACTAAGCCTAGGGTGGGAAGTAAGAAAAAGAGAGACCTTCTCATGTTGAGTGAAACACGGGTGGAGAGAGATTTAATCAAAGGCAAGCAAGTCCTAGCCTTGTTAATGCCTGAAAGCAATAAGAGTGAGGAAGTGACTCCCTTACACCTCAAAATCGACCCCCTCAACTCACAATACCAAGATGTTTTCCCGCAAGATCAACGCCCCATTGCTTACTTTAGTGAGAAGTTCAATGGCTCAAGGAAGAACTACTCCACATATGATAAAGAGTTCTATGCTTTGGTAAGAGCAGTTGATCATTGGTCACATTACTTGAGGCCAAAACAGTTTGTAGTTCACTCCGATCATGAGGCCTTGAGGTACATGAATGGCCAACATAAACTCACTCCAAGGCATGCTAAATGGGTTAAGTTCTTGCAAAGCTTCTCCTTTGTGGCTAAACATAAGAAAGGGAGCATGAATGTAGTGGCGGATGCACTCTCTAGACGACACTCCTTGCTAGCCGTGATGGAAGCAAGGGTCCTAGGCTTCCAATTCATCCGTAAGCCCTACCAAGAAGATGGAGATTTCAAGCACTATCTCCATGGGAAAGAAGGTCACAAGCATAGCCCCTACACTCTCCAAGAGGGCTTCTTATTCAAGGGCAACAAGCTTTGTATTCCAAAAGGACCCACACGAAAAATTCTTGTCAAGGAAGTTCATGGAGGAGGTCTAGCTGCCACTTTGGAATCAATAAGGCCATTGATATGCTCAAGGAGCACTTCTTTTGGCCTAAGATGGGAGGTGATGTTCATGAGATGTATAAGGCAAGAGCCAACAAGCACTGCAAAGCTATCACCTTCAAGCCCGGGGACTTAGTATGGTTACACTAGAGAAAGGAGAGACTCCCATCAAGAAGGAAGAATAAGCTTATTCCTAGAGGGGATGGTCCTTTCAAATTCCTTGAGAAGGTCAATGATAATGCCTACAAACTTGAATTGCCCGGAGATATGGGTGTATCCCCTACATTCAATGTGGGTGATCTCACACCCTACTTTGATGATGAAAAAGATGGTGATGATTTGAGGGCAAATCACAATCAAGAAGGGGAGGATGAAGCAAGTGTCATGCCCACTCAAGTCCAAGAGAGCTCCCACATCCTCCTTAATGCTCACAAGCTCCACCAAAGGGGACTTGGCCTATGTGCTGTTTTCCAACTTCAATTCCAACCTCATCCTAAGCATTTAGGATGTGTTACTCTTCTATTTTGGGAAGGTCAAGAGGCCTCCTGAAGGGTTTTTTCCATCAAATTGAAGTTAAACCCACGAAGATAATAAGAAAGGCCTAAAACAGCAAGGTATATGCTAGCTGCAATTTAACCCAGTTTTGTGGGCTTGATTATTCAAGTTTAGTATGGGTTTAAAATGCTGCAAACCCAATTTTTGGGAACCTTGTTATGTCAACTAAAAGTGCATAAAAATAGTTCTAGGTTAAGGCATTGGGTAATAGGTCAAGTGGAGCCTTTTTTAAGATGCTACAAAAATTGTCCCAACCTACATATGCTGCACCTTTTGCCGTATATCTCCCAAACAGTAGCTCCCAATTACTTTCCACTTGATCCATGTGAAATCTGACTTCCTAAGCTTTCCAACAAGGTCTATTTCAGCCAATTTGAGTAAGAAACCTAGGAGATATAGCTGTTTGCAGTTGACCATTGTAAACTAAAAAGCTGTTGACAAAAGCATAAAGCACTTTTCAGCTTTTCATTTTGCTTTTTGGTTCCCTCTTGCTTTATGAACGTGTATGGCCTCTTTCCCCCTTTTCTTTCAGCTTGTTAAAGGCTCTCATTATATAAGGGAGGCCTTGGGTTGTAAGAAATCATATTTGAATCATATGAATTAGCTCAAAGCTTTCTCTCTCTAAAATCTTAAGTTCTCTTTATCCTTTCTCAAAGGTGGTGAGTCTTGAGTGGAATCCTTTATAGAATTGTTGGTGGCATAGCCTTTTAAGCAATTCTTGGTGGATCCCTAGTCTTGATTGGTGGCCTAGCCTTTAAATCAAGTCATATCTTGTTACTAAGAGGGAATTTACAACTAAACTCAAGCAAGCTACATCCGGCCCATTTAGTTCACGCTCTACTTACTGCCCCAATTACCGAATGCGTGAAGAAAGTTCATTTGAGTGGAGTAAGGCTGCCCAAACTGCATTTAAGAAACTCAAGTCCAAACTTTATGACTCACTTGTTTTACCTCTTCCCAACTTTCATAAAGCGTCTGAGGTTGTTTGTGATATAAGTGGAGTGGGTATGGAGGTTGTCTTTATATAAATCCAATGCCTTATCACCTACTTTAGTGAGAATTTTAATGGCTCAAGGAAGAATTACTTAATCTATGTCAAAGAGTTCTATGCTTTGTAACAGCTCTTAATCATTAATTAAATTATATAATGTTAGGCGATAAATTGTCCTATTTTACGTGTCTCTTTCATCCACTTTTAGCTCGTATAATAACTTAATCTTTAGCATTTTTATTTTTTTTATTTACATTTTGTAGGAAATAAGTTCAAATGGAGCAAATACCGCGAAAAGGACCGAAGACGGGACAAAGCGAAGAAAAATAGGAAAAACAGACAAGAAGGAACAGCAGGGGGGTTGAACCACCGCGCCAGAAAAATGGCACAGTGGGGCTGTGCCACCTTGGCACAGTGGGGCCGTGCCATGTGGCATAGTCATGCCCCCCCCGGGCCGCTGTTTGGTCGCGTAATTCTATTTAATCCTCCTTCGGTTTTTTTGTTCGAAGGTCGCTCCGAATTCTCTCTGGCGATTTTTAGGGTAGGTTTTAGGTTAGTTTATCAAATAAAACCCCAATAGGAGGACTAGATTAGGATTGAGGATTGTAATCTTGGATTCAACCTTTGGATTTCAAGTTCCTTCTATCAATCAAGTCAAGTCAACCTTTGGATTTCAAGTTCCTTCTATCAATCAAGTCAAGTCAACCTTTGGATTTCAAGTTCCTTCTATCAATCAAGTCTAAGTTTTCTTCCCTTTTCTCTCTTTAGTTCATATGTTGTTCTTGTTTACATTTTGCTAGTTTAATTCTTGTATTTGTTTTCTTTAGTTTAAATTTTTAGTTTTCATTGTTAATTCATGTTTATTTAGTTGTTTGGATTTGATTTATTTCATTCTCTTTCTTCTCTTGTTCAAGTTCATGTTCTTGTTTGCTAGTTTAGGTTTTCATGTGTTTATAATGTTTAGTTGTTAATTTTGGTTGTTTTGGATTGTGGCTAGCCCTTGATGGTTAATTAACCATATTTAGGCCTCAACCCTCCCTTGTTTATGCCTAGAACTTAGAGTTTTCTTTCATGCCCGCCAAGTGTTCGATGAAATATTTGAGAGAGCTTTCATTCGTGTTTTGGGGCAATCAACTTATGTTGAGAGGTGAGGTCGATTGTCTAGTGTAGGTAGAGAGAATAGTTGGGATTGGGGTATGAAAATAGTCTCGTCGCTAGCTAGGTCAAGCGTTTTCAATCTTGTAGTTTAGTTGAAGTAATCCCATAAAAATAGGAGGTTAGAACAATTAGACTAGCTCATGACCCTTGACAGAGAGCTTGGGTGGTTTTAATGATGCAATCGACCATCTCTGAATAATAGCATAGCTTGGGAAGGTGAGGGATTAACTTTATTACTTAGCTCATCTTAGGTATAATCATAGTCCGAGCCAACCTGGTACCTGACCTTCTTTTTATTTTTTATTTTCTCTCTTTTTGTTTTTATTTAGTTGTGTATATTAGGGTTGTACTTTTGTGGTGATCATTTTGAAGAGAAATTTGGGATGTTGTTAAGCCATTGATGGCTATGATCACCGTTTTTGTGTTTTTGTGGATATTTGTGTGTTGTGATTGGTGGTGTTGATGGATTGGTATATCTTTGTTTTTGCTGGTTAGTTTTGTATATATGTGTGGTCTTGCTTTTGATTTGGTGAGTGTTTTTGGGAAAGTGGGCTAGCTTGCATATGTGTGCAGGTTTAGTGTTCTTGTGTGTGTTTGTTTTGTTTTGTATGTCTTGTGTGTGATCTTGTTTTCTTTATTTTTGTGTGTTTTGTGGTTGGTGATGACTCTCAATTCCAAATGAGAACATTGTGAGATTTAGGTGTGGGGGTGGGGTCATCTACCCTTTTATTCTTATTTTTGTGAAAATTTTTCATTTTTGTGTAAATTTTTGAACTTTTCTCTTTTTTGTATAATTTTGCCTTTTTTTGGATTTAGGGGAGTTTTGTACTATTTTGATCAGCCTTGATCTCCGGTACCTTGGCTATTAGCTCGTATATAAATATAATGTGCGTGATAGATATTCGTCCTAAGTCTGTCATTTTAGGCCTTAGTTCTAACCCCAACAGTCCATTGTAATTTTGCAATCCAATCCCGATTTATGTATTATCATTATCTTACATTCTTAGTCTTCCATGATCGACTCTCCCACTTGTCTACTGCACAGCTACCTTTGTATGTGCTTGCACCCCTTTTCCAAAAATAAAAACAAAAACAAAGATAAACAAACTCATGCGCTACTGGTCATGTCCCTTTGAGGGGTGATAAGAGTTTGGAATGACAAAGAAGAAGAAGAAGAAGAAGAAGAAGAAGAAGAAGAAGAAGAAGAA
>JACYFF010010365.1:61611810-61654310 GCA_017589665.1 Selenicereus undatus | reverse complement strand
TGAGAAACTTGGATGACTTTCTTTCGTAAACTAATGTGAAGCTTTTCTTATAAAGTGTGTACCATTACATATTATGTAATCCTTTATTAAGAACCTTTGTGTTGTTCAAGTGCAAGCAGGTGTTAGACATACCCATGTTATGTTCTAATATAATCTAATCCATAACTCCTATCTGAGCGTTATTAAACAATTATCTTGTAAAGTTGCCTAGTTATCCTAACAATATCTTATTGAATATCCTTTCAACAGTTCAATGGTTCATGACATTAATCTTCTTGTGGAATCATAATCCTCAAGGTTAGGTGTTATCCTCTTTCTTCGATTAATTATGTTTGCTTAAATTACTTCTGGTAATCCTTCTTTCCTTATTAATTTGGGCCCATAGTATTTGTAACAAATCTTGATCCCTGTTGCCTTCTTTTGCCAGCATCCTGGAATATATTATATCTACCTAAGAATATTTCCATACATTTTGAGGATAGGCAATTAAACTCTTTATAATGCTTTGACCTCTTTCTATGGCCATTTTTAGAGTTAACAACCATATGTCCTTATGAGCACAACGTGAGTTTCTCTAACAATGCCTTGAATGGAAGACCACCTTTTTTTTTAACATAAAACATCAAGTTGCTCTCTAATACTGTTACACACCATTCAAATTTATAATCTTTGTCTGTTATTTTCCTTTGTGATCTCCTGTGGATAAATTAAGAACCATCGTGACTCTTTGTTGTCATCACACGAGCTTACAGGTGGGTCCTTTTATAACTAATGA
Source organism: Selenicereus undatus (assembly GCA_017589665.1). Taxonomy (NCBI): domain Eukaryota; kingdom Viridiplantae; phylum Streptophyta; class Magnoliopsida; order Caryophyllales; family Cactaceae; genus Selenicereus; species Selenicereus undatus. The sequence goes on along the minus strand of JACYFF010010365.1, from coordinate 61,653,535 downwards.
AATATATTTTTGTGAAAGTCTCATTGTATATTTTTGCACCCCTTCCTACTTTTGTTTCACATTAAGTTGAAGGCAAATTGTTTCATCGCCACCCCATTTCAGACCATCCAGCAATGTTTGAATGTTGTGACCCTAAGGGTTCCTAGAATAAAAATCATACAAACATGAATAATTTTATGGTCTAATATTGGAACAATACCTTGCATGTTTTATTCTTTGTAAATAGCAATATTCGACTTGCCTTTAAACATTTTATCACCAACTAAATTGCCTATTTTTGTTGTTATCTAACTTTCAAATTAATGTCAAATGTTCTTTTCTTGCGTAATTAATGGCTGTGACCTTTTAATTCTTACTGCCCTCTATTTTTGAGTTGTTTATACTTACAGTTTTTTTCATTCTACTTGCCTATAGTACCATTTTTCCTACCCATCATTTCGTAATCAGTCATATGTCCCTTTAATTAAAATCTTACATTAGCAATATTCTCATCAATTTTAGCCATTGACTTATTACGCCTTTGGTGATCTTGATTTGTTTCCTGACCTCATTTCTTTGATATTGTATTGCCTCTCTGATCTAGACCATTTGCTTAATAGGTCTTAAGTGATACCCAAAATTTTCTAATTTGTGCTTGCCTTTCACATTAAAGCCTTTTTTTTGACATTTCTTATATTTGTCAAAATTAGCCGTTTTGTAGAGTTATTTCATCTGACCTTGTCATTCAAAACTTCTGGAGTTTTATGGACCACCAAAAGTACTCGTGCCTTCCGTGTAGCGTGATTAACTATGTCTTTGAATTTTATTTTTTACTATAGAATGTGTTTTTAATCAAAATTCAATGGTTGACTACATTCTGAAACTTTGTGGTCATCATCTCCTCCATTTTGTTGAAAGCATATTTATACCTATAGCCGGCACCCCATCATTCTTAGTCATAAACCTGCACAGATTGTTTCGAATTAGCCTACACAACCTGCTTTGAATTAGATATGCATTACAAGTTTCACAAATGTGGTTGAATATTGCATCGTTGCAATACCACCATTCCTCGTCCTTCTAAGTTCTGCCCCCATAAATGAACTTGATTCTTTTCTACTCAATCACATCACTTTATTGGAACTTCTTTCATCTGAACAAGGGCTTATTTGTGTGAATTTATTTTATAATAAATCTAGGACTTCTACACTTTGGTTATTCAAGCCAATTTATTGCGCTGACCATACTGATTATTGACTAGAATAGACACCTTGTTGAAACTTAGTTGCTATTGTTTTGGTTGTAATTCAACAGCTGAATCTAAGTGTAACTTAAACATCATACTTTTTCGAGATGATTCCAGTTCCTTCCTTTGAACCCCCCTTTGGTCATTATTTATATGCCCTATGTTGGAAGTCATCCTTCTTCCATTCTTTATAATACCAGTGCTACACATATAATTTTGACTTTTAATCACACGATTGGTGTGAACATTCTATGAATAGACTACCTCTTATTTCCTTGTATGACTCAAATGACCTCAACTCATTTGCATTTCTATAGTGTGTTTACTTTGAATAGCTTGATTGAGCAATGAGAACAACAAAAGTAGCATTGAGCAAATAATCTTACCTTCTTATTTTCGATATTCTAATCTCATCTTATTTTATAAATAGTGTAATTGATCCTATCATTCAGCCCTCTAATTGTCCATCCTGATTGAGATGGTATAGAATACTCACCTTAGTCATTGATATGGCCCACGAGATGTCATATATCTATTGATTTCTCTTGGGATCCATATTCACAAACCATGATTCTTCTAGCAATCTCCTTTAGAATTCTTAAAATACTCATAGCTATCTTTCTTCTAACCATTTCGTGCCGATTCCTCGTTTATGACCTAATTTTGTTGCTTGTTTCTTTTATGAGTAATAACTCACTTGTTCATCACTTTCACCATTTTGATCCTTGGGTATATTCTTCTTTAACGTTGAATTTAGATTTAGTAAGCATTTGACTAGCCGTAGGAGGAAGGTCATGTAAATGAGCAAGTGTGGAGTGGTGACATAAAGTACATTATATCCCTTCATTGTTAGCCTAGAAGTTACTATAGATTCAAGTCCCAGGAAGAAATTAATCAAATTTTAGGGAACAGTTGAAGGTTTGGCCCTTAATGGCCACATAATGCAAGTTAAAATATGGATTAGGACCTTTCTAATAAGAGCATAGTGTCAAATAATGCCAAAGTTAATCCAAGCAACCAATGATAGAGCAAGGAACATACAAGAGTGTATTAAGACTGCCTATAGTCAAAAAAAGAGCCATGATGATGAAAGAGCAGATTATTAGAATTCCGAGTGGGGAACAAAGTATTCTTTAAGGTATCACCATCAAGAGGGTGAGAGTCTCAATGTCAGAGGGAAATAGAGCCCTAGGTACTTTAAGACTTATAAATCATTGAAAAGCTAAACTTAGTGGCTTATAGATTGACTTTAACAGCAGAACTTGAACCTCTCCATAGTGTTTTTCCTATTTCACAACTTAGAAAAGTATGATCTAGACACAAATCACACCATTGTGATAGAGCCTATATAAGTTGCTGAAAACATGATGCGAATATCGGATAACAAAGGTAAACAGTTCCGCAATAAGAGCATTCCCCTAATCAAAGTTCCATGGGCTACCACACCTCCTTGGTAGCCCCATGGAAAATAAAGGGAGATATCACAAATAAGAACTTGTACTTGTTTTAAGGTAAATCTTAGATCTCTTCTAAATTTATGAGTTTTAAGGACGAAATTTATTTTAAGGGTAAAGGTTGTAATAATCCGAACCCAATCCGTGCTCATTAATTCAATTAATTTCAATTTAACAAAGTTGAGCACCATATTTCAATTCCACATTTGAAATAATTATGTGATTGTAGGTTGAGATGACGATAATATCCCTGAAATAAGATTTAGTCATACTCTGCATAAAATCATTCAAAGTTTATAAGCAAATAAAGATTAACACATCTATAAAACTTAGTGAAAGTGATAAATTGTCACAGGACATATTATTTTTATAATTTACCTACATATGTTATGTGAATAAAATAATAATATGAATAAAGAAAATAAAAAGAAAAATGAATACAAAAGTACATGCTAATCAATATGGTTGAAATTATAATCTTTCTAAACAACTTCAAAAGCTATCAAAAACAAAATGAGAGTAAAAATAGATGTGGAGGTGTGTTGGTGGTCTTATTTTGAGTAAAATGCAAAGAATAAACCCAAACAAGAACGTAATTCTTGAGATTAGTAAGTGGGAGTATGTTGGCAAAAGAATTAAAACAAAAGAAATTTGTTAAGATTTAATAAAAAAGAAAGTCAAGCCCCTTTCTTACTTTTTTGTACTTCTTCTTCCTCTTCCCCTTCACGCATAGGATGGCCTTCCCTAGCTGTGCCCCTGCCCTGGCCTATGGCCGTATGTTGGCATAGTTGGGGGCCCCTACATCCATCTCCATCCATGCCTCCCCCTTCTACCTTTCCTTCTCTTTTTAGTCCTTGAGTGATTACAAGCAGAGTTTTAAGCTTTCCTTCATTTGCCTTCACCAGTTTTCTTCTTAATTAGTTGATAAATTGTACTCTTTTACCATTAGATGAGTATTGTTGGTTTAAATTTCAAGTCATAATTATAAATTTTGCGGATTTGAATACGTATATGCTTATGGTGTTTATGGAAATGTGGTTTTGAGTTAGGCTTATGAAAATAAATTCCTTGGAATTAATTAAGTCAAAATTAAGGGAGTTTTGTTGTCATTTTAATGAAAGTTATGATCTTTTGTGTGTATGAAACTTTGACCTTCAAAGAGTTAAGAAGGAAGAAAAAAAGTTTGAGTTTGGGATATGGAAGAAAGGAGGGAAGGGATTTTGGGCATTTTGAAACAATAACACTTGTTCAAGAATTTAAAGTTTAATTAGATAATTGAATTGTGTTTTAGTGGGATTCGTGATTGAAAGCAACACCAAACTTGGGTTCTTGAAGTCTAATGAGAGTGCTAAGGGCGATGGTTTATAGCTAGTGTCAATGATTTATTAAGGTGTTAATTTACACAAGGATGTAATTAGATGTTGAACCATGCCAAAGTAGATTAAGGATGACCTATTTCCTCGTAATCTAAACATGCAAATGATAATTGAAATTTACCTAGGATTTAAAAGTGAATATCCTTTCAATTAGGATTCCCAGACCATGTGGGTTATGTCGAAAATAACATTGGACCCGCAAATTGGATTTACTCCGCCTAGCCACTTTTCCCTTAATCAATCACTAAATTGTAATTTATAAAGGATGGAAATTGAAATAATATTAATAATAAGAATATCACTACTAATAATAGTTATGATAGGAGCAATAATATTTTAATACTAATGATAATTAAAGAAACACTACTAATAGTATTAGCTAAAATAAAAGAAAGGCCAATGAAAATAAATTAAAAAGAAATGGAAATAAGATTTAATTGTAAGCTTAATTAAATAATAATGAGAGTGTCCGCAACTAAGAAAAAAAACCAAGTAAAATTTTGGGTTATCTATTAAGATAACTATATGTTGTTTACCAAGATTGTAATAACACAAAAAAGCTATTTAACTAATTAATAATGAGAGATCAATTTGAAACACAAGCAAGACCACTTTCGCCGTTATTGAGCCACAAATGAATACTTTACAGGATAGGAAGATTTTAAATCCAAGTATGTTTACTAACTGTAGCCTTCACAAATTCACACATCTTTAAATATCAAAATCATATAATGCGTAATTATTCAATGAATCATTTACAAGCCTTGTTTTTCCATACAAGCAAGATGATCCACCAGTTATGAATTATCGGGGCGCGAGGTTTCAGCTCAAGCTTCCCGATCAGCCTGAGACGTTTATACGTATTGAATGGTCGCATTGTATATATGAGTTCTTCAATTTGGATTTCACTTTCAAATAATGGTAATAGTTTTATTATAATTTTCTATCCCTCTTATTTTGAAAAAAAAAATGAATTGAAATGCGGCTGTTCATCAAAAATGAAATTCCATCTTTAACGTAAAAGAGTAAGCATATTGAGTTTTGGCTCACTATTTGAATATTTGGTGTTTCATTTTTTAGGTAAATAAACTATGAAGTCCTAACTTGACGACACCCCAGAAGTAAGGAGACAGTAAATGCAGTTAGACAATTTCGTAGTGACATTCATAAAGTCATGGTCGTCAGAGTGTAGTCTTCATGGTTGTTGGATTAACGTTTGAGATTGAACTTAAATGAATTATGCTCAGTTTGGATTAAACGTAACCTAGAATGTGTTATCATGTTTACGTAAATGAATTAACTAAGCCTTATCTTTCCTATGATGACAGTAATGTTCAAACCCTGATATTTTTACTATGCTAACTAATTAGTTAATTAAAACTGATATTGTGATTAAGAGTTGGGGGGTTACAACTAACTTGCATCACATCTCTATCAATAGGAGTTCTTTGCTATTGCTGGGCCCCATGAAGCCCTTAATAGAAATCTTGTATCACCTTTGCTGCCTCATTGGAGCCCTTCACCTTGTTGCCTATTGAATCTTATATGGTGTATATATAACTTGCTAATTTCCTACTTTTGACCTCGAAAAAAAAAGGACCCAGGAGTAAGAGTCCCTAAAATTAAGCCTCAGAATTTTTCTTTGTTGGTCATGAATATTTGCAAAAGAACCCTTGTTAAGCTTCTTTGAAGGGTACTTCAGTTGCCTGAAGAATTTTAGTAGTTAATACATTTTACTTCCCTCTTTAAGCCATGGCAGATGAGCATAGATAATGTTTAAGAACTTAGGATTGCCCTTCCACATATTAGAGTGCTTAAAGCTATTCTTTAGTGTAGGACAATCTGGAAAAGAGAGGAGCAAGGGGTATAATATGAAAGCCCACTCTGCAGGTACTCCACATGTATAAAATCAAAATCATTATGCCACGCATTATTTGTAAAAGCTCTATCTATCCTAGACCATATTGTTTTGTTAGTCCAAGAAAAATAAGAGCTAAAGCTTCTCATCTCTTGCAAATCACAATTGGCCAAGGAGTAAGCAAACTCTTTAATCTCACCATTAACCATCTTATTTCCCCAAATCCTATCAAATATGGTTAACATGCCATTAAAATCCAAGATGATGCACAATGGGTCATCCATATGATTGAAAATATGCCAGAGAGAATCACAAAAGTTTTCTTAAGGTGACCTTTATGTAAACCATAAATAAAGAAAATATAGAAATGCCTTTGAGTAGCAAGCTCAACAATATTGTAGTGCATTAGCTGCTTAGTTGCAAGCTTAACCTTTGCCTAATAATTGGGAGGCTTCCAAGCCACCTAGAGTTATTAGCTTTAGGATTGAAATCAATATTAGTATACTACTTCCATCATATAAACAATCTGCTAGCTATCCCTCTATGTTCTGTTGTTGCACCTTAGTTTTAGGCAAACACACAAGAGCATTGTTGTAGTTGTGGAGGATGATTTTAATATATTCTTGCTTATTTGAGCCATTTAGCCTTGGGACATTCCAACTAATGATATCATCCATTAGCTTGGGAGAAAGGTACTTCTAAATTAGCTTTCACTACTATTCTACAATTTCAGTTTCCACAAGGGCATGAAAAGCATTTGATGAAGGTGTGAACTCTTGCTGCCCTTATGGGGAGACATTTATAGTATTGCCTGTCCTAGCAACTTTGGCAAAACCCTGCTCATCTTGCTTGGAAATATTCCCTATTGGTGTGCATGATTCAACCTGCGGAACGACCTCTGTAGCCTTGTCAACTCTCCTCTATTCTTTCCTCATACTATACTTTTTCTTGCACTCAGCTTTTGTATGGCCCAACATACAACAGCGAGAACATTTAGTTGGATTCCAGTCATATACCATTTTCAGTCTTACAGGAACATCATTATCATTAAGAAAGTCCACATGCTCTAGAAATGGGCCCTCCAGAGGAATATCATTAAGCATCGTAGCAAAATTTGACATAGACTTGTCCTTTGTAGCTTTATCAATTTTGCATGGTATACCTCATAGACAACCAATCTTCCTCAAGCTGTCAATTCCCCAATGTTTGATGTCCAATCCTAGGAATTCCACTCAAGTTGGAAGAGAGAAGACAAAACAAATGTCCATACTCATATGCTCAGTCCATGGCTGAAGGAATTAAAACTACTAATTAAGTGTAAACGAATTTACCTTAATTCAGTGGTGGAATCCAATTGAACCTTTGCTTGAATTACTGGTCGGAAAGGCACTCATAACGTGGAGATCCTTCATAATTTCACAGCCCACGAACCCTAGGTTTTGTGCAGAAAACTCACTTAGAAACCCTCGATGTTTCTCTCTGATGATTTTCCTCTTAGATTAACCCTCCTTTTACATTAGTAGAACAGTCAAGGCATTAGGGTGTTTCATAGGTGACTTAAGTAATTGACCTATTGGGCTTACAAACCCCGTATAGGTGTATTATGCCCCTAAGTCCAACATCTCCCACTCACACATAAGGAACTGCTTATTTCCACCTTAAGAGAAACTTATTTTTCTTTTATTTCAACATAATCTTCATATTGGGCAAATAGGTCGTGCGCGTAGCACACTTATGAGAGATCTATGCTATACACCTGTTAAGAATATATAGCCTCTCATTAGGAACCGTACATGAGTAGTGGAAGTATGCGAGTAGCCTAGATCATTTCAATCTTAATAAGATATCTCATTTTGATCTCATCAAACCATCATATTTCATATTCACAATTATGACCTATATGTCATAATTGGTGAGTCGGTGAATAAAAGATAATGAGATTCCATGACTGATCTTCCTCTTCTCACAAGACCCCCAACCAAATCCAACATATTTTTCTAGACATGTCCCACTAGATCGAAACACTTATGATTCTTTGGCAACACACTAAGATAACAAATATTGAATTGAGTCTCAAGTCACTGATTCGAGTCGTGAGGGTACATATATATAAGGCCATCACATTATGAGGTTTCTCACAAATATAAATAGAGATCTAACTTATATTGTCCTGCATGGTCGTCTTTTATAGACATGGTATGAAACATGTGTTACAACATTATCTCCTTTCGCATGGAGCTTGTGTCTTTAAATCGAAATGTTGTACATATGATATTTGGACACCATATTGCCCAAACAGAGTTCCCAAATCTACTCATTAATTTGAACTCACATCTAGCCTCTTTGACTTAGGCTAGGTAAAATTCGTTTTTTCCCTTATGTTGCAATGACCTTTTGTCATTATCAAGGCGACAGTCATGATTTTAAGTTGATAGTTCTCTTAATTATCCTTTTGATAATTCTACTTAAAATCTTATCTCATCTCCCATCGATTCTCTAATCAATGGAGGTTGTTACCCATGTGAGGGGGCTAACCTTAAGCCTACCTGACATACTTTTTATATTCAATAACGCTCATCAAGCATCATAAATAAGAATGTTCATCCAAACATTCCAACTAGTGTATACAAATAAACTTATTTTAAAAATATTAAAAAATCATTCAGGATTGTGTGGAAAAACATAACAAAGATAAGCCAAGTACATTTAGCACCTATGAACTCCCTGAGCCATAGTGTGTTCAACAAACACATCTCTTGCAATAGGCTTAGTTCGGGGGTCTGCAACCATACTCTTCGTATAAACATACTTAACATCCACTTTCTTGTGTGCTACCATGTCTTTGGAAAACTTGAACTTACTGTCAATGTGTTTGGTCTTACGATGATACTTAGGGTCCTTAGTATATCAACTGCGGCTTGACTGTCACAGTAGACTAATACTTGACTAGTACTATCAGCGTAACCCATTAGATGATTTAAGAATAACTTCTTGCACTGTTGTTGAGAGAGCCACGAATTCGGCTTCCATCATCGCTAAGGCATCACATGATTGCTTTTTACTACTCCATGACACAGTGTGAGTGCTGAGCAAGAAGACATATCCCAAGGTAGATTTTCTATCATCCAAATATCCTCCATAGTCAGCATCTGTGTGTCCCTTGAGGTGTTGATCATTGCCTTGATAGCACAGTGCATAATCAGAGGTTCCCTTTAGGTACGTCATGATCCTCTTGACTGCCTTCTAATGTGCCGGTCCTGCGTCAGATTAATATCTACTAACTAGGCTAACGATGAAATAAATATCTGGTCTAGTGCATAATATGGCATACATTAAGCTGCCAACTGCACTGGCGTAAGGGACTCCACTAATTTGTGGCTTTTCTTCTAGAATCTCAGGGCTCATTCTATTGCTCAAGGCTTTGCCTTTATTTATAGGAGTATCCATAGGCTTACAGCTTAGCATGTTAAACCGTTCAAGAACCTTTTTGATGTAATTCTCCTGAGAAAGAGATAACAATTTCTTTGAACAGTTTCTCAAAATCTTTACTCCAAGGATATATGCTGCTTCACCCATATCTTTCATCTCAAAGTTAGATGATAACCAGGTCCTTACCTCATTAATAAGCTACATATCGTTTCCAGCTATCAATATGTCATCAACATCTAATGATATAATTATAAAGTTGCCTTTAAACCTCTTGGTATAGACACAATGATTGTCATCAATCATAGTAAAACCACTATATGTGACCACACCATGAAAGTGAATATACTAGTGGCTTGCAAATTGTTTTAGGCCATAAATAGACTTTAGAAGTCTACAAACCTTGTGTTCTTCGCCTTTTTTATGCAACCTTTAGGTTGTTCCATAAAAATTTCTTCATTTAATTCTCTATCAAGAAAGGTAGTTTTTACATTCATTTGATGCAATTCTGGGTCCAAACTCGCAAGCTTAGCTAGAATTAGGCAAATAGATAAAAACCGTACAACAGAGGAAGAAAGTCTCTTCATAGTCAACTCCCTCCTGTTGTGTGTAACCCTTTGCAACCAGTCAGGCCTTATGCCTCTCAAATGTCCCATCAGCCTTGTGTTTGAGTTTGAGAACCCATTTGTTCCCAATAGCTTTGTGTCTCTTTAGAAGGTCAACTAATTCCCACACTTGATTAACCTTCATTAACTCCATCTTATCTTCTATTGCCTTGATCCATCTATCTTTTGAAGGGGTGGAAAGAGCCTCTTTTACATTTCTTGGCTCATTTTCCTCTTATAGGAGTGTTGTGAAGAGTTCTCCCACCTCAATGTTAAAACGACGGGGAGGGATGCTTCTAAGGTTACTTCACCTTAGTTAAGATTCATCAAATCTCATATCGTTCCCATGTGGATCGATTTCTCTCCCACTTGAACTATGATCGACTGGCTCGCTCCCACTTGGAACAAGATTAAGATTGCTTTCATTCGCATCTAATGAAGGAGGGGGGTCTTGATGACAAACCAAATCATCATCAGTTACAATCCTCCCACTCGAATGAAGGGGTCCTAATAGGTCGGGGTCCTCATGTTCAAATAGAGATAAGTCTTGGCCTATCTCGCCCCTCTTTGGAAATTCACTTTCTAGGAATGTGACATCTCTTGATTCGAATTCAGTTACGTTCCCACTTTCCTGCAACGACATGAACACATATCCTTTTGATGTTTCAGAGTATCTAATAAAGATACACTTCTTCCCTCTCAGGCCCAATGTGCCATATTTGGGAGAGGGATCGTGTACATAGGCTGCGCAATCCTAAGGTCTTAAAACAATTAGGTCAGGCTTTCTACCAGTCCATAACTTATATGGAGTGGTCGCAATTGATTCCGTAGACACACGGTTAAGAACATAGTCTGCAGTCAGAAGAGCATCTCCCTAATAGGAGATAGGTAATTGAGCTTGCCCCGCTATCGATCTTACCATCTCATGGAGTGTTCTATTTCTTCTCTTCGCAACACCATTTTGTTATGGAGTATTTGGAATAGTTAACTGATGTACTATTCCTTTTTCATCACAATATGCATTACATAGAGTCGATAAATATTCTCTTCCTTAATCGGTTCTTAAGGCCTTAACCTTTTTATCTAACTGATTTTCTACGAGGTTTACATATTTCTTGAAGCAACTCATTGCCTCAGATTCATGTGAGATCAAGTAGACATGATCAAAACGAGTGAAATCATCAATGAAAGTGATGAAATAAGAAGCTCTGAGCCTTGTTTGCACACTCATTGGACCACAAATGTTCGAATGAATCAACTGCAATGGAAGTTCGGCTCTGGTGGCCTTCCCAAATGGTTTTCTTGTTGATTTCCTTGCTAGGTAATGCGCACAAATAGACAAGGTAGCTTGCTCAATGTGTTCTAGCAAAGCTTCTTTTACAAGCCTTTGCATACAATTTTAGTTAATGTGGCCTAATCTAGCATGCCAAATATTCACGTCATTCTCGTAATTATGTGAAGAGGAAAACAAGGAAAAACTAATATTTAGATTAAGGGAACAAACATCCAAGTTCATAACAATTAAACCATCTCTAACAAAACCAGAACAGAGATATGTTGTTTCCAAAAACAACCTAGCTTCATCCTCATGAAAATGCCAATCAAAACCTAAACGCAATATAACTAACACAGAAATAATATTTTGGCGAATCTTAAGAGCAAACAAGACATCGTGTAGGATAAGATCTCTGCCGCCATACAGGACTAGCTTGCATGTTCCAATTCCTTTGACAACAACCTTGGTGTTGTTTCCCACACATATCCACATCGACCTACATGGGACTCGTCGGAAGTCCCGAAAAGCTTCACGATCCCTTGCTATATGGTCCGTGGTTGCTCAATCAACAATCCACATAGGATTAGTTTCAGAAAGAACGATAGAACTAGCAACATTAAAGTCACTCGTATGAGCATAGTAAAGTACCTTCTTAGGCTCAATGTAATCATGAGCATAGTGACCCATTTGGTTATATTTGAAGCACTTTACTTTTGCTTGATTCTTTCTTTTTCCATGCTTTTTATCGCCTTGTTGGTGATGCCTAGGCTTCTTAGTTGGCCCAGCCTTGCCCTTCCAGTTCCCTCGGTTCTTATGCTTAGAACCATTTTTTGAGTTGGAGGTTGATACGTGCACTTCTACACCCATCATTTTAACAGCCTCTTACTGCTCTTCCTCTAACTCAAGATGTCACCTCACATCCTCAAAAGTTTTTATATACTCATTGTGAGTGAGGCTCATCTTCATATGATCCCAACTATGGGGTAGGGAACATATCACAGCCTAAACCTGTTGCTCATCGGTCAACACATGGCCCGCATATGCCAATTCATTAATGATGTTTGGCATTTGCTTTAGACGTTTCTTCATAGGAACATCTGGGCGTTTCTTATAGGTGCCAAGGATGATTGTGAGTGACCTAAGCCTGGTAACCTAAGTGGTTCCAAACTTTATTTTCACAGCTTCCCATAGGTCTTTGGCATTAGCATGGACCTTGATATTTTTTAAGAGATCATTATCCATGCTGCTCAACAACATAATGTGGGCTAGAGAGTTGTTCTTTTTCCATGCTTCGTAGGCTTCACAGTCCCGCCTATGCTGGACTGTGTTGCCTGCCTTAGGCTCACTCATAACGTCATTCAAAATCTCAAGAACCTCTTATTCTTCCAGCACATATTGCACTTTCATGCTCCAGATTTCAAATTTCTCACAATTGAGCTTTCCACCTCTGTTAAGCTATGCAACATTGTTCTTGGAGGCAATTGACATCATGCTTGTAAAACATAAAAGTTTTACAATCGGCATAAAAGCACAGAGAAGTCTAACATTTATTTATTTTTGCATACACATAAATGTGACTTGACAGCGATTACTAAAGTTAATATAAGCAAACATAAACCCTGGAGTCGAAAGTTCACATGATGTTCCCAATCACCGTGTAGGGATGAACGTTAAATTTAATTAACTTTAATGATCCATTCAAGTCACTATAAGATTTTAGATGGTTAAATAATCTTAAAAAAAAGCACATTTTTTAAGATATTTCAATATCCGCTCGTAACACTTTTTAGGAGGAGTACATAACTTTTATATGTAATTTTTAGAATAATTATGTCACATAGAATATATTTCACAATATATAGCTAGACCTCAAGAATTTTTATTGAAGCACCCACATTTATACTTCATAAAAAATATTCACTAATATAAATGCTTAAATGAAAGAATCTCATACAATAATTACATGAAACACTTTATAAAAGCATAATCAAAAAGGGAAAAATAAGAGAAGTCAACCCTCTAGTTAACCCTTTCTGGTCAACCTAAGCTGAACTCAGTCAATACCATACCTCTTTTGACTCTTCAAAAAATTTTGTTTTTCTCGATCTGCTGATGCTGATCGTGGGCAGGGGGCCTCACGCCCACCCATGACCGCGGGTCACCCGACCCGTATCCAGATCGGGTTTGTCCAGTTCCCACACAGGGCCCACGCAAGAACAACACCGCAGTTCACACATTTTTGGTTCATTTTTCATCGAATTGATCAATGTAATCTATCCTACACTAGTTTTAGGATCCAGTTGAAGCTTTAATTGCTAAAACAAGTAAGAACAGCCCACGAAATTGAGCAAAAATGGCCGAAAATCATGGGTAGCCTCTGCCGGCGGATCACGCAAATTCGGCCAGATTTTGGCGATTTTACGACTAATTTTTTAGGGGTTTTGCTCAGGACACCATGGGAAGCAAAAATGAAAAATCAATTGCATGTAATGATAACAAAAAACTATCCAAAAATTTGATTAAAGTACACGAACCCTAACCCTAGGTTCGACAGAAAGCACTTTGCGAAATTTACCCCATAAACAAGTTAATTTCCGTCGAATTCTTGAGGGCTTGTGCACCAAATTACAAACTAAACATGAATCAAGCATCAATTGAGGAAATTGGATCGAGTTTGACATTAAATCGAACTGAAGTGCTCGACATGAAACCCTAGCACTATGAGACTTAATCTCTACCAAAAATTCAGCATAAAGTTGCTTGAGATTGATCAATAATCAAAGGGTTTCAATTCACATAATTGGTAATTAACAAAACCCATTCGTCAATTTTGGAATTCATAGGCTAAAATAGCATGAAATTGAATTTAAAATCGTGAACCCTAACCCTAACGTTGCAGGCGACCTTTTCGTAATTTTTCGGCCTATTTCTAGCTGATTTTTGGATTGAGGGCTTTCACTCATAATTTAGTGGGCAACAAAACTCACAACCAATTTTAATAGATTATAGTTAGAATTGATGAAAAACGAATAGAAATTGGTTTGAAAAATACGAACCCTAACCCTTAAAATTTCTAGTGATGATTCACCAAATTCCAGCAAAATTCCATTCAATTTGTAGTCGATTGCAGAGGGCTTTTGGTCTAAATCTATTGAGCAAGGCAATCCATGCATCAATTTGCACGAAAATCTAGTGAAAACATTAATTCATAAAATCAAATTTAGGGTTTAACATGTGGAAAAACCTAGAATTTTAAACTATAATTTCTTGAAAAATACTAAGCCAAAATATGTTTATTATATATCAAATTAAAGCTCTCTTCATGCTCTACCAGAATCCAGAATTTCACAAAAAGTTATCAAGAAATTACCCATGAAGTGATAGCATGAAGTTCTGGGGTTTGTCAGGTAATGACGAAAATTAGCACATGGCAATTAACATGTTTGGGGCATGCAATACAAAAATACGACGATGATTCAACCAAACAAGCCGATTGGCTCTAACACTAATGAAAGAATTAAAACTACTAATTCAGTATAAACGAATTTATCTTCATTCAGCGGCGGAATGCGATTGAACCCTGACTTGAATTACCGATCGGGAAGGAACTCACAATGCGTAGATCTTTCACAATTTCACAGCCTAAGAACCCTAGGTTTTGTGCAGAAAAATCACTTAGAAACCATCGATGTTTCTCTCTAATGATTTTCCTCTTAGACTGACTCTCCTTTTATATTAGTAGAACAACCGAGGTATTAAGATTTCATAGGTGACTTAAGCCGTCGACCTATTGGGCTTGCACTCCTTATGGGTATATTATGCCCCCATGTCCAACAATGGCTTAATGACAAAGTGTTCTTCTTATAAAAAAAAGTAAAGCCCTATTTTTACAACTAGCTCTTTGGTTTCTAAATTTGCAAATCCAACTAGAAAAATTCCTTTGCTCTTTGAGACTACCTTGTCGATCTCAAACATTTCCATATTCTTCTAACATATCCATTCCTTATATCAAAAGAAGGGATTGAACCCAAAACACAATATAAAATTCCATTTTTTCAATAAGCAATTTCTGGATCTGGATCTTATTTTTCTATTTTTGTAATTTTAGCTTAGTTTAGAGAGTCGATTTCTGGCTAAGTTAGGTTATTAGGTTTTAATTTTCACCTTTGTACGGAGAGCCGATTTAGGATTGTATTTTAGGGTTTATTTCATTTTTAAATTTTAGATTCCCCTGTTCTTGTGATTTCTGATTTGTTCTTGTAGTTTTAAATTTCTATATTGGATTTTATTTTCGTTAATAGATGAGCTCAATTTGTGATTCTAGCCTTGGGTTTACTCAGTTTTGGATTCCAGTTTGATATTCTCCCCGTCCTGTACTTTTTTGTGATGTTCTTTTCTTGCTCCCTCGATTCTACCTCCGCTAGGTATAGGCATGGGAAAACCACCACTAATGGAGTAGGTTGAGGTTTGTGTGAAGCTTGCTTTGTTGTGACATCCCTGTTTCTCCCCTATTCTACTTCTTCCTCATGTTCTTCTTTCTATGCTGTTTTGGTTTAGCAAAATTAGTTGATGGGCTTCATTTAGTGTTGGGTTAATTGGCGATTTGAGCTAAGTGTAGAGGCTTGTGTTGGTATTGTGGTCACCTATCTTAATATGTGATTTCCTATTTTCTGGTTTCAATTTTCATGACAATCTGCCATTGACGAAGGCAAGAAGATGGATATAGAAGTTGAAGCAAGGATACCCATGTTCTCCCTCACTTTGAGTCTCTTCCCCTCTTTTTATTTTTTTTCCCATTATTTGTTTAGTTTTGTTGATTATTTAATTGAAGATGTAGAGCGTTGGAATTTATGTTATTGTTTTTCATCATTTGATCATTTCATTTCTTCCATTTAATTAGTGGCGTATGTAGGTAATACATAGTATGTAAGCCATCCACATAAGTTCCATTACCTTAACAGTATGTTTGGATTGAGGGGAAAGAGGGGGAGGGGAGGGGAATAAAGGCTAATGAACAATTATTTCCTTTGTTTGGGAATATTAAATGAGGGGGAAGGAAGGGGAACCAACTGGAATACTTCACCCTCATTCTCCCCATTCTGATAATTTTTATTCAATCCCAAAACGTAGGGAAAGGATGGGAAGAAAAGATTTTCAATAGTTTTCCCCCCTTTCCCTCCATCCCCTCTTGTAACATATCTAAACAAGGTGAGTACAAATCAACCTCCATTCCTTCCCTTTCCCTCAATTACCTTCCCTTCTCTTCCGCTCCCTCCTCCCTCTCTATCTCAATTCAAACAATGTGTAATTCTTATTTTTAATTGTTTTACTATTCTATGACCTTTCATTGGAATGTTGGAGTATGAAAGTGGTTGTTATCCGACATTAATAAAATGAAAGAATATGACAGTGGTTATTGTCCCACTTTGATAAAGTTAAAGGGCTTGAGCATCTATATAAGCTTGTGAGTTACTATACCAATTACTAACATATTTTGGATTAGAACATCATTTGAGCTTATACTCATGACTCATTTGTTGAAAGCCTAATTTAATATAAAATTTAATATGGGATCAGAGCCAGCTACTCGATCTTAATTTTGCACTATCTCCTTTTGATTAAATTTGTGTGCATGTGTTGAGCATTGTTAGTAGCCCATGTGTAACACCCCAAATATACATGATTCCTTGTTTGGGTTCTCTTCATTAGTTTCATCAATTAGAAGTAATATCCCAAATGATCGGGACGTTAACACCGTCCAAAAAGAACAAGACTTTGCTTGTAAACGATAAATATAGAAATGCTAAACAACGTTTACCATTACAAGGCATTCACACAATCACAACCCATCAAAACCATATATGAACACTTGTAACATCAAGCCATTCAACTATCTCAAGGTTTACACCAGAATGTAGTAACTCTTATAGAGTATATGGTTCTAACATCAAAATATTTCACAATACAGCGCCAAAAGCATATCAACACTAATACACCACCATTCTGTTCAGAGTTCCTTGCTCACTTATCACCTTCAGTCGGCCTGCCAGCCTGATGGCGATTCACTGAACATTTTCCTAAAACAAAACATGAAAACATTTTGAATTGTGAGCCGAAGTTCAATGCATGCATTCTTGTATTGTTAAATGTTCATGAAACAAAAAGGTTGGGCCCGCATTGTAATTCATTTTAACTTAAAAAATAGGGAATGTAATGAATATAAAACTGCATTGCTAATTATTATCTGATAGTGAATCCCTGGTAACTGTTACGATATGAGGATAGGTGTACTACACCTGCCAAGTTTATCGGGGGACCTGCCCTAAAGGAGCACAGGTAACTAAAGAGCAATACCCTGTAATTGATAATTAATAAGGTCACTAATAAACTGATTCATTAATGTACTTACCAAAACATTATAATTTTGATAAATACGTGTTGATTTCTAAACATAGAGACAATAAATGTACCTGATACTTTTAATGAAATTCACTGAAATGGGATTATGCACAAAAAGGAAGGAAACGATAGATTAGGCCTCGACTCTGTTCAAAATATCATTATAGGAACACATAGTTAGCAAATATTTTTATTTTCATAATTAATAATTCAGTAAAAGAAAAGTAAGGGCGTAGTAAGGGCTAGAATAAATGGCTTACAACGTAGTCTTCTGACCTCCGATTGAGACCCACTTCCCCAATATCGAAAGCTCAAAAAGTCCTAAAAAAATTTCGTTCAGAACACCAAACATGATTCCCACGATAGGGTTCCCAAAATGGGGCTAGAACACAAGTGTGCTAGTTTTGATCTAACTGGCGCAGTTCTAGTAAAACGGTCATAACTTTTTCCAGACCTCGGATTAAGGCAATTCAAAAGCCATTTGAGAGCTAACTCACTCATCTATCTACTCGGCAAAAATCATAATTTTTGGTAGGGTCGATCATTGCCAGTTTATTGACAAAGCTTAGCCTATTTTCTGTCATTTTCTGGCTCTCATTGTCATTAATTATTTCTTTCTTTTCACATAATTCCCCATCTAAAATCACCCCTTAAAATTATGTAGCAAAGCTTTGGTTCTTACCATCACTATACTAAGCCATAATACTAAATTTCATTTCATAATCATATCAATTAAATTTTCAATTCCTCTCTTTCTTAAATCCACTCCAAATACATTCATAATCTTATTTATTTGCTTTAGGGGGAAAAATGGCCCTTTATAATCAATTGTGGAAATTTTCATAATCCACTCCTTTCCAAGAATCACACCAAATCATTTTTTTCAAGTCAAAGAAGAGATCCAAGATTCATTTTGCATTAAAATATAATCAAACAACATGCTTAATGCCAAAATAATTCAAACCATGAACTAATTGCCAAAACCCTAGCTTGTAACCAACTTACTTCCTCTTCATCTCATCCAAGATCACCAAAAACACCC
Organism: Selenicereus undatus; assembly: GCA_017589665.1. NCBI lineage: Eukaryota > Viridiplantae > Streptophyta > Magnoliopsida > Caryophyllales > Cactaceae > Selenicereus > Selenicereus undatus. The sequence continues at coordinate 61,634,874 of JACYFF010010365.1, read as the reverse complement.
TCATAAACATTATTAGATATTAAAACCACTAAATCAAATACAAACAATCTAAGAAAAACATACTTCCAACCTTAAGCTTACATGATCATGAATAACCCTAAATCCTAACATGCTACAAACTTAATCGACCATTAAAAACATCAAAATAATTCTTGTTTCCATCCAAAGAACATGATCAAACTCAAAATCACAAAAACAAAAATCAAAATGAAAAGAATCCAAGTTGAAATCACTTACTTGGAGCTTAAAAAGAGAGATGGAGGTAATGTTTTGGTGGTTTTGAAGATTGAGGATGGTGGCTTGTGGTTCTAGGGTGTCGGGGCTAGTGTTGGCAACCACGTGCTGGCATAAAAGTGGCCGAAAAACACCAAGGCAGTAGCTGGGGGGTGGTCGTGGGTTGGACAGAGAAGAAAGAGAGAGATGTTTGTGTGGTTGGGCTTGCTTGAAGTTGTCTTGTGACTCACCTCATATACTTGGCTTATATTCTCCCTCCAAAAGTAGATTTTATTTAATTATAATAAGGTATAATCAAGAGAATTAGCTAAATCAAAGACACACTTTTTGGGCTATAATTAGGCTTATACGGTTTGGGCCCAACAAGAAAAATGAACCGTATGCGATTGAATTTTCGTAGCTCGAAATTAAATTTTTGCAAGGTTATAAAAATGATAATAATAGTAATAATAATTTCTTATCATAATTATCAAAGCCTACTATCGATTTTCTTGAAATTTTACGATAACAAAAACCTGAACTGCAAAGCGAGGGCCCAAATGATTTTTTTTTTCGCCGAAATGATTAAATGCAATAACTAAATATTTAACATGAAGTAATTAAATAATAAGCATGATTTAGGGTTGGGCTATTACAACACACGTGAGGAGGCGTGTTGAAGTATGAAAGTGGGTGTTGTCCTACATTAATAAAATTAAAGGGTTTGAGCATGTATATAAGCTTGTAAGTTGCTACATCCATTACCATTTGGTTTTGAGTTGGAGCCTTATTTGAGCTTATATCCATGATTCATTTGTTAAAAGCCCAATCTAATATAAAATTTAACAACGAATTCTATCTTCTTTGACTGATTAAATTTCTTTCTTGATTAATGTAAATATTATAATGCTTTTAGTGAATCCAGATCATGACCTTTTAGCAAGTTAGTTATAGTATTGATCAAATAATTTGCCTTATTTATTAGTTTATTGCTTCAAAGATTAGACAACGTAGTTAGCATTACTGATTTGTTAATAGCTAGGTGGTTTAGTAAATCAACTTATTTTATGTTAGATTAATTCAGGATAGTGGCCTATTACCTATCCCTAAAGAGACGACCCTCAAGTGGCATAGCAATGAGCTGTATGCTTGCGACATATATTTTACATTGAAAAATCACGAACAAACACTCTGCCTGTATAAGGGTGAATCAACTTGATGCACAAAAGTTAACCTAAAGATGCATTAGGGGTCATATGGCATGAAATACATAGACTAAATCCTCTTATAGAACTAGAACGAGACCATCTAGCATTTATTCATTTGCATAGTTCAAAGCGTTTTCATGAACATTACACTTTTGCCAAATAAAGGGCTGCCAACAAAGAGCTCCTGTTAAAATTTTGGCCACTTATTGAACATTATTTAGAAACCTTAAAGGTCTCAATACTAGTTAAATGTATTCTTGGAAAGCACAGTGGATCACAAGCGATTTCAACACACGTATAAAGATTTAACGAAATAGAATTTCAAGCAGAAGTCATTATAAGAATCAAAAGTTTTGGTATGAGAAGCTTATGGTCACATTGACTCTAGAGCTACACAATCGTTTTGTGCATTACCAAGACAACAAGTCGATTATAAACATGTCCAGCATTAACAAGTCTAATGTACTCATATGGGGCACTCGTAGCTGTAATATATCTCAATTCAGCCACTTTGGACCACCAAGAACATTCTAACAACATATGGTCACTAAAAAAAAGGTTGCTTCCCTCCACATTTAATTTTGCTAATAACCACACTTATAAGTATCGAAATAGCAGTTGTCCACACTTAGGCTCGGTGTGGGGAGATTAAGTGTGTGAAAGTGTTCTCCATACTTAATAGAAATGCGGTTAGAGCTATATTTCCTACACCTATAAATACAGAGTAAGTACTAATTACCCACAATTTATGTGTGGTCATTTTACTTTATGCCCACTCTGGAAGATGCAAGAAATCATAATTTTTTCCACACTTAAAAGTGTTACTAGTGTCGTTTTAGTTTTTTAAAAAATAATGCTGGTAATTAATGTAAAACTTATTAAGTTAAAAAACAGAACAATTGTATACAATTGTTCTTTTCTTAATTAACAAGTTTTACACTAATTACCAGCGCACATCACCCTACATAAATGAATAAAATTAACAAACCAACAAATTAAAATAGATCAACATCAATTAAATAAATTACACATTGATGCCTGAAAAAAAAAATTGATTGTAGACACAACAACAAAGACTAAGGTAATCAAAACTAAATATTCTTACATTGTTTTGAATCCATGCTGCTAATTTTTTTTTGTTGTAGGTAGCTTATAGAACATTTTATTGCTCTATATACTACTAAAACTATACTTTGAAAACATGCCTAACATCCAAGACTATATAAAAAATTTGTCCATCTTTGTTTTCTTCACGGAGAGATGTTGGCTCCAGAAATGCAACTTGTTAGAACATTGAAACACACAAAAAAAAAGAATTATTAGGAAAGATAACCAAAGAGATTAACTAAGGCGCAGACTTGGCAGAATCAAATTTAAAGACGGACAACAGAGTTCAACCAACTATAGAACCACAACAGAGTTGAACCAAGAATATAACCACAATCGAGTTAAATCAATAATATAACCGTATGAGTACAACAGATATAGAAATTACCATAACAAACTCCATAAAAGCAACTCGAGTAGAATGGCAATAGTCCCCAAGCAACCTCAAACGATGAACCTGGAAAGCAACGTTCTTGTCAAGATATGTTTAAACTTTCCGAAAGCATGATTGAGATTAGGTCGTAGCACACACCTATCCACAAAATGATTCAAAGAACCAGTTGACATCTGCTTGGAAACCTTTTTGTTAATATTAGTAACGCAAATAGTTCTTGCACACATCGCTCTTTCATCTTCAGACTGCACATGCCAGACACTAATTAGATGTCGATGCTCTAGCCTCTAGTTGTTTCATACTATTGACTGGATACGCTAATACTGAGGCTTTCTAAATTTCAATTATAACAATCAAATAAACAACTAAGCTACACGTTATAATGAACCACTAAAACACCAAAAAGGGAACAAAAACACACATAGCTAAAATAAAACCAAAATATTGAACAAAAACAAAGCTAAAGAAACAAAACAAACTCCTCAAATAAACTTAAAGAAACAATCGTAGATATCCATAACTATTCACAATCCTAGATATCCACAACTAACAAGTACTCACAAAACAATAACACAATCAGTAGTGATCATAGCCAATACGACTCAACAAATCCCAAATTTCTCCTCAATAACTTGTTGGAGAGTTTTGAGTGTAATATAATGCCGCTAGTGTATGACTATCATTGTAGAACTTGAGGGTCGTCTCCTCAGGGACGAAGATGAGATTAAGGTCACTAAATAAATTTGACTATAATAATCTAAACTAATCAAGAATCACACATATAAGGACTCAAATAATCAAGATAAGGTAAAGTAATTTTATCTCATGCTCATGATGTCTAAGATTATCAACCAAATGAAACTCACTAAAACCAACTAATACATGTCAATCCAGTACACTTCCCTAATCCTAAATGAAACCACAATGAAACCAACATAATCTATTAGTGACTAAAGTAACCTGTGAAAGGTTCTCTTAATAAGGGTTTGGTATTTGATGGATTCGAGTCTGCAACTTTTGATGTTGTTGGTTATGTTGACTCTAACTATGGTGGTGACCTTGAGCATAGGTGTTCTATTTCTGGTTACATCTTTACTTTATGTGTGGGTGCTATCTCTTGGATAACATCCTTATAATCTATTGCAACTTTATCTACTATTGCAGCCAAGTATGTGGCTGCAACTGAAGGTGTCAATGAAGCTAAACAGTTACGAGCTCTTCTTATTGAGCTTGGTATTGAACAAGGTACTACTATTGTATTTTCTGATAGCCAAAGTGCAATTCATCTTTCCAAGAATGATGCGTATCATTCTAAGACTAAGCACGTTAGTGTCAACTGCCATTTTATTCGAGATATTATTGTATAAGGGAAAATTGTCGTGAACAAAATTCAGACAATAGATAATCCTGCAGACATGCTTACCAAGCCACTTCCTATTACTAAGTTCCAACACTGCTTAGACTTAATTGGTGTTCACAACTTATAATAGCCCTTTGGGGCTCTGCCCTGTAGGGCTCCACCCTTTGAGCTTTTTAGATGGTTTTAGAGTATTGAAGAATTTTGTTGCACGGTGGAGATTGTTGGGTGAACCAAGAATATTGGTGTGTGATTACTTAGATTGCTTAATTTCCTAAAGTGTATTTTTGGGTTTCGAAATCAATTGCTAAATTTTGGTCCCGTGATTTTTTATTAATTCTCCCAACGTAGGCGACGTCTTTTACTGGGCATTATTCTTGTTTTATGAAAAGCGTTAACTGAGGAACGTTATAGCTGATTTTATTATAGAGTGTTAATCAAGGGACATTATGTCTTGCTTTATCACTATTTAAAGAGACGAAGCTCAAGCTCATAAAATCATCCAACAATTTTCATCCTCAAGCATCATCACCATTATTCTTCTACAATCAACAATATTATTCCACTATTTTTCTTAAATTCACGAGGGAGTGATATAGTGAATTTGCAATCATTTATTTTGATCTCTTACTCAAGCTCATCGCTTTGAGATCAATCTTGTGCTCTAACCAATATATAGTGGATTTTTCGGTCACGTTTAAATTGAATTTCTTGCGTTTTGTCAAAAATTGACAGTAATTTCACCAAGGTTCCCACTATCTAATACCTTTGGTCGAATATTGACAGTAATTTTGCAACACTAGGTAACTCTCCAATATCTATCTTTTCCTCTATCTCTCTCCTATTTCACCGTGTGAAGTGTTCAAATTGAAAAACCCTTAGGAGTGAATGAAAAATTCTCAAGTCACAGGTTGTCTCTATATGACTAAAAGGTTACGCATTCGAGCCTTAGAATCAGCCACTAACAAAGTCAGGATAGGCTACCCACAATACACCCTTGGGGTGGGGCCCTTCCCCGGACCCTACGTGAACGCGGGACGCTTGTGTACCAGGCTACCCCTTTTAAGCTTGATTATTGTTAACAGAATGGGAAATTTTCATTTGTGAAAAACTCTCTGATTTGATTTTTATCTGAAATGGATATATTTCAATGCAATCAATGTAGTGTCTATAAAGTTTTCATATAGAAACTGGGTTCAAGAGGGGTCATGATTGCACTTGTATTTAATTAGAGATTATTTCATTTTCATCATCAGCTGTTGTGCATTGTATGCCTTCTAGGGGAATTGGCCCATGAAGATTTGGGGTGTGGGCAATTTAGATTTACAAAAATTGAATTCTTATATTGTTAAGTACTTCAACAGAACATATTTAGATTTAGGATATATGGGACTTGAAATTAATTTGAGCAATATGGTTTTTATTGATTCTAAATTTGGACTTTTGGGTTTCAAAAATAGGATTCGGAGGAGAGAGAATGGTTGGATTCAATTTGAAGATATGCAATTGAAGTGAATGTGCTTCACTAGGGGAGGATGACCGAAGAGTGAGGACTAGAATGGTTCAGATTGCACTTTATGTTGACCCTAGTATAATGTTTAAAATGCAAATATGTACAAATTGTTGTGTTTCCCCTTATGGTTTTTCCTTCATCCAAACAAGGGAAAAAATGACTTTCTTTCAGCTTTTCTTCCTTTTAATTTTCTTTCCTCCTAATTTTTCTAAGTCCAAATAGGGCCTAAGTCAACCCTTTTCTCCCTCTTTTTTTTTTCTTCAATACTTATTCTTCAATAGTGTGACCTTTTTTGCATGAAGATGTGTATAATCGTGTGGAACTTAATTCCCCATCTAATACTCATTGAAGTTCGCCTCTTTGACGAATCAGAATCTGATTTCTTGTCTATGTTGAATCTGATTTCTTAAGCTATAGATTGGTTATGTCATGTTGGGATCCAAAACAACTACATGATTTTTTAGATAGGTGAAATGTTATGGTATATACAAGCTCTACAATTTCTGTATGAGTAGATGAATTTTGTAATCTTTAATTTACTTTAACTTGGTTTCCTATATTTCCTCAATTTTTTTAGTTGAGGCTATTTATGATGATTTTTAAGTCATTCTCTTTGGAACTGTATTGGGGATGTTTTTTCCCCCTTTATGTGTCTACATACTTTCAATTTTTAAATTCAATTCAACACATTCCTTTGGGATTGAACTGCTTATAAAATCATTGTGTTTGGTCAGTATGGTTAGTAATGTCGATGTTTACTTACAAATTCTATGTAATGTTTTGCTTTTTTTATTTATTTGTTTTGATTATGTCGTTATCCTTTCAATCTACGTTCACTTCTCATTATTTAATTTGGACATTGCCTTTTTAATCGACTGCCTTTGGCCATTGCCAAAGTTCCCAATTAGAAACCTTCACATAAAATCCAAGGCTTCTATTTACCATCCCCTATGTTTTTGCCTAACAATCAAATGAATGTATCCCATAATCGAGAATATTGCTCATAGGAGCCACAAATTAGACCTTCTCTTAATAATGATTAAGACTAATATAACATCACTGAAAAAGATGAGGAAGCAAAGCAAAATTAGGCAAATGAGTTTGAGTTCTTTCTGTTGTTAGCTCCTCAATGCGACATTGTACTTTAACCGAACGTTGTCTCCTTTATGAATTGGCAAAATTACGTATTTGTTTATTTATTTCTGTTTTTAACAAATTATTATTTTTTAGGCCATGATCCTTTAAAAGTTCTAATCTTTAGCAATATCATATTAGATTCAAAAATTGTAATCTCTAATTGGTTCAATTCCTCTCCTGGTGAAAAGGGTGTAGGTTTTTTTTTATTTGTTCATAAAAGTGCCTTCATCACATAGTCTTTTTGTGTTTACATATAGCATGGATCAAAAGTTTTTTCTATTTCTTATTTTTGAGACTTTTTTGGACAACACATTATAGTATTTTATACATTTTTCTTTTAGAATTGTCTGATGCAGATACAATGGTGTCATAACTATCATACGTTCATATAAGTTTTTGGAAAATATATAGTTGAATGACTGTTTGGACACTTATTGTAAAAATATAAAAAAAATAAATCAAAGAAAATAGTTGAGTTTCCTATGTGCCTTTCATTGCAGTCTCGTTATTATTTATATAAAATTTCTATGGGTAGTCTCTATTTCAATTTTTATCTTTTGTAATAAACAATCCCTTATAGCTCTATATATATGGTTCATATATAAGCTTTGGATTTGCAAAACTATGCACATATAACCTTCATTATCTTTCAACCAAAAAAAGAACTTCATTATCACTAGCAAGATACAAAGCTTCCCGTTCTATGCTATATGTTGCTGAATGTTAAGACATGAAACAAAAGATCTTATTAAAACATAAAGTAAAGCAATTCCATAGGTGCCTAGGTGCTACTTTAGGCAAGAATGATTAGAGATATATAAGTCCGTTGCTATGCATGGTTAAGTTTGGGGAAGTAATTAAAACTTATCTTTTTTTTGTTTTACAAAAAAAGCATAAATTATACTTGAATGATAAATAAGTCCTCTTCACGTAATTGATTATGCATAACTTTTTTCCATTTGGCAGGTTGCTGAAAAGGTTTTCAAGTCAAAATCTCGAAATAAGGTACTAGGCCTTGAATTGAATGCTGTTAGAAGAGATAATGAAGTTCTTATTGACTATTGGGCTACATTCGAAGCAGAAAATGAAAAATTTCAAAATCATGTGGAGTCAGTTGAAACTGAAATGATGAAGATCAAAGATCTTGTTTTCCAACAATTCAACAGTCGTCCATCATCTATTTCAGGCGATGGACGTGGAACTCCATATTAGAACTTAATTTCAATTTTCATATTGGTCTTAGAAAATTGGCTTGAGTTAAAAGATCAGAGACATTTGGATGGTGTAAGGTTTTGTTATGTTGTAGTTAAATAAAAGATATATCTTCATGAGTAGTATTGAGTTGTGGTGAATAAGAGATATATCAGGATTAGCAATGTTATGTTGTGGTGGAAGAGAGATATATTTGGGAGTGCTAATTGTGTTTGTTATCTTGTGGTGAATAAGAGATATACTTGGGAGTGCTAATTGTGTTAATTGTGCTGTGAAGGAGAAAAATGTTTGGGAGTGCTAATTGTGTTAATTATGCTGTGGTGAATAAGAGATATATTTTGGAGTGCCAATTGTGTTGATTGTGTTGTGGTGAATGAAAGATATATTTGGGAAATAACCTTCACATTTGCACCCTATACATGTTTATGAGCTGCCTTTGCATGTTAGCTACCTCTCTAGACATTACCATGTCTGATTGAGTTTTACTCCCAAGATGAGTGCTCTAGGACACTTGACATGGTTTATTGTATACATCTGATTTGCTCTAGCTGGAGTTATTACTGTTGCCATTAATTATTGCTTCAACGTCAGGTCTGAATGGTGGTTATATGTGAGATTGGGAACTTGGTTTACTTAAACAACTTGATTTATGCAACTAAAGTATCGCAATTATAGTCTTTTTCTTTGATTTCTTGGCTAATCTTTTTTTAATTGTACTTGTAGACTTCAAGTTTATTTATTTTTTGATTGTCATATGAGAAATTTTGCGTTCCACATGTAGATTTAGCAGGTGCCTTTTTTATGTTTATGTGTGTATTTTTACTTCAAGGAATGGATTACATTTGTATTCATCCATTGATTATTGTGTTGTATCTAGGAAAGTATCATTGTTGTAATTGTCAAAGCAACCCACCTGAATTATCTTCAGCTTTAGCAACATATTTGTAGTAACTTTTACATAGATTGATATGCACTAACTTGATGATGATGCAAATATTACTGGAGCAACATCTCATAGTCGAAACTTGTGTTATTTTTAGTTGTGTTGTGGACTTGTTTACTTTAATACATGGTGGAAGTAGGTTCGTGCTTTAGCATTTCAATTTGGAATCATGGACGTCTAATGTTTTCTTGCCCTATATATAGAAAATAAATTTAGCACCCCCATAGATGTCTGATGTTTTTACATTTTTGTGGCTTTAAAACTTATTTCAATAGTCAAGTACACAACTATTTTTGTTACAAAGTGGTGTCCAGATTAGAAATGCTTTGCTTTAAAATATTGTATTTAAGGGATGAAGTTAACTATTGTAGCTAAACTTCTGGTGTACTGTAGAAATTAGAAATCTGATGAAGAGATTTGTTGGGGAAAACCACGGCCAAGTGTGTCGTGTGTATCTATTTCTTCCTCTCCTCCTAGAATAACAAGCTCATACATGGGATTAAATACAAAGTAAACCCTAGTCATGCTATATGTTAGAAAGCAAGTAAAGAAGGAGTTCTAACCAAATTCAAACACAAAACATTACAAAACAATGTCCAAAGGATTTTATTTCCTTAACACTCCCCGTCAAGTTGGAGCGTGTAAATTGACCATGCCCAACTTGCCTTTCAAATATTGAAACTGTCACTTTCTAGGAGCCTTAGTAAGAATATTAGTTGGTTAGTGCTGAGAGTTTATGAGAGTTGATGTGAGCAAATTCTGGGTTTTGAATACGATTTTGTAGACTCGAACCCGAAAAATCCGCAAATTAGCGGGTCAAACCCGACCAAACCCAAACCTGCCCGCTTGATCCGAACAATATATCCTTAATTTTTTATTTTTCTCTAATTTATCTCTTTTGACAATAATGGTTAGTCATTTTAATTGAGTATTTTGAAAAGATATTATATAACTATTGCGTCTATTTACAAATTAAAAATTAATAGCCTTCTAATTTTTTCTTCTCCATTCTCTGAAAATAAAACCGTACACAGCTTTTAAATGAAAAAATGTTTAAAATAGGTATAAAATTACATGGAATAACTATCTAATCTTTTTTAAAAAGTTAATTTAAAAGAACACAAGCATTAAAGATGCGAAAGTCATAATATTATATAGTTAGTTAAACAAATCTGTCTAATTTTTTTAAAATTAATTAATTTTTAATAATTTAAAATTTTGATGTTATAATTGCAAGATAATATCTTGCACTTCTTTTATTTAATTTTATTTGGTTTTCGTTCTGACTAGTCTTGAACTATGATACTAACTGTAAAAAAACGACTGGCCGTATTCGTATTGGTGTCGGTCTATTAATAAAGTTTTACCTGATTAGACATTGGTAGGTTAGTTAATAAAAATATTAAATTATTAAATAGATTATTAGCGATGAAACTGTTGCAACCCATTAAAATGCTCTAGACGGGCTGCCCAATAAATGGTCAACCCACTATTAACCTTGTTTCAATGTACGAATCAATCTACCCAAAATCAACTGGGGCTTAATTCATTACCCGCTCATACAAGATGTTCATATATTATAATAAAATGTTTGAATATTTTAATATTCTTTTGAGAAATTACAATTATTATGCATTTTCATTAAATAATGACAATCTTGAGTAATAAATATGCAGAATTTTTGATTTAAAAAAAAAAAATAACTCATGGAAAAGGCGCTCTAAACCCGTTGGGTGGATCCGAAACCCGTAAAACCGAAATACACTCGACTTGTATTTTACCCGAACCCGAAATACACCCAACCCGTATTTTACTCGAATCTGAATACACCCGACCCGTATTTAACTCGTCCGCCCGAACTGACAGGTCTAATTAAAACTTCACTTTAAGGATCACGTGGAACACTCACACTTATGTATTTAGGATATGAAAAGATTCACTCAATTCATCTTCCAATCGTACAAACTACCATAGGCTTGCTAGGCCTCTTAATTCTCCATCATTAAGATACAAAATGCACCACGATAATAAAGAGAAATTCACAAGGGTTGTAACGCGCTTAAGTATTAAGGGTAAGAGGGGGACAATTAATTTGGGAAATGAGTAGCTAAAAGCGAAGTGACTTAAGGAGCAACCAGATGCTTCCACCAACTATACCACACACATATGCTCTCCCAACCAGCTATGACAACATAAGCATACACCCCTCAAAAACAAATATTGGAAATGAGTTGAAATGATCAAAACCAAATATATACAACCATGCTAAACACGCTTATTCACAACACTTTTTTTCTTCTGGAAACTTTTTTCCCTTTATTTTAATTTATTTTAGTTTTTTTAAAATAAGCAAATGAAGGGCATGGAAGAACATAACACAACTCAATTTAGAAGTGGTTACAATAAAAACAACTTGTACAATCAAAAGAAGGAAAATCTTATAAGCAAGTCAATACATCCCCTCTCTGCACCAAAGGAACAAAAATAGCTCCAACTACATCATCATCCAAAGGCTACCACAAAGTATCAAGTATTAAAGAGTTGCTCTACTAGACTTGGCCTAGGTAATAGAAATTGTGTTTTGGCCAATGGCTAAATGGAAGGGTGGACAACAAAAGGAAATGGTTAAAGGCTCAAAGGATTATCAAGGGTCAAACATTTAACTCAAGGTGGCAATTTGGCTCACGTGACTCACAGAACAAAGAATGCCCCTATCATGGAAGATACACACATAGAATAAAATATAAGACGAAAATGATGAATTTGTCTTTTTTAGACTGAAAAAATCATAGATTTCATCTACCAAATTCAAGGAAGCTTTCTATCGAAATATCAAGAGTTAGGATGACGGCATAAAATATCACACTTTGGACTAAATTCTATCATGCACTGTATATACAACATAATAACCAAGGTACAAGAGAATATAGTCAATCAAAAATAGCATATATCCCCCCAAAACAAAACAAAACAAAAAAAAATCTTTATAGTTTTCAAAATTTTTCCTTTTTTTCTTTTTTTGGAACATGATTTCCCTACCCCCACATAAGATTACACAATATCCTTGTTGGATGTGAAAAGAAACATAAAAACTTAAAAGAAAAACCAAAAAGAAAAGCATATACGTAAAAAGCCCCCCAAAAAACGAAGAAAAATGGCATGATGCTACGACTACATTTAGTGCTTAGAAAATTTGGTGGAAAGAAATGTTGAACAAAAAAAATATAAAGAAGGTGAGTTTTTTTCTATTATTTGGATTGAGCAAAAATAGAAGAATTTGGATGAGAAAATAGAATGCTGATGAAATACTTGAGTTATATTGATATCATCCAAACAATGCGAGGTTGGAGGAGGTCGGGAATTTTTTTGGGAACTTTTCCTGTACTTTTCTCCCAATTTTGTGAGGACAATTTTATCACTAGTTTTTAACGATTTTTCTACCTAATTTTCCTCTATATTTTTTTTTTTCATTGTGCTTTTCTCTAAAGCAAACACAAGAAAAAAAGTTAGTTTTCCAAATTTTTTTCTTTTTGCTACTAGGTGCAAACGGAGCCTAAAACTAATAGTGAAAATAAAATAAAGGTACAAATATATACAAAAGAAAATAAAATAAAAAGAGAAGTCATAGAGGAATGATTATATGAAGTCAAGTGCAAAAGTGCACTTCAGCAATAGCCTCCTAAAATCCATTTGGATAAATGCTCATAGAGCATCAGCTACTCCATATCAAGATAAAAATTGCTACTCAAATCATAACCCATTAGTGAATGCAGCAACTTATCAAATGTGCTTGAACAACTATTGGCAAAATAAATGCAATAAAAATTTAGAGAGTTGGTGCTAGAAAGAGTACGCCCATAGCATTGATGTAGCCCTATTAAGGGGCCATTTCAATCTTTTAAATCCTTCGACCCAATCATGTTAGAAACAGACACACTTAAAATTAGCGCAGAATTTCATCATTGGCCTATAATCATTGTCATCATGAATGAGTTGTGTAGGGAAAACAGTGGGTTATAAGTCTTCAAGCCTCTTACTGTCATAGTACTCAAGAGTGTAGTTTAGAATAAAATTCTCAGCTACATAGGTCTCAATCTCTACAAAGCTAGACTTTGAGGCCTCAAAGAAATTGTCAGTTTAAGTCAAAAGAAAAGGACTCATATTCAACATATGAACCCACACTAAGATTTTCATTTTCATCTGACCCACATGAAAAAGACTCATATTTCAAAGAGAAATTGTCCTTATCAAATCCTAAACTAGTGAGCTTAACCATTTCTTTACATGACTCTTGTTCATATATATCTTCAAACTCATTAAAACCAGCACACTCATATTCATCAGAAAAGCCCACTCCTAATTCGCTAGAATTCCCAAATTCTTCACCCTTCTCAAATTCACAAGACCGATAAAAGGGCTAGATGGGTTAGGAGAAATTAGGTCATCCTTAGTGACATCCCAAATTGTGCTAAGTTTAAGAGCAAGGTTAGGGGATATAGAGATAGAGAGGTCATTCTCTTGTTCTAGGTTAGGAAAAGTCATATCATCATGCAAATTAGACCTAGTAAGATGAGAAGGCACAAAATCATCATAGAGACTAACTTCAGGTCTATGAGACCTTAAACTAGAGTTAGAGTTATACAAATTATTATCCTCTTTACTCTGATTAAAGCAATGACAACATTCAACACTTTCTCCATCATAATCTCTATCAATTTATCAATAATATCAGTCATTGTATTTTCAAAGCTTGCACATGCAACATAAATACAATCACGATACAGACACTTATGAACATCATGATTAGAAGACTCACAATAATCATACAAAATAAGAGGCATATAAGAGTAAGATGGATTGTTATAAGTGCCCTTAAAGTGACCTTGAGGGTGAGGATTAACATGAAAAGCATATGGGTTGTGAGTATGGTATCATAAGGTCATTCTAGCTTATTCAAACTAATAAGTATCCCAAGCCAATTTTCCAAGGAAATTCCGAACATCATCTTAAGTTTTAAAAGACAATCCTTATAAACCTCCAGGGCACATAAACTAAACATGAGCTCAGACAAACCCACAATGATGACCTTACAATTTTTTTATTTTTCCAAATTTTTGTTCAATTAGGAACAATAATGATTACGTTTTGATGAATAACACCAAAAAGGTGCATGTTCAAATTCAAGGAAATGTAAAAGTGTGTTCTTAATTTATTTTTTTTTCAATTTTCAAAGTTTTCATTTTTTGTATTTTATTTTGATTTTGCAATTTTTTTGATTTTTTGTTTTTCAAAGAAAAATAGAAGACAACAATATAAATTCTTATAAATGACAAACCACTTAAACAAAACAAAGACAAGATACAAAAATAAGAAAATAGATTATATACTAAAAAAACATAAGTCATCTAAACTAAATACAAATCGAAAAGATAAAAACTAACCTAATTTCAAAGTCGTCATGTCCATTGATGGTGCCAAAAACGTGTTGAATAATCATCAAAGAATTTGAAAATACTGCAAACGCAAGGCTCTCGTCATACTTACACCACAGGAAAAGTTGAGTGCGTGCCCGCTTAAAATTACATTTGCCCACGGATATATGGGCAGCAACGAGTGGTTGCCATGCTTAAGCTAAGCGTGCCAACTGAAAGAGTGGGGAAATATTCCCCGCACTTGATATCCGTGGCAACGGCTAAAGCTCCCACCCTTATAAGCGTGGAGAATGATGTCTTTCCCTGCGAATTATGCGATGGTACTGGGTTGCACATGCAAGAGTGGGGAAATTTGTCTATTTGGGAACGTTGGAGTTCGATATCTTTGCACCTGTAAGTGTGGCAACTGGCACATAATTAACTAACTTTTGAACAACTCACTAACTTTCGAACAACTATTTTAATAATGTTGGCGCACATTTTTGTAGGCACTTTTTGTGCCTTTCTTTTTTCAATTTTTAGTATTATTGAAAACTTTGATAAATTGTATATAATTTAATTTGGACAATGCTTAAAATTCTTATAACTTTTGCGTATGCATTCGCACAATTGAGCATATATATATATATATGTATATATATATATATATATATATATATATATATATAAACTCACGTACACTCACACACAATTAAAAAAAAGTTCAATAACATCATAATCATTATTGAACAAATTGTCGTTATATTATCAAGAGTTCACAAGTACAGCACGAGGACGATGTACAGCACAAGGACGATGGAAATGAATTGCAGCATTCCAAATGCATCCTAAGAGTGAAAATATGATGTAAATACAAATCCAACAAGCGAGAGTTTGCCAACTAATATCGACATGTAACATCTGAAACAGGGGGGAAAAGTCACTTTGGATGTGTAGAATTTCAAAGTGTGACCCATACAATTCAAAAGCCTCCATTTCCTCAATTTCTTATCCCTTCTCGTTGCACATTACCCTTAGTTGCAACCTAAAAATACCAAATCAATCCATTAGAAGAAAATATTATACCATGTTATGAAAATTGAATCAAGCATCAATCATCATGAAAATAAAACCACTCCTTAACCCAATAAAAAAAGAATAGAGAAAAAAATTGTGAAACTTAAATGAAATAACATTAACTTGCATTCGGAAACTATGAAATTTATACCATACCCTAACTTTTCAAAGTTATGCTTTACGAGTGCAATTTCGCCCAATTTCTTATGAAGCACAGAATCTAACATATTTGGTTCAGCCCTACCTGTGCAAATTCCCATAACCTACAAGCAAGATGTTTGCATTTTAAAAGATTATAACAAATATTAAAAATATGAAAAAAAATTACAATTTGTGCCACTCTCTCTAGGTAGAAAACAATAAGTTCCTTCTTCTCTAAATAACGATATTGGTGCACCTTCTTAAGATGATTTTTCAGGACTGTATTGACCAATATGTCTACCTAAGCATGAGTCGACTAGAATAAAAAAAGGAAACTATCAATGAGAAATAATGGCATGAGTATACCAACATGAATGTTACATGATTCGCAATCCAACATACTTCACTAAGTATATTTACATAATTTAAAACAATCTTCTTACTAGAGTCAAAACATTTTGTTCCTGTCGTTTTGTAGTTCCATGCTGATTGGATGCCTTCTGAAGCATATGTGAAGATATCATGGGAGTGTTTTTTGCTGACTTGTTCATTCCCATAAAATTTCTCTAATAACAACCATAAAATAAATAGCTTCATAATCAACTCAACATATAATTTAGGAAAAAGAAAATAGAATGTTCGATTGGTATATATACCTTCGAATTTTCCTTTTGATTTTCTACTTGACTATGCCTTGATGGTGTCCTACCCTCTATTGAATTGCCTCCTGGGTTAGGACCCCCTTTTCTTATAAGTTCCACATGAGATCGATCACCATCATGATTACAAGCAGTATGTTTTGATGGTTGAGCACTAGGTCTGACAGCACCAGCATTAAGAAGCATGGAGCTAGGTTGTAAAGGACTATGACTCTCGCCACCAGGAGTAAAAGATCCAAATATGTTGTTAACATTCGATGGCTTGGACAATAACAAAGAATGTGTAAAAAATAAGAGAAAATATCCAAATTAACCAGCATATTTCATTTTTACTTCAATAAATAGAAATTTAATGATATATCATCTTTACTTACCATTGTCTTTCCTGATTTTGTTTGCTGACCACAGTGCACGAAGTTGATTTGCTTTGATGACCTTGCACCTCTTAGAGTTTGATTCTCTAAAAGCACATGGATAGAAATTTAATCAAGTATTGTAATGAACTATAACTTACAAACATCTAATCTTTCACTACCTAGCACATTAGAGATCGAGAGGGCATCCCCAGATTTGGGTGAATCATTGCTTCTATACTAATCATAGGGTGTGTCATGCCTTGAAACTTTTTGTGAGCATGTACTTTGTATAAATACGCATGGGTAAAGTTCAAGAAATTTGCATCACATCTTCAGAAATTTCTAAAAACAGTAGCTAGCACATATCAGGAACTCAACTCAACCTTTTGGGTTAGGAACTAGAACAAGGTTGGGCACCTGACATACCAACAACTTCCATATAGTTTTCTTTGTGTACTTTTGCCATTTCTATTACCAGGTTAATATTTAAAAACACCAAATTAAGCAACATCGAAATATATCAAAACACTATATAAAGCTAGCTTTTTCACCATTTTGAATGCAATTCTTTATTACTTACCTATGACAAGCACTTCATCATCATCATTAAATCCTTCTGGGACAGGCATAAGGGAGGGACCAAAATCTGTCAGCAGCTCATTATCTTTATCATTTTCATTGAGAACTTCATGGGCACTATCTTCATCAACATCAATGTCATCTGAAGGTGGATTATCAAGTGCTGCAATTTCATTTTGGAGGGAATTTTAATACTACTCAAATGTACGCCTTGAAAAAAACATGACTCACTAGACTTAACCCTGTATTTCAAACACACATTAGCATTAAACATTAAATAACAAGTTTTAAAACATATAACTATAAGTAGTAGCAACACTTTACACAATTTAGTATAATCATAAGCATAATTTTGAAACTTGAAGAATGCAAGTCATCGTAGGGACAAAACCATTATAACAAAGCAAACATGTCTGTAATGAAACAAATAACAAGAGTTCGACAACTACAAAATTCACACAAAAACTAGCAATTACACAGTTCATGGCTCTCCATCAACATTGGCCCAAAATGTAGGATCTCTAAATTCATCTGCATTTCTAATGTCAAAAGGCATCCACTCAAGGTAGAGCTCATCATCAACTTGCGACAATCCTAGACGATATGTGTTTCTCAGCTTTACTTTAACAACATGCTCCCACTCCTTGTCTTTCTCATCTTTAACATAAAAGACTTGTTATGCTTGAGATGAAAATATATATGGATCATCTTTTAAAGCCCCTCCTTCATGTATCTTATGTGAGACATTTAAGAGAGTGAACCTCTTTTGTCTTTCCTTACACCTCTTGAGTTCACGTCCACCCAATCGCGACAAAATAGTACTACCCTACACTCTAAATAATAATCTAACTCAATGATGTCATTGATTTTTCCAAAGTATGTTTTGCCCTCGGCTTCCACCATGACCCTAAAATTTTGAGTTTTCTTTGACTTATCTCTCTTCTGAGTGTGGAATCGATAAGCATTAATGACAAATGCATTCATTCTCTTTACAATTGGACTAGGGCTAGCAACAACAACCCTAAACAATCTTGATTCTTGATCATCAATTTCTTTATTGGATACGTAACTTATAAATGGCAAACATAATTAGGACAAATGGATAAAGCACAATGCTAATTAATCCACATTACTTATGAAGGTAAAATTACCCTTTCTTGGATCCACCTAGGAAATTCGTCGAGCAACCATTTTTGCTTAAGTCTATCACTTCCCATGTGAGGATAAGATGCCATACACTCATTCAAAAATACTCTATAATTGATCACGTTAGTTAACTATTCTAGGTTATCAAATAATATCTTTATGAGTAATTAGTGACTTCTACTAACCTATGGTGTTCTTCAATATTATCAAAAAGGAGTAGAAGTACATATCTTTGAGCTTGCAAAAGGCTTAATTGAGAAATTTCAACCATTTACACCATTCCTTTGTGTTGACCCGCAGTACAAAATAGATAGACATCCTCATTAGGGTCACTACCATCATTTCGTTGTGGTTGACTAAAAACTATTTCCAACCCATTAAAGTACCTTGAACAGAAGGGTATACATTAATTTGCAATGTATCCTTCTACCATTGAACCTTTAGGTTGCGCCATATTATGTATAAGGCCTTTCAGGAATGTCAGACACCTACATAGGTCATATAAGAACTATTATAGTACAACCATTATTACACGAATACTTAATAAAAAAAATAATAGAAAAATATGTATTCTAACCTTTCTATGGGTACATCCATCTATAAAAGACAAGCCCTCCGAGCTTTGCTTACTCTTTTAAGTGCACAGTTAGGTGCACCATGATTGTAAAAAAGCTAGGAGGGAACATTTTCTCCATTTTACACAATGTTATACCACATTAGCTCCAATTTCATCTAGTTTCTTAACTGACAACTCCTTTGCACATAATTCTTTGAAAAATGCCAATAATGCACATATAAGATCTACAACATCGGAATCTTTTGCTACTCTTAGGGAAAGAGGGAGCAAATCTTGCATCAATATATGGCAACCATGGCTTTTTAGATTGAATAACTTACGCTCCTTCAAATTAACACATTGAGATTTGTTACGTGCATACCCATCTAGGACTCTTAATATGTTTCAAGATAGTTAGTAATGTGTCTTTTCATCAGATGACAAAGTGCAAGGAGCGTTAGGAATTTCATATTTCCCATTTGGTAGTTGAATAGGATGAAGTTCCGGCCCAATTTTCATCAGTTGTAGGTCTTGACGCCTTTCAAGTTATCTTTATATTTACCCTCAAGATTCAACAAGATACCCAACAAGTTATCATATATATTCTTCTCAATATGCATTACATCCAAATTGATGTTATGGATGAACTCTTTCTTGCACCAACTTTTTAATTTTTATTGCATTTATTTTACCAAGAGTTATTCTAGCATGTTTGATAGGTTACTACGTTCACTAGTGGCTATGATTTAAGTAGCAAGTTGATATGGAGTGATTGATGCTCCATTAGACTCTGTCCAAATGGATTTCCAAAGGATATAGCTGATGTGCACTTCTGCACCTTACCCAGTATAATCATTCCTCTCAATCTTCTCTTTATTTGATTTTGTTTCATATATATTTGTTGATTTAGCTTATTTTCATTTTGAATTTTAGAATCTTGTTATTTTTCTTTCTTTTTGTGTGTATGGCTTTCGTTTTAGTTTTTCTTTTGAGTTTCTATGCTTCTTTTTACTACTAATGAGGACATTATGTGATCTTGGAGTGGAGGTAGGGAAACTATGTTTCAAAAAAAGAAAAAGGAAAAAGAAAAAATTTGGAAAAGCCATAAAGATTTTCGTTTTGCTTTAGGGAATATATGATATTTTGATTAACTATGTTCTCTTGTATCTTAATTATTAGGTTGTATATAAATATGGTGTACATGATAGAATTTAGTCCAAAGTGTGATAATTTATGCCTCCATCCTAACTCCTGACATTTCTATAGCGAGTTGTCTAGACTTTCGTAAATGAACCTATGAAATTTTGAGCCTTAAAAACTAATTCATCATTTTAGGCTCATATTTTAGTTTACGTGCGTGTCTTCCATGATTACATCTCTAGAAGAGGAATTATTAGCCTAATCACATATATTCTTCTCAATGTAGCACAATTGAGTGCCCGTTTCAATTTATCAAATCATTGGCCTAATCATTAAACATATCAACATACTCAAATTTAGGTAATAATTTGATCATCAATGCAGGAACTTTGTCACACTACAAGAAAAATGCCTTTTGTGATAGAAAATGAGTGAGAAACGTATTCTCTGTTGGTAAAAGATTATTATTTACAACATATATTACTATTTTTAGGTAATAATTTGTTGTTGGGATGGCTTGTAATATTAACAACATAAAATAATATTTCTGTCGATATTGATACTATAATGCCAACATCGGAGAGTTTCTGTTGGTGTTCTTATTACAATGCTTAAATTAAGTTTGAACTGTAAAAAATGTTGTGGGTATTACCCATATATAGTGCCAAAGCGAGTGAAAAAGTCTAACAAATTATTTCAAACAAATGTAACATTTATTAGAATTTTCCCAGCGGCCCCTGCACCTCCCATATTTCTCTTGCCTATCCTTTGAACAAATCTCTATTCTCTCGCTCATTTGTGTTCTGCTTACGCTAATCTAAGAAACTTGGTCGTCGTCTTGCTCTAGATTCTATAATTCGATTTGTCAATCAATTCTTGTCTTTGGTTCTTCTGGTCTACTCCTTGGTCACCAATTTTCGACTTGGATTTATAATGGGTATTGTGTGTTTTTATTTTCCCATTTTCTTCATCGTCTATCTTCTTCTCCTTATAATTAGCATAATACAAAGAGATTTTGGCAATTTTATTGCATTATCTAACTTTCTGACATTTTTGTCCCTAATGCTAGCTAGGGTTCGGTGCCTATAAAGCAGAAAAGGACTAGGAAGGAAGAAAAGGACAAGGAAGACAGAAACTCTTGTGTCATCTAGGGTTTCGGTTGGTAATTTTTCCACAGCCTAAGTTAATTTTCTTCTTTTTGATATGTGTGTGTCAGTTTTCTAGCATTCCTGAACTAGGTTTTTCTTCTTCTTGTTTGCAGTGCGTTTTTTTTTTTTTTTTTGGTAACTGGCAATTGGTCATCTTTCTCAATGTTTTCTATCATCTATTTTTTTTGATGTGTCTAAATTAGGAGATTTTCTTCTTGGCATTTTGGTTAGTTGGTATAGGCTATGTGATGCCTCTTTATTCCTGCGCCTGTTTTTATACATTGGTCCGGCCATGATCAATTTAATGTTAGCCTTCATTATCAGTTTAACTTGTCAATTGGTAGTTTTCTGGACTTGAGTGTGTATTTTACAATGAAGTTTTATATCTTTTACTAGGGGAAAAAAGATGGGAAGATGGGTGTCGCTTAGTGTACTGTTAGTGTTGCCCTTAGTTTTGACTTTGATTACTAGGATATCAGCACTATTGCTTTTAGTTTAACATGACTTAATCCTGGAGCTTTAGGACATTCTATCATTCTTAAAAGTACACCTGAATAGTTTGTAAGAGGTGGTACAATTTTCTGGTAAAATGTCATAGGTTGCCATTTCTGTAATGACTTGAGTCGGTAGAATTAAATTTGTAACAATTTGTTTAACTAAATAGTTGATGATCCTGCTCAATTTAAACACTTGTGAACAATAAGGTTTAGCAATACTCGATAATGTCTATCAGCAAGAAACCATTAGTTACCAGGTCTGAATCAAATATTGTTACTTCCTAATTACTTGCCTCATTAACATTTTTTCTTTCCTTCTATTGTCTTAAATGCATAACTTTGATGTGGTTCATATTGACATTATGCAGGGTTATATGAGGATCTTTCTTTACTTGAGGATCAAATTGTCGACAGTGAAGATGCAAATAGACATAAATTTTAAGATAGTTTTGTTGAAGCTCAAGGGCCAAGCATGATGAGGGCATGAAGATCCTTATGAAGACTAGATAATATGATACAACTAAGGCCAAGAAGATAAAACATGTTTCCTACATATACGTCAATTTTGGTTACAACTTTTGCCAATTGTTAATCAAGTGGCTGAGGTATCGTGCATGTACGGATGATTTGAACATTATATAACTAAATTACATTAGGAGTTATGTATCCATTGAACTACAAGGGAGTTTCAACGAGTTGATGCTTTATGAACTTTTAATTCAATTATGGTTTTGTCAAGCTGTCATGCGAAAACATTTTACCTAGAACTGGGAAAGCCTGATCTCACACGATAACTCAAAACGAACCCAGCCTGAAGTTACTGAGATTAACCTAAACCTGACCCGAACTAAACTGTGTCCGACTGGAAGTCAACACGATTAGATCGTTTAGCTTGAAAACCTATTATTTTTCAATTTTGAGAAAATCTAAGCAATTTTTGATATTGACACAAAATCGGCCCATTTATGAAATAGGTTGACCCGACCCATTTCCCAGCAATAATTTCACCAACAAATTTGATATATTATAGCAAAAAGTGATTATGTTGTTGGAGAATTTATGGGCGCAAAAAACATTCACGCTCATATGTAATTATTGGTAAAAGTGTTTGTCGCGGACAAGATTTATCTGCTACTACTAGCCAACACTTCCAACAACCATTTTATCTATACGTAAAATGCTTACGAACATACTTTTTACCAACCCTTTAGTGACAGAAAAAGACTCCTATTCATATGTATGTATATATATATATATATATATATATATA
>JACYFF010010365.1:61560675-61572023 GCA_017589665.1 Selenicereus undatus | reverse complement strand
TTCATGATATGAGGCCTTTAAAAGAGGTTCACTAAATCATAGCAAACCTCCTTTGGTCTTGAAATGCTTTTCTGGGGTGTTTCATTAGAAAACCCTCATGACATCTTACTCGCCCACTTGGGAAATTGAGAGATTTAAAGGGTCAGTTGCTTATGCTAAATGCAACAGTGATTCTTACGAGAGTGAGTTAGAATTTTCGTTTTCTTATTTTCCATTTCCTTTAAGGTAGTTTGATGTGTTTTACTCAAGGACGAGCAAAACATAGGTGTGATGGTATTTGTTTGCTCCAAAAATACAATATTTTTACTAAACCCTTATACTTGATTTATACTAGAAACAAATATGAAATTAGAATTTTCATTTGATTTGATTTTGTTTTGTAGGTGTCATAATAAATCAAAAAATACGTGAAAAACATGAAGAAGAATAGGCTAAATTAATGGGATTGGGTCTGTCTTCTCACATCCATTCGCCTTGGCCCAAAATGAAGATGAAAGAAAGAAAAAGGAAAATGAAGAAATAAAACCTTCAAATCGAGTACAAAACCCGCAACCCATGTCCTTCGGCACAGCTTGCATTCCAGTTCCTAGTAGCAATATATCCTCAAAGGGTAGCACCCAGTAGCACATGCCTCAAAGGGATACTTGTCATGCCCTACTCTTTTTTTTGTTTCTTTTTTTTTATTCCTTTTTTTCTTGTTTTTCCACTTATAGGAGAGCCCACACAAGTAGGAGACCCAATGATGGAAAACTAAGAACCTAAGATAATGACGATGGTATAAATAAGGACTAGATTGCACAACTATAATGAATTATTGGGGTTAGAATTAGAGCTTAGAAAGGCTCACCTAGGACAAAGATCTATCATGCACATCATAATTATATACAAGCCAATAACCAAGGTACAAGGGATCAAAGCCAATCAAAATTGTACAAAATTCCCCCCAAATAAGAAACATAAAATCTTTTTGTTTTCTAAAAATTTTCGTCCTTTTTTTTGTTTTCAAAAGATTGAAGAATGAATTCTCCTCCCCCACATCTAGATCACACAATGTTCTCACTGGGAGTCAAGGAGCTAGGACTCTAACAAGACACATATGTACAAAAAAAAATCCTAAATATTGTATAAAAAGAAAAGTCAAACGAGAATAAGGAAACGTAAAACAAAGCAAAAGTATGTATAAAATATAAATAAAGAATGAGAAAAGAGGGAATGAATTTACCAGGTTAGGTGCCGGCTGCACCTAAACTGCTACCTTCTTAAGACGATGCTACGAAAGGTTGGGGGAGCATAAGCCACTCCTCCTCATCTTGAGATTCAATCCAACAATTCAAATGTCGTCAAAGCCAGCAAGAGCTTATCAAACACTTGAGCATGCAACTCAGATGAATGCAATTGAGAGCACACAAATACAAATAAATGCATAATAGCAAGCGTTCTCCTAAACATATCAAATGCGTTGGAAAAATCAGAAGAACAATCGAATGCACTAGTTAATATGATTTTTCCAAGCATGTCCTCTAGGTATAGACTGTAAGGATCAAGGGAGGGGTCGTACCTTCTAAAAGTACCTGGGAGCTTAGAACAGTCAACCTCATTCCCCTCAAGCACAGCATGAGAATCAATTGTTGAGAGATCACAACGCTCAAGGGAAGGAAGGGTAGTGAACATCAAGGAGAAGCATGAAAAAATCGAGGTGATTAGGGGATACATGGTCAACAAGCATTGCCTGACTCATAACGTATATCATCCTCATCAACAATAGCATCAACACAAAATATCCCACCTACATTGAACTCCGTCAACTGAGCTAAAGGGAAAGGTGGATCAGGAAGGTCATGAGAAATGGAGTGTGGTCCCTAAGGTTGCTAGGTAGGGATGGAGCAACAAGGGGTAAGGTAGTCAAGGGAAGGTCAAGTACTTTATCTAGTCTGAACTCTAGAGTAAGAAAAAAGACAACATTATCAACAAGTTTTGGGAAACTAACCCTAAGGTCTATCTCATGTGATAGGTCACGCTCCTGCAGATGATTCACAACCATAGCTTACTGCTCAATCATTAGCTCTATCATACTAGTAAGTCTAGCAAAACTATCAGTAGTAACGCATGGCCAGAACAATGGCAAATCTCCCACGAGACAGGGGCATGATTAGGGATGTAGACGCATGGGTTGTAAGGATTAGAACAACTAGTCTCAAATTCATAAGTATCCCGAGACAACCTCTCAAGCAAATCCCAAGCTTCATCAATTTATCTAGCGCAAAAATCCCACTGATCTAAAAGAGCATGGGTTTCACATTTCACACCCTCATAGACTATGTTCCAGATTTTGCACTCCTCCAAACAATGATCACAATGAGCAGGAAAGGTATGTAATCGATCATAATAACTCCAAAATAATTCATGCTCATACTGAGGAAACTAAAAAATTGTCTTTTTTTTTTAGTTTTTATTTTTTCGATTATTTTTGGTCAAATAAAAGCCTGGTCTCGAATACTCAAGTGACTTCTGATAATGAAAAGCACCAATGCCTCGGTAATGGCACCAAAAACTTGTTACGTTAAAATTTTCCGCAAGTGCACGGAGTAGTTGTAGCTAGAAACAGGCAAGTAAGGATTGTATTCCATAGGGAGTTGTGTTTACGATTACCAAAGTCAACTTAACCGTATCAAACTAGGTATGAAAGAGGATAATAGGAAAAGAACTAAACTATTAAAGCGAGAAAACAAAAAGGAACTTTGGTTATTATTGAACCTAAAATAGACCAACTAATCAAGTCTAACCCTCACCTTTCCAAGCCATGCTATTATTCAAGGATGACCAGCTGCATCAATTAAGACCACCTAATCCCTCTCTCAAGGATCTTAGGCGAGTCTAATTGTTATAACCATCTATTTTGATGGGATTAGCTCAATTAAACAATAAGATTGACAACATTTGACCTATCTATAGATTGAGACTATTTTCATCTCCCAATCCCGGCTGTTCACTCTACCTACACTAGAAACTCAACATCACCATTCAGCATGAGTAAATTATCCCGAAATACGAATGAGAGCTCTTTCAAGCATTTCATCAAACACATGGTGAATTGTAAGAGAAAACCCTAAATTCTAGCATAAACAAGGGGGGTAAGGGTCTAGAACAAGATCAATTAGCCATCAAGAGGGAACTCACAATCAAAGATCACAAGTTCAATGACAATTAAACATCCTAAGGAAAATCAAAGCAAGAATTAGCAAACTAGTAAACAAAACAAGAAACATGAAACTAAAGAGAAGTGAAGAAGAGCAAGTTAGCAAAGAATTACGAAATAAAAAGTCTGGTACATTATATACACCAATCGCCTCTAAGTTATTCTCTCCCTGAAGGGGTTTGGGAGTAGGAGGGGAAGCCTAAATCGTACCCTAGAAAAACCTAGCAAAGAGCCTACCCTAAACATAAGCTCAGAAATGGCTTTTATCATGAAAATTGGCAGGAGCATGGCCGTGCATAAGTGCACAACCAGCCATGTGACTCTACAGGAACTTTCAGGCTCAGGTGCATGGCCGTGCAAAAGTGCTGGCTTCATTTTTTGATTTTGACAGTCATGCTTACTTGCATGGTTGGCCACGCAAGTGACTTCCCTTTGATTCCTTAAGCCTTTGAGCTTTCCATTAAATCTTCAAACCTCGTTCTTTCCCTAGTATTGCTCCTCATTCATTTTTGGACCAATAAGCACCAAGATTCTTCCAATTAAGACCAACACATGTACAGAAAAGTGGGTCGGTCTGAATAAGATAATTAGGAGCAAAGGGGAGCAAATTTTTGTCAACACTTACACTAATCTTACTAAATGTAAGGGAAAGGTTAGTGCAATTAAATGTCCAAGTGGTAAGATTAGAGGTTTATTAGACAACCCCAAGAGTAGTCTAATAATTCATGATTGACATCTTCACTTGGCTCCTTCAGGAGAGCCCTAGGAGAGAGATGGATTTAACTCTGATGATCAATGTGACATATTTGTTGAGTCAAAGGACACATTTACTGAGGAGCACTCATTTGATAAGCCTTCTATTGTGGAGTTTAGTGAGGTGACACCTCTTGAGGAGCCTTTGATCCCATTCATGTTGAAACTTCCGTTGGCTTAGCTCCCACCAATCCCATTTCACTCCTTCTTTCTTCCCCCGTAGTTTTTCACTCTTCTTAGACCCTCTCAAGTCTGCTTTGTAGTGTCTGAGACTGTTGCGCCTAGCAGTCATTATTTAGATCAGACTCTTGATGATGTTGACGTGGTGAGACTAGAGGATCATATTGAGGTAAATGACTTGACAATACACCATCCAATGAGCTTTGATTTTCATATTTCATTTGATTGGCTTCGCCTAGGTCCTCTTCCCTCTTCTCTCAGAGAAGGTAAACTTCATTTCAGTCATTCAAATTAACTCTAAATGGTCTATGTAGTCACGTAGTCACATCATTATTAGGTCATTGACTCCTGTTTCTAATTTTACATATAGAAATATCTCTTTTGATTGGGATTGACTCCTGTTCCTTACTCCTGGAGTTACATTCCACTTATGCACTATATCTGGGGTACGCCACCTATTTTTTGCTACTTCTATTTCCCTGAGTATTGTTCCTAACTATTTGACAAGTTGCTATGAGCTTGGGTGGGTTTTAGTATGAGTAGTAGCCTGTGAGTTGTGATGGAGTGGCTAATGCTCCATGGATCTCGTCTACAGCATCTAAGTGAGGCACTAGTTTGGTGCAGTCAGTACCCAACTTGGTTTGATCATTCCACCTCTTCCCTATTGTCCTTTTTCGTTCTTTCATTCCTTTATTTTTGTATATAGTTGTAGATATTTAGGTTTGTGATTGTGTGGTAGATCAATTTTGATGTGGAATTTGCAGTTCGTTGAGATAAGTTGGCTACGATCACGCTTGTTTACATGTTGTCTTTTTGGTGGAGTATCCAATTTTGTGAACATTTGTTACTCTTTTGAGTGGTTTTTATTCAATGATCCCTTATTGTTTAGTGTGCTTTTGTTCATTAGTGGAACATTTTGTTTTTTGTTTTGTTTCTTTGATTTTGTGAGTTATTTTTCTTTAATATTTTTTTTATTTTCCTTCGTGTTTTAGTGCTTTCGTTTTTTGCTTTGCCTTTTGCTTTTGTTTTGTTTTGTTTGGAGTTTTGTTTTTCTCTTGTTTTATTTCGTTATGTTTTGTAAATATGAGTTAGGTTTTCCTTAGTTGTGGTTGTTTTGTTATGTTTTTTTTTTGTTTTTTTTTTTGCCTGAGGTATTTTGGGTTTTTGTTTTCTTTTGCGTTTTGGCAATGTATGTTTTTATATACTAGTGGATCTGTGTTGGTTTTATAGTTGTATAGCTTATGTGATTGCTTTTTGATGCCTTAGTTTCTATAATGAGATTGTGGAGTTTTGGTGTAGGAGTGAGGTGCTCATTTGTATA
Source organism: Selenicereus undatus (assembly GCA_017589665.1). Classification (NCBI taxonomy): domain Eukaryota; kingdom Viridiplantae; phylum Streptophyta; class Magnoliopsida; order Caryophyllales; family Cactaceae; genus Selenicereus; species Selenicereus undatus. Next base: position 61,566,573 of record JACYFF010010365.1, on the reverse strand, counting down.
TATTTTTCAAAAATTACAAAAAATGCAAAAACATTTTATTTTCCTTTGATTATTTGTGTGATTCCTTAGGTGATTGTGATCGCATCTTGTTAGATTACTCAGTTATATGTGAATAGAGTTTGCATGATGAGATGTCTAGTTGAGGATGTAGATTCAATTTTTTATAATAATCCCATCTTATATGTTTGATTTTATGACTATCTTGCTTACCTCACCATCAATTCTTTGGGTCTTGTTGTTAAGTTGGCATGTGATTTTGTTGTTTGTAGAATTTTCCTTCCAAACTCTTGAAAGAAAAAGCAAAAACAAAGGGGGAAAAAAGCCTAAAGCATGAATAAAAACCCGAGTACTAGTATTCAAAGCCATTATCTTTTTATCATATCTTTAAATGGCTTGAATTTGTTTTTTTTACTCGATTACGCATATATTGAGGAAATGAAATAAGTGCTTTGCACAATCTAATAAAACTCTTTTTAGGGAAGACCCGAATACTTGTTAGTCGAGTGGGCATTACGCTTAAAAAAAAGAAAAAAATGAGAAAAAAGGGAATAAAGGCAATTAGGCAACGAAACCGAGATCGTGTCCATGTTAGCAACATGATTCATAAGCATTGACACACATTGGCACATGTACCAAGGTGTACACATAATTGCATATTTTGCGTGGGGTGAAAAATGGCAGTCGGGGTGCAGCTTGTAACTTAGTTATTCCTTGATTGTACGTTTTATTTGTATATAATTTGGTGACTTGATTACTAGGTATATGCAATTGCCTAAGTTGTTCACATATTCTTCCCATTACTTATATATATGTTTGTGTCTGGAAAAACCAAAAAGATTTCTCTTTGTTTTTTAAAAGCATTTCTGGGGTGTTTCACTGGAAAACCCTCATGACACCTCACTCGCCTACTTGGGAAATTGAGAGATTTAAAGGTTTGTTGCACACACTATATGCAACTGTGATTCGTACCAAAGAGAGTTAGAATTCTCTTTTTCTTATTTTCCATTTCTTTTAAGGTAGTTTGATATGTTTTACTCGAGGACGAGAAAAATTTAGGTGTGAGGGTATTTGTTTGCCCTAAAAATACAATATTTTACTAAACCCTTATACTTAATTTATACTCGAAATAAATATGAAATTAGGATTTTAATTTGATTTGATTTTATTTTATTTTATAGGTGCCATAATAAATCAAAAAGTACGTGAAAAACATGAAGAAAATAGGCTAAACTAATGGAATTGGGTATGTCTTCTCACATCCATTCTCCTTGGCCCAGAATGAAGACGAAAGAAAGAAAAAAGAAAATGAAGAAATAAAACCTTCAAACCAAGTGCAAAACCTGCAACCCATGTCCTTTGGCCCAGCTTGCATTCTAGTTTCCAGTAGCAGTATATCCTCAAAGGGTAGCACCCAGTGGTGCATGCTTTAAAGGGATACTTGTCGTGCCCTACTCCTTTTTTGTTTCTGTTTTTATTCCTTTTTTTCTTGTTTTTCTAAATGTGAAATGCAAACAAAAACAAAAGTAATCACTTACAAAGACAAGTGGGAGAGCCGATCATGGAAAGCTAAAACCCTAAGATAATGATGATGGTATAAATAAGGGTTAGATTGCACAACTATAATGAACTATTAGGGTTTGAATGAGAGCTTAGAATGACTCACTTAGGAAAAAGATCTATCATGCACATCAAAGTTATATACAAAGGTACAAGAGATCAAAGCCAATCAAGGTAGTACAAAATTCCCCCAAAATAAGAAATATAAAATCTTTTCGTTTTCAAAAAATTTTCCTCCTTTTTTTGGTTTTCAAAAGATTGAAGCATGAATAGTCCTTGCTCACACCTTGATCATACAATGTCCTCATTAGGAGTCAAGGAGCTATCACACTAACAGGACGCATATATAAAGGAAAAAAAATCCTAAATAATGTATAAAAACAAAAGACAAACAAGAAAAAGCAAAAGCAAAAGAAAACAAAAGAGTATACAAAATAAAAATAAAGAAAGAGAAAAGAGGGAATGAATTTACCAGGTTAGGTGCTGGGTGCACCTAAACTCCTACCCCTTAAGATGATGTTGTGGAAGTTTGGGAGAGCATCTGCCACTCCTCCTCATCTTGACATTCGAGCCACCAATTCGGATGCCACCAAAGCCCACAAGAGCTTATCGAACACCTGAGCATGCCACTCAGATGAATGCAAGTAAGAGCACACAAATATGAACACTTGCATAACAGCAAGCGCTCTCCTAAACATATCAAATGCCTTGGAAAAAATTAGAAGAATAATCAAATGCACTAGTCAATATGAATTTTCCAAGCATATCTTCTAGGTATAGACTATAAGGATCAAGGGAAGGGTCACACCATCTAAAAGTACCACAGGACTTAGAACAGTTAACCTCATTCCCCTCAAGCACCGCATGAGAATCAATTGGTGAGAGATCACAACACTCAAGGGAAGAAAGGGTAGCGGTGACTGTTTTTATTGGAAAATTCGATTAGTGCCAGCTATTCGTCACATACTTTCTTGAAGTCCAAGGCACAAGCTCTCAGCATGTGTTCCAGTGTCTGAATGGTGCACTCAATTTGCGCATTCATGGCCGGATGGAAGGTAGTACTAAAACCTAACAATGTCCCAAATGCCTCCTATAGCTTCTGCCAGAAACCCGACTGGAACCTCGTGCGTCGGTCTAACACTATGAAGTTGGGCACTCCGTGTAGCCTCACTATCTGCTCAAGGTATGGTCGGGCTAGCTGGTCCAAAGTCTAGGTATTTCTTATTGCTATAAAATGTGCTGTTTTAGTGAGTTGATCTACTACTACCCAGATTGCATTGTTCTTCCTCTAGGTCAGGGGTAAACCTACCACAAAATCCATGGACACTAAATCTCACTTCCACTCAGGGACGTCCAACAGTTGCTAAAGTGCTGTTGGTCATTGGTGTTTAATCTTCACCCTTTGACAGGTTAAGCACCTTGCCACATAATCAACTACTTCTTGCTTCATGTTGCTCCACCAGAATATCTGTTTCAAATCTTTGTACAATTTATTTCTCTTTGGGTGCACAGAGTGTGGACTATTGTGACCTTCATCCAAAATCTTCTTCTTGAGTTCCTCCACTGTGGGGACACATACCCGGTTATGGAATCTGATGGTACCATCCTTATGGATCATGAACCGGGGTGCTTTCCCCACCAATATCCCCTCACTAATTCGTTCCAATTGAGGGTCTGTAGACTGTGCTACATGGATTTCTTCTATGAGGGTTGGCTATGTTTCCATCGCATAAAGCATCGACTAGGTTTCTAGGGTGATCATGTTAAGCCCTAACTTTCGGAACTCCTCACTCAAGTCACTGGGTAGTGCCAACAAGTAATTTGGTGCGGGGTACGGTTGGTGATTCAATGCATCGGCCACTACATTCGCTTTTCCCAGGTGGTACTGGAAATGGACGTCGTAGTCCTTCAGGAATTCCAACCACCTTTTCCGCCTCAAATTCAAATCCTTTTGCGAAAAGAGGTATTTTAGACTCTGGTGGTTAGGGTAAACCTCATAATGTACCCCGTACAGGTAATGCCTCCAAATCTTCAGTGCGAACACAACAACTGCTAATTCTATATCATGAGTCAGCTAGTTCCACTTATAAGTCTTCAATTCTCGCGAGGCATAGGCTATAACATGATCCTTATGCATTAGCACGCATCCCAACCCACTCCTAGATGCATCGCTATCCACCGTAAAGTCCTTATCGGTGGTGGTTAAGGCTAACATAGGCGCACTCATCAGTCTTTTCTTAAGTTCTTAGAATGCTTCCTCGCATCGCTCTGTCCACTCATACTTAGTGACCTTCCTGATCAGGATGGTAAGTGAGGTGGTGATCTTTGAGAAGTTCTGAATGAACCTACGATAGTACCTCGCTAGGCCCGAGAAACTCCTTGCCTCTATCGGATTCTTAGGTCTTGGCCACTTCGTTACAACCTCTATCTTTTAGGGATCCACAGACACTCCCTCGTTAGATACCACATGCCCCACAAATGTCACTTTACTAAACCAGAATTCACAGTTTATAAACTTGGTATACAACTCATTCCTCCTCCGCATCTGTAGGACGATCCTCAAGTGGTGGGTATCATCCTCTGGAGTCCTTGAGTAGATGAGTATGCCATCTATAAACAACACTACAAACTGGTCCAGGTAAATACTCTATTCATGAGGTCCATGAATGCTACTGGGACATTAGTGAGCCCAAAGGGCATCACTACAAGCTCATAATGCCGATAACGGGTATAGAAGGTAGTCTTAGGTATGTCTTCGTCCAAGATTCGGAGTTGGTGATACCCCGAATGAAGATCTATCTAAGAGAAGGTCCCCGCACCTCTAAGTTGATCAAGGAGGTCATCTATCATGGGCAAAGGGTAAAAATTTTTTACCGTTATCTTCTTCAGTTCTATATGGTCTATGCACAACATCAGGTTCCATCCTTCTTTTTCACGAACAATACCGGGGCTCCCTATGGGGACGTACTGGGCTGAATAGACCCCTTGCTTAACAGCTCATTTAGCTGTGTCCTTAACTCCTTAGGTTCTGCAAGTGCCATTCGATAGGGTGCCTTAGATATAGGGGTGGGTCCGAGTATTAGATCAATGCAAAACTCTACTTTTCTAAGGGGTGGCAAACTTGGAATTTCCTTTGGGAATACATCCGGGAATTCCCACACTACTAGAATGTCTTCGAGGGAGGATTCAATAACCTTTGCTTCCACTACGTTACATAAGAACCCCTCGCATCCTCTTCCTAACAACTTGCAGGCTTTCATTACGGTGATCAGCTTCACACTAGGTCTTGAATCCATGCCTTTGTGTACTACTTTCTCCCCATTTGGCCCCTTTAGGGTGATTCTTTGTTTTGGATCGTCTATCTGAGCCTAATATTTTGCTAACCAATCCATCCCTAGGATGACCCTAAAATAAGTCAACTCAAACCTATATAAGTCGACCAGAACCTCATGCTCCCGCATTCAAATAGGGTAGTCCTTATATAGTTCATCCTACCTTACTGTATTCCCATCAGGGAGAATCAAAACAGTGGAGAGGGCTTATGGGTTCGAACTAACCCTAATGTCTCAGTCAATTTAACAGAAATAAAAGAATGCCTAGCAACTGAAACAAAGAAAACATCTACTGGTTGAGGTTGGATAGAGAATGCACCCATTACAACGTTAAGAGCATCCTCCACTTCTTCCTTGTGCATCACGTAAACATTGCCCGCAATGTTTTGCAGCGGTGGGGAGGTCGAGCTTGACTTTGATGGGGTGTTCGGCCCTGATCATTCGTGTCGGCCCTTTTGGCCTTCCCTATTCTGGTAATGCTGCTGGGACTACTGTCCCTGTCCCCCATGACCTTGGCCAGTAGGAGGTAGGGGATGTGGGCAATCCTAGATCTAATGTTGAGGGCTCCCGCAGCGGAAACACCTCTTGATCGAACGACACTCCCGGGCATAATGTCCTGGCTGCCCGCAAGCATTGCAGGTCACCCTAGTCCAAGTGTTGGCGAGCTGGCCTCCATGCACATTGTTGTTGGAGCAATGGTTTCTAAGAGGCCTATTGTATGGTTCTTGTGAGTGAAAGCTTTGTCGCTTATCCCCCTTCCTCTTAATTCCACACTGCTCATTGAAGTAATTCTTTCTCTCCTTTATCGCCCCCTCTACATTGACCGTGGTATCGTACAAGTCCACATAGGAGGTGTACTAATGCATCGACATCCTTTCCTTGACGTTAGGGTGAAGCCCAGAGTCGAACCGAATCACCTTGAGCCTCGCATCTGCTACGACGGCTGGGGCGAAATGGGACAGTTCCATATATACATATTTACACACACACACACACACACACACACACA
>JACYFF010010365.1:61514271-61545675 GCA_017589665.1 Selenicereus undatus | reverse complement strand
TATATATATATATATATATATATATATATATATATATGTATATGTATGTATATATATTTATATATATATATATACATATATATATGTACATATATATATATAGATACAGATATATATATATATATATATATATATATATATATATATAATATGTGTAAAAATATATAGATATATTGAGATATATATGTGTGTGTGTGTGTGTGTGTGTGTATTTATCTATCTATCTATCTCTCTATCTATATATCTATAGATGTGTGTGTGTGTGTGTGTATACATATATATTTTTTCACATGCGCGCACATACACGAACATCCACACACACCCACTCAAACACACGCACATGGGTTCATAGTCCATGGCGACTTCAAATCAAGATATCAAGGTTGGGCTTATCAGTGGATTCATGACCTAGAAGCCCTACCGATATCCATTAAAAGTCATTTTACTTGTAGGACCACGACTTAGATCTATCGATTATGTTATGGTTGATGTCCTACTCACGATGACCTAATCATATGGTCAAATAAAATTCAATGATGTTTTCGTTCAACCCGGATGTACACATCATGGACACCCTGCCTTTCTATGCTTTATAGATTGGTATGTCACTATTAAGAGAGAATATATTCTACATTATGTGATTATTCAACCAAAATTTTTTCTTTTACTTCAAAACAATCGGTATTATGAATCCGAACAAGTTTGTGCGAGGGTATCCACCTTAAAGTTTAAGGAAAGGGTTCGAAAACATATTTATTCTAACTCAAAAGGGGAAGTGCATTACAGTACTGATGTGTACCCTGCACTCGAATTTGCATATAGTAATGCTCATCTCTTACCAGAAACAAATCATTTATTGATATTACGAGGAAGGTCATACAAATCTAGTGTAGTTACCTTTTTTGCTATGCATGGATTAAGATCAAATGAATTTTTATTCTCTTTCTTTTGAACAAATATATATTTCTAACTCCGTAGTGACTAATTATCAAGTAAAAGATACGTTTTTGGATCCTTCCAATAAAAAAGGATAGGATTTTAGATTATTCAAAACTTAATCAAATGGGTCAGCATAATCTCATATATCCTGCTAAAAATTTTGATTGACTGGCAAGGAGGAGATGAATGGCACTTTTCGATTAAAATAGCCATAAATGGTACTTTTTCTAGAAATAGTATTTGTGCTTATTTCAGTGATCCACAACACCCAAGAAAGAGTTCAGGAATTACTAAATATGGGATTATAGAGATACATTCAATCATTAAAAAATAGGAGGATTTGATGAGTATCGAGCAGTCAAAGAATCTCGACCAAAATACCAAAGGAAAGTAGATCCTTTTTTCATTCCCAAAGATATGCATCTTACCTAGATCTTCTCCCATAATGATATGCTAAACAACAGTATCATTGATGAAGATACACAAATCCCTTTAAATATAAGAAGTTGAGTAGGCCGAGTGCTCCAAGTGGAGAGGGAAAAAAATATTAAACCTCAAAATTTTTTTGGAGATATATATTTTCCGAGGGAGACAGATAAGATATCTCGACGTAGTGGCATTTTGATACAACCAGGAAAGAAAAATTCCAAGGAATCAAAAAAATTTGAAAAAATGGATCTATGTCCAATGAATCACCCCTACCAAGAAAAAAAACTTATTTTTGTTTGACCCATAGTCACATATGAAACAACAGATGGCATAAATTTATCAACACTTTTCCCTCAAGATCTATTTCAGGAAAGGAATAATGTGCAACTTTGAGTTACCAATTATGTCTTTTATTGAAATGGCAAACCCACTTGGGAAACTTCTGAAATAAGTATTCATCGTACTTGTTTAGTATTGAATTGAAACCAAGACAAAACAAAAAGGTTTTGCAATCAAAGAGGCTCAAGCTTCCTTTGTTCAAGTAAGAACAAATGGTGTGATTCAAGATTTTATAATGATTGATTTAGCAAAATTCGTATTGTGTATATGAAGAAAAAGAAAGGTCCCTTGTTTTTTAATGATGATGGATCATATCACACCAATATGAATCCATTTCATTCCATTTTTTCAAAGGCAAAACTTCAACAATCATTTAACTAAAATCAAGTCATTGTTCATACGTTGTTGGATAAAATAAAGAATGTCAATATTTTCTTTGTACTCATCCAATTATTTGTGAATAGGTTCATTCACATTCAATGGTGTATAATATCACGAAGAATCAATTAAAAAAGATCACCTAATTCAAATTAGGAATTCATTAGGTCCTTCAGGAATAGCCCTTTAATTTACAATTTTTTTTCATTTGACTATTTAATAACTCATAATCAGATCCCAGTAAATAATTACTTATAATATGATAATTTAAATCAAACCTTTCAAGTACTTAAATTTAAATATTATTTAGTGGATGAAAATGGGAGGATTTATAATTCTGATCCATGCAGTGACATCACTTTGAAACCATTCAAATTGAATTGGCATTTTCTTCATTATAGTTTTTGTGAAGAGACATTAGCAAAATTATCTTGGACAATTTCTTTACCAACATGTATGTAGAGCCAAGCATCATCCGCACATAAAATTGGTTTAACTTTGAATTGTTCGAATTACTATGTAGTAATAGGATCGGCTAAGCCTTATTTGACCACCTTAGGAGCAAGAGTTCATGGTAATTATGGAGAAATCGTTTATGAAGGGGATACATTAGTCACACTTATATATCTAAAATTGATGTCTGGCATTATGACACAAAGTCTTCCGAAAGTAGAATAAGTCTTAGAAATTGATTTGATTGACTCAATATCCATGAATCCAGAAAGCAGGATTGAAGGTGCGAATGAACATATCACAAGAATTCGAGGGATTTCTTGGGGATTCTTCATTTGAGCTGAGCTAACTATACCACAAAATTGTATGTCTCTAGGCTCAAAAGACGGAAAGTCTAATGTTCTATTACCCGCAGAACTAAATGGTCGGGTTGTTGTGGGCAGAACAAACGAGGAATGCTTTAGAAGAAACTAGCAGTTCTAGTAAGATTTAAAAAGTGGCTTGGAGGTAAGTTAATGAATGGAACAAAAGATGCAGACACTCATCTCTCTTCCAAAGAGAGATGCAACCATGCTGAAGAGACAATTATCTCACTTGCAAACATATCTAGGTGAGATTAAATATATGACACAGTTATTAACATTGTAATCATCGTTGACTAACATGAAGAATATCCTTGCGTGGGAATTTTGTTGAATACATCCTTGAATTCATTTTAAATGTGAGAAAAAACTCAAATTAGAGAACAATATCCTTGGGTTCCCTTTATTGGGGCTATGTTGCTATTTTTTTTTTGTTTCTAATTATCCAGGGGCTCCTCTACCTTGGAAAATCATACAGTTACCTTATAGGGAGTTAGCATATCTATACTATATATAACAGCAATGTTGTGATGATGTGGAATTTTCTTGCATTCTCATTAATTAGAGATTTCGAACCCTTAGATTCATTCTCTCTCCTCATCGCAACCATCTGATTATTGAAAATAATTAATTTATGATTTTCAAATTTCTCATATAGTAGTAAGGGAAAAAATCATTAATAAGGAAATGATCGTAAGAAAGTATAATCTTATGAAGTATAATTCCATAATTGTCGAAATGAGGATTATGGAGTATTTTTTTTTAAAGGAATGCTTATACAGTAATTAGTGATTATGAAAATTATAAAAAAATATCCTTCTTAAACCTTTTGAATTCATTATGTCTCCTTATCACAACTAGATAGTAAATAAAAAAGAATAATCCCAATAATTATGGAAATACGAATTATGAAGTAGTTAGTAACAAATAACTATGAAAATTATAGATAAAAAAGATATCATTCTTGAACCTTCAATATTAGTGTAAATAGTTAAGTAGTTCTTACTCATAGTTGAAATTATACATTAGAATATGTCTCATAGTTGAAATCAATTATGTCGTCTTGCTCATTGCTCATGTGTGTCAAAGTGATCTTTTTTACCTCACTTCCAGATATATAATAATTATCGTTCTCTTCCTCATATATTTGTTTGTATTAATTTGTTAATTCGTTAGCAAGTGACCTCCTCTTTTGTAATTAGCAGCGCCAAAATGCTTGATTGTATTTGATTGAAAATTGTGTACTTTTTTTGTTGTAGTTCCCTCCTATATGTGGCTTAATTTTCTTTTCTTGATATTTAATCTTTCACTATTTGACGTTATCATTGATTTATTGCTACAATTCGTAATCTCACTTTTTTAGATGTAGTTTTTGTCAGGCTTGATTAATAGTGGTGTTGCTTGGTTTGATTCGTTTATATTATTAATTATTTCCGTCCGATTTATGACTTAGGTTAAAATTGTTTTGCTTATATTATATTATATTGTATTAGTAACTTAATTGTGTTTAGATTCTTTCAGGTTTTATTTATGTTGTTCATTTATGAATTTTTGTTTTTTTATGAGAAAAACTCTAATAATTTGATCATCTTCCTTGGCGTTTCAAATTTTTAATTGAAACAATAATGCAACCTATTTCACATGTATCTAAATTGTTTGGTGACCTATTTATTTACATCAATTAAAAAATTTCAAATATCTATACTACAAATTATAATATGAATTTCATAATTTACAAAAGTTACTGTCAAGATATATAAAAGAAATCACAAAATTTGACTTCCTTTTTTACATACGTAGATAAGAGTATAGTCCTCTATATCTTCAAAAGTTTTGCTATTTTGGAAATTGAGTAAGGTGGTTAGGTTGGGCTTTAAAACAATATAGAGGGGGTGTTAGGGGATTTCATTGGGTTATGAACCGTAGCAGTATGATCAAATTGCATTAATGGCATATGGGATGAGTTTAATATTTAAAAGTTGATCCTAATTTATAAAGTCTTTAGAACGAGTTTGATTAACTTATTCACCTTCAAAATATGCATCCAACATTAACAAATATAATTTTTCAGTTTTCTCTTTAAAATCATTGCATACGTTCAATATTACATGCATGTTTGAATCAATGTAATTTTCTGTTATCGTTATTCAGTTAGAAACTATAATGCATGCTTAATATTTTCATTGTTTAGTTAGAAATTACGATGCATACTTGAATACTATTTCTATATATTTTTTTTCATGGCATACATTCAATACTATAATGGATGCTTCAATCAATGTAACATGACAGTTTTTGTTATTTAGTAAAATGCTGTAATATATTCTTGAATACTATTTGTAGGTTTTTTTCATAAATCATGACAAATGTTCAAAATCATTAATTATGTCATATAGTTAACTTAAGACACAAATCAGAACGGAAGGTTATAGAAAATTTTAATTTCTTGGCCTTTTTTTTTTAAGATCATGTGTTAATTGAGATTTTGATGGGTCCTTCTAATTTCAAGAAATAAAATAACCCCATTTTAGGTTAGCTAACCGAACGAACAAATTTAGAAATACTATTTTTGGATTTTTAAATTATGGGTTAACTAAACAGACAGTTAAGACAGTCAAAACTCGATCTGTGGGTAATATGCTACAATTAATTATGATCCATGATTTAACTAGAATATCTTAACATGTGCCTTTCTGCTAACTCATTATTTTTCCTTCTGAGATGGGACAACTTATATAAATTGGTAGGTAGTTTAGAATCAATAGACCAGCTACAATATATAGTAATTTTTAATACTTTTCTAAATCCATCCACTATTTTTACAGTCCCCCTTTTCCCAAAAAATAAAATTTGCTTAATTCAAATCACCTAAAATCACTAAATTTATGGTCCTAAATCTACAACAACTCATTTGTGTTGCAACTCATGATTTAAATGGAACACTAACCTTATGGAGATATGTTGTCTAAAGAAGAATTCGATAACATATTTTCCAACAAAAGGCCACCTAACTTCATGATTTCAAATGGAGGAGCCTAAGCACATCATGGATGACTAATTGTGACGTATTGTATCTACATATTGAGATAACTTGAATGAAATTGTGACCAAAATAGATCTATTTTCAAAGATAAAAATCCCCTAAAAGAAAATGATAAAAAAATATATAATACTAAAAAATTCTAACTATAATAACTAGGCTTATTAAATTTTTATAGTGAAAATTTATTTCTACTTATAACAACATCACTAACTAAGTACCTAATTTTTGTCTTCTTTTCTAAATAATAATAGCAACTATGTGTCTTTTGTAAACAACTTATTATCTATGTTATAAATTACCGTGCAAAGCACGGGTCTATACTAGTGCTGTAAATGGTACTGTTGCTTTAGCTTAACCAACATCAGTGGCCTATTTCTATACAAGTCTTATAGAGAAATTATTAGGTTATTTTGGTATATACAGTCAACCAATTCCAATTCTTTTACCCGTTAACATCTTAGAAGATTTCACAAAATCTTTACCACTTAGCTTTTAACTTTTTGGAAATATATGATCAGGTGAATTAGTAGTTCTTGTTCTTCTTTCTTTAGTACCTTCAATGCTTCCTATACCTGTAATGTTCCTCTATTTATTTACAAGTGGTGTTCAGGCTCTTATTTATGTAATTTCACTCACAGCATATATACAGGAATCCATGGAAGGCGATTCGTCTTAGGAATAGTACTTTTTTTAGCTTAGATTAGGCAATATATGTGTGGCTGAAGATAATCTACTCTATTAGGATAATCTCTTTCTATTTTCTAAATATACAAACATAGTCTATGATAATAGAAAAACAATCTTCGAGAAGTTTGAACTACAGGGGAGTTGGTTAGTAGAGAGGCATAGTGCCAGGTAAATGGAATTTAATGGCTATAAGGTAACTCTTGTAGATTAGATGTTTTAAAGAATGATTCAAAAATCCAATTGAATCTAAGATACAATGGACTGTTAATGTCATGGAAAAAAGATACGTATATTTGATAGTAGATATTGACAATTTATATATGCACATATCTATATTTCTATTTAATTTGCTCTACTTACGTAAATTAAGATGGGTATGTTATGGTAGTCGAAGCCCTTCTATTTTGTTTATGACTATGAATTGAATGGATAAATAGAGAATATAAAGAAAAACAATGAAAAATGATTTGAAGAGGACATGAAAAAACTCCATTTGGATTGATTCGAAGAGACTATAAATGTGAACAAAAAACACGAAGCCTTTATAAGGATCTAATGATTCTATAATATTTTTGTTTCTATTTCAATTTCGAGTTTTTAGTCTTTTTGACTAGATTAGAATTAGCAATAGAATAATTAAGTCATGACTCATGAATTGATTCTACCATTAACCATTTCTTTTCTTTTGTTTTTTCTTCTGGATGAGGAACTTATCATGAATACACTAATTTCTGTGGTTTCATTATTCCTGCTAGATTGGTTGTAGGACTTGCTTCTATTAGGCCTGGAATTGGTTAAGGTATTGCTATGGGCTAAGTTATAGAGAGCATTGTGAAACAACCCGAAATAGGGAGATAAATATGAGGTACATTATTGCTTAGTTTAGCTTTTATGGAAGCATTAACAATTTATACATTGGTTGCGGCATTAGTGCTTTTTTCTATGAACCCTTTTATTTAATCTAAGAAAAGAAAAGGAAATAGGGAAAATACATATTTCTTTTTGGCTATTGGACTTGCGGGTTGCTTTTTCACATTATATCAAAATATCATTCCTACAAAATTACTTATTCATTGAGAAACTAACCAATGGGAAGGACTAATTTTAGGATGCAGAATTAGTGTTACCGTAAGAATCCAACTCCCTGAGAGTGCGATCCCTCATAAATGGTTAGATTCGTTTGCTAGGTACTCTATTTTTTAAAAGCATATTTAATTTTTTTATTTATTTTCAAAAAGGAAACAGAATTGGGTTACGAGATCATGGGGAATCAGCCTTGGCCTTGACTAAGTAACCCGACTAAGTTCCCTTGTTGGAGCCAGGTCCAATTCCTTGGCCTAGTCTCTACTAGTAGCTCAATCTGGCCTGGAATCTAGGCACATAACTGATCCAAGTTGGATTCCTTGGCCAATTCCAACTGTGAGTTTTTTTGCAGACATACCCAACGATTAGGATCCGAATCCCTTAACCCAACTCCAAAAGTGTAGAAAAGAGGAAATACGTGAAACATTAAAAAAAGGCATTAAACTTTAACTAATAAAGTCATCTGTTAGGTTTAGGAAAAACTCAAAAACCATATCATTTTTCAAAGTACATCATACTAATAGGGAGAACTGAAGGGACAAATTGATTTTGCCTAAAGAAGGTTTTAGAAAGCCACTGAGCAATCCCTACTGTGGGGACCATCGTGACTCCTTAATCTTAAACTAACATTCTAGATTTGGGGTTGATGGCTTGCTGATGTGATGGAGTGTATTCCATCACTGCCAATCATCACGGACAACTCTACTAATCAATATGAAAAATTAAATCTTAATCACACCAACACACATTCATGCAACACATTAGTATAAATTATAGTAAATCATGCTAAAGGTACAAACTTTAGTCCAATACAAATAAAAGTAAAGTAAATAAATTATAGTAGATGGGGAACAATGTAAAGATACATATTTCGTAATTTAGATTCTAAAATCATAAAAAGAGAATAGAGTAGAAGAGTTGAAAAAGATAGAGTTTTTGCCTTCAGGACAACCAACTGATTTACTTAGGAATCTAGCAGTGTGACACCTTTTTAATGGGTGACCCAATTCTTTTTTTTTCCCAAAGTATTTCTCACCCAAATTTTCAATGCTCTCCTCTCTCTAATTTTTTGATGCGTTTTGATGCCAATTTGATTTGATTCCTCTAGCTGATGAAAACTTTTCGATGCTAATTAACTAATGATAATTTGGATTGATCCTTATAGCTAATTCAAGTTTTTTGATGCAAATTCATTGATGCCCAACACCTAGGGGTAGCCCCCTATTTATAGTGGTTGAGAGGATGGTCCAAATTAGTGTAAAGAAAGGAGACATAATCCTACTCTCATTATGGTTAATCTAAACTGGTACACTAATTCAGCTAGAATTCAGACTATATAGTCTCGACAAACTAATCATCATAGAATTATAGTTAATTAATCCTATTTAGGAAGAAAAAGACTCAGCGAGAGGGAGCCCAGTCGAGTTCCCAACCAAAGGACCCAACTCGGTTCTCGCAAGTGGTCAGGTTCGTGGGCTAGGCCACAAATAGCCCAATTTAGTTTAGCCATAACTTTCACGTGCGAGATCCTTTTTGAATTATTTTCTTTTTCTTTAAAAGCTTATTGAGTCTACTTTCTAATAAAACTAGTTTCCCAATTGTTAGATAAGTGTGGAGCAAGATATAAGCAAAATAGTAAATAAATTTCATTGTCAACACAAGCTTGAGTATTCAACTTATATCGTTTCTATTGCTTGTAGGGCTTTGGTGCATAACATGCCGTTGGAAAGTTTATTTAATGAAGAATGTTGTATTTAGACTTAATAATTTTATTCTCCTAAGAATATATTTAAACTACATGTTGAAGACTGTTAATTTAAGCCTATTTGGGCTTTTTATGCTTTATTAGGCTTTTGGACTCGAACTCCAAGATTACTGTTCTGGGCCCCCAAGTGCACAAGTTGCTGATAATTTTTATCATTGGACAATTCAAAATAAGATGCCTAATAAGTGCTTAATGAATACATCATTTTAAGCTATTTTGTGTCATTTTTAGGGAGAATTATGTGCTTAATGTTATTATTTATACTCCTATTCTCGATTTATGCTTAGATATAGTTGTTTGACGTATTTTATAGGATTTTTAGCCTTTTTACCCAGCATTTGACTATAAATAGATGTATTGTTTCCTGCCCCACGAACACCCATGAGTTGCTATGCCCGTGGAGCAAGAATAGAGCAGAAAGCCGGTTCCAGCCCAGACCATGGTCGAACCGTGGTATCTGCCACGGACATGGTGAGCATGAAACTGCTGCCACTTCGCCTTCCTTCGGCTGTGTGGCTGATATCAATCGAGCCCCTCTATAAAAGGCCTCGTTCTGCAGTAGTAGAAGAAGAACACAAGCACATAGATATCATAGATTAGAGCTTTAACGTAGTTTTCTTCTCAAATTTTGTTGTTTCTTTGAAGATTTCTAGTTTGATTTTAGTTTTGGTGAGAAATCTTAAGTGTATGTATTTGGTTTTTAAGGCAGTTTGAAGCCCTTGGTTGAAGGCCATCTCAATCAAACCTTTCTCTTATATTTCGCAAGATTGTTGGTTAGTTTGTTTAACTCTTAATCATGTGTGATTAGTTTACTTTTTGTATAGGGATTTAGTAGTTTATGAAATTGTAGTTGGATCTTGTTTTAATTTGTAGAATTGTGCTTATTTTCGTGATTGGTTTGATTTCGTTTATCAAGCAATTGTATTGCTATGAGTGGATCTTTGGCCAAAATTTTCTTGCTTAATTGTAACAAACGAATGAAAAACTGAATGGTGACATTTGGTTATTGGAATGGTTGATTAAACCTAACATGGAGTCGTATTGAAAGAGTGATTTGCATGTTAGGATGACTAGAGAGTAATCAAAGATATTTAACTTAAATTAAGGCAGGTTAGTTTGAAAGAACGACTTTTGCTTAGTTTAGGCAAATTTGATTGATTTTGAAAAAATAGATCAAATTTTCGGATAGATTGCAATTCCTCGAGATTAACTGATTAGAGAAAAGCACACGATTACCATTTTGATCCTATACCCTTTCATAACTACGAGAATTCCTGGACATATTTTCTTTTTAATTGATTCAGAATAGTGAATTAAAAGTTGCTAAATCGAACCCTTTGAATTAGAATTTTACTTAGCACATTCTGACAGACAAGACTCGCTAAGTTATATTAGTCCCTGAGAAATGATATCTTTCTCTATACTACGATTACCCGTGCTCTTGCGGTAGTCCATCAATGCCACTTTTATGCATCCATAGTTCGGCCCCACTTTGGCCGAGCTTGGATAAGGCGAAGGGCAAAGTAATGGTTGCGATTTGTAATTTTCTATGTAAATTTGCTGATGTAGAATCCAAGCATGGACTGTGGCCAATGATGTTAAATCCAAGCCTGGTTGCTGAGGCTTCTGATACTTGGTGCCCACCAACTATTTTCGTAACGATGGTCGATGATGTAGATCCAAGTCTGGTTGTTGATGGTCCTGAGACTTGGTGCCTACTTACCTTTGTTGTGATGGTGACCAATGAATTTTATCCTTTCACTAGATTAGCGGGTTTCTTTATCAATGAAGTAGAGAGCCTTTTGCCAATCTAGAAAACTTATGATGATTTTATCCTTTCGCTGGATTATAGGGTTTCCCTATCACCAGAGTAGCGAACCTATTGTCAGTCTAGCAACTGGCGATGATTTTATGCTTTTGCCGGATTAGTGGGATTCCTTATCAATGGAGCAGCGAACCTTTTACCTGTCTAACAAACATGTGATGATTTTATCCTTTCGCTAGATTACCGGGTTCCATATTGCAGCAGTAGCAAACCTTTTATTGGTCTGGCAAACTTGTGATAAATTATTTTTTTTGTCGAATCAGTGGGTTTTCTTATCATCGAAGCAGCGAACCTTTGCAGGTCTAGCAAACTTGTTATGATTTTATCCTTTGGTTGAATTTGCGGGTTTCCTTATTGCCAAAGTAGCTGACCTTTTGTCTGTCAAGCAAACTTTGATAATAAAATGCGTCATTGTACTGCGAGTCAGCAATGAACCTTAGTGGTGTGGATGCCTAAAGATTTGTGGCCAAATCCCTAGGAACATGATGACATATAAGCCTGAAGACCTATAGTCAAATCCCTGTGAACTTAGTGTTGTCTGTGCTTGATGACCTATTAACTAAATCCCTATGATGTTGTTGGCGTGTGAACTTGAGTACCCAAACTTGTTGGCGTTTGGGCCTGAAAACTGTAGTAAGATCTCTATGAACTTTTTAGTGTTTAAGCCTAAGGATTGAATCGTTCCCTTTGGACATGTTGGCGTTTGAGCCTAAAGATTGAGCCTTTACAACCTTTTGGTGTGCAATATTAAGACTTCTAATCTTTAAGTCTGACCTTTTTGTCGCTCCAACATTGAAGTCATCTCCTTCTGATGGGAGACTATTGAATGATAAAATGTCCTGGATGTTGAGGCATCCTTCTATGTTAAGATGAAAATAATGAAGTGTCCTTTGTAGCTAGATCCTCATAGGCTTTCTTACTTGATAAACTCAAGTTGGGTTGATGTCCTCTCTATCAGGATGCTTACGTAAAACCTTCTTTGATGATGGAGCCCTCACTTTAACTGAGCATAATTGAGGAAATGGTCAAAATATATACGTTTTCTATGGCAGCTGTTGATGCCATCTTGAGAACCTCTAATTTAGATTCATGGATAACAGGAGCTATGTGTCCTTCCTATGGGGTCATTGTGGAGGGTGATTGCACTCTTCTTTAATCCAGGGTTCCCATGTGATCAAGGTTGAGGTCAGGTAAATGGGCTAAAGAGTATTAATTTATGTGCAATTTCTAACCTAGGTTAGACTGTTCAAATATGCTGACTATGTAGACTTGATTAGACAGGCACGATTGCGCTAATTATGCAAACATAGTTGTGCTGACTATGCAGACATGTGATGACCTAACCTCATATGCACGTAGGTCCCATACTAAGTTTGGAGTCCATTGGATAAAGCCCGATTAAGGTACAAAAGACTAATGGGTTAGGCTTCGTAGTGTTCTGTGGCTTACGATGAAGGGTAAAAAGTTAGGTGACCATTGGGTTAGACTAGGTCAGGGGTCTTAAGCTACCCAGGATATAAAATCTTTTTTATGGAAAGAGTATTTTTCAATTTGCATTAAAGTGCTTCGTTCTGAGGTAGTCCCCAATTTATGTTTATTGTAATAAAAGCACTAGATGTGTGATGATAGTGACGGGATAACATGCTTTTACTAGTTTTAGTTGGAGTAGTCCCCAGTCCGATACAGTAAATGTGATCCTTCTTATGTTAGGAAGATGTTTTTTTCTCGTACCGCCTAGATTAGCCTCTTATTTAATACAAAGAATATGGTTATCTCCCTATCTAGAAATATTTACCATAAAGGGAGCCCTAACTATCTAGGGAAATGCAAAAGAAACCCCAATCTTGTACAATGGATGAGTGCTTGTTTAGGAAAGCTGAGAATACGAAGTGAGTATCCAGCCTTAAATTTGTAGTCATGGTTGAGATCAAGAGTCCTAAATTTTGGAATGGAGTTGAGACTAGAGGCTCTAATGATTGAGAGAAGGTGGAAACATTTGTGAATGGTTTGTCTGAGTCTGATTTAATGAGTGCAGGCAATGGAATGTTTCTTTGTGCTATAAAAACCAAGGTCTTACTTTCACTCTTCTTTTTCCTGGTCTGCCCTTTCAAGTTTTCGGGCTGGCCACTCTTTATTCTATCTATCCCTTTGTTTTTGAAGACTAAAGGATTTAATTTAGATGTTCCTTTATGGAAGAAATCTTTGTGGCCAAGCCTTAAAGGGTTTACCTATGTATCTAATTTAGAATCAGGCCAGTCGTAGTTCAATAATAAGAACATCCAACTTAAAGTGGAGATCATTCCAACAAGACTTTATAACTTCTGGATTAGGATGCCAAAGGAAGGGAATTGGTATGAAGGTGCAAATAATCCTTATGAAATACCAAGTGTGTGTGGGTGATGAAGTTACTGTGCATCAACAACTTCTTTCTTTCTTTATCTTTCTGGTTTTCAAACTCTTTTCTTCTTCTTTTGTTTTTCTTTTTCTCTTTGGGCAGGATCGTTTGGTCCAAACCTTTTTGTTTTGATTACTTATTTTGATATTAGTGCCACCCATTACACACTCTAGCTCCCTGGTCAGGTTAGATGTGGCTATGAAAGAAATATACTTATTTAGAAGGCTTAAAATGGTTTCAAGTGAGAATTTATCAGGTTTAACAAACAAATTAATGCAGGTTGTGAAAGGGGGCCTCCTATCCTAAAGCTGTATGACTTATTGGAAACAAATCTCTTATTTTTTCCCTTTATCAAGTTGTGGATGGAAATTTGTAGCCTCTTTTTATTTCCCTTCCTCTCCTTTTGCCTAGCTTGCCTTCTCAGGTTTTCAAGCTAGCCCCTCTTTTTTTAGCCTTAGATTCACCATAGGGAAGAAGCATTCTATAAAAGGAAGTATGTGGGAGAAGATATTTTATTAATGATCAAGGATACATCCACCTTAGACTTCAGATTAAAAACAAAAAGAAATTTCAAGACTCAAGACCTGACGACAAACCATGATCAGCCTATTCCCCTAAATTCGGCTAGTTTTGGGTCCTCTTTTGTGGATGCTTTTCTTTGACAAGCATGCCAAAATTCCAAATGTCATGAAGCTCTTGAATGGCATGAATCTCAGATGTTGCATGTACGTAGGCTATAGATTTCTGATCAACAACCTTACTTGATTGGCCTCTAGGGTTCGGTTCACCATATGACTGGCCTTTACCCTCCATCAAGCAAGAAAGTCAGAAAAACTTTCCTTTTCCCTCTTGCTTAGTTGACTCTACATCTATGAGTGTAATTGGTACGCTAGCATTATATGAACACTCATATAGGAATTCTTTACGAAGATCATCTCAATTTGTGACCTTTTATGTGTACATGGTATTATACCACCTTATCACATTCTTGTCGAACATCCAATGAAATATGATGTGGAAGATATCCTTGTCAATTCCTTTTAAAGTTATTGCACTAAGAAAATTCCACACATGATGGTGAGGATTTTTAGTTCCATGAAACTTGATGCCTACCACAATGAACTTGGCGGGGTAATTTTCCTTTTCAGATTGAAGTGAATCACACATAGTCATTAAATTAATTGTTGAGTATGCAAGATTCCCTAAGCAACTATTCTACCCGATCTACTCATGGATCAATTTGGGTAGTGCTCATTTCCCCTTTACGTCCTTCTTCTTATCATCTTCCACTCCTCCGTTACTAGGTTTCTCGCCTTTTTCCTTTAGGGGAGTCTTGATAAGAGTTTACAATGTAGTGGCAATTAGTTCTATCTTCTCACTTTCATCTAGTCTAGTTGGCATTTTTTCCACCATCTTCATGAGTTGAAACAGTTCATTACTTCCTACCATCGGGATTGGTGAAGTGTCGGACTTTGACTTGGATTTTAACTTTGACTGAACTATTGGAGTTCCCTTGGACTCTTCTCGAGATATAAGTCTCCCTATCTGTGGACTCTGCTCATATACCTTCTTTGTTGTCTTCTCTATCCTAAGCAATAAGGTGACAATTTAAACAAGTGGAATGTTTTGAGTGGTCAACCATGCAGGACATAGGCTGAAGCAAATGGTTAATGACTTGGAATTTGAAGAGAAAGAGACAATGGCTTGATAGGCTCAAAGCTTCGACTGAAATAGGATTAAGATGTTGGGTTTTAGGCTGATATTAGACCTCATCTTGGATTAGGTCCTAAGTTGGAGTTAAAGACCTGACTTATGAGCCTAAGTTGCACTAAACTCTTTCTTAGGTGAATCACATATCTATACTGACCTAAGTATGACGATGGTTTGGTTTGCCTAGAATGGGCTAATTTGGCACATGGGTGGATCTAGCTATACTCATTCATGGATCATAGATCTAAGAGTATATATATGATGCATGTGTTGTGGGCTAGTGCATGAATCAAGTATAATATCCCTGATTGGATGCAATCTAGCATGAACTAGGATACTAAAGGCCTAATGGACTACATTCTGGAGTTTGGGCGTAGATGGACTCATGGATTACATATGATGAGACCAAATGATGTATAACTTGTGAAGTAAAACTTAACATTTAGAGCTCAAAATATGAACTTCATGCAATGTATGCAGACCTTTGACAGACTTCCGAACATAGATTGGATTGGACCACCTTACTTGGATCTCGTTCGGGTTCTGACAAACCAAGAGGCTTACACCCTAACTTCCTAACTCATTCCCCTAAGCTGTGATGCATACAGTCTAATATATTAACTACTAAATCCTAATGCAACCTACCGGGGTTATACTGGGCTTAAAATAGCCTAAAGCCTAGTCTTAAACACAGTCTGACATGTAACTACTTTTTTTTTATTTAGGAACCAGCCCAGGTTTTTATCTCCCTTTTTTTTGTTACTAAAACTAATGATCAAAACTATAATCAAAACCCATTCAAATTCAGGGTCAAGAGTCCTTTTAGGACTCAATTGGCCTAAAAGCCACTTTAGTTCCTAATCCACTTCATAAATTCAATTTTCCCTAGTCTGAGCTCCTAGACACAATGATGACTTTATGAACCCTAAAGCATCAACACATGGTCATTAGGTAGAGGCTAATTCAAAAAGTCAATTAAAGTTCTAAACATTCACATAATCACGCAAATATATAAGTTCCATCCTAAGCAAGCATTCTATGCTATAAGGGGTAGGTATGGTTTAGATTAGTCCTCTCATGACCCAAGGGCTTTGTACGTCATCCATGAGGTGCATGGCAAGACTGGAACATTTTGGTTGCTTTCCTATATTAGGTGGACCATGAAAGTGTATCATGAGTGGGTGAAGTAACTATGTGCTTTGTTGAAAGTCTAATGGAACCACTAAGTGATTAGCTACATTTTTGAGAGGTAATAATAGGGTTTCTCTTAGAGACGTTGTTGATCCCTGATAAGTAGCGCCATATGATGTAAGTATGCCAAATGCAAGCACAATTAAGATAATTTTGCATCTTGATGTGAAAATTTTACAATTTGGTACCCCCAGTTTTAGCTTATTTACACATTAGACTAAGTTTTGAAAATCTTTATACTTTAGTACCTCCAGTTTTGGTACAAGTGACTTTCTGGTGCTTTTTATTTATAATTTAATCCTTGAACTGTTAGAAATTACCAAAAATCCCCTGGAAGAGGTTAGTTATGTAAATAGACTATTTTTAGGGTTTTTTCATGGAATATGCTTGGTTTAACTTCTTATAAAGACTTTACTGGTACTAGTTATTACAATCTACTATTTATATCCTGTATATTATACCTTCTGTGATTATAGGCTCACCATGCTTTAGTAAAAATAATTAAAACCTAATTAGAGAGTTCCTTACCTGAACTTAGTAGGCGTTGGACCCTGGCATTCCTCTAGCTTCCAGCTTATAGAGATTGCTAATCTCAACCACACCTTCCTTAGATCAGGCACAGTACAGATTTATTTCGTTTCCTACCTCAAACCATATTCACTAATCAAGTTTTATATTTTGAAGGATAGCGATACTTTAATCTAGAAAATATAATATTTAAGACATAAGGTTTGATTGAATAACGTTCCCGACTAGGAAACTTCTTTTATTGAAAACTTAAAAGTGGTTATATTATAATAGAAAGCTTTGAAGAGGGACTTAAGCTAGGATCATTAGAGATGCTTGCTCACAGAGAAATAGAGGATCCCAACTTCTCTTTTGCTCAAGAATGCTCAAATGACTGTGCCCCTGCTCAACACTCGACCTCTCTATTTATCGAGGGGATGGAGCTCCTCATGGCTATAGTACATAAAGATTTTTCACATGGCTATAGTACATATTGACTCTACAGAACACACTTTATTTTAAAGACCACGCACTTGTCAAAATAGTACAATAATGGGGCAGCCACTTTTCAGAACTTTTAATGATGACAAGACTAGGCATCATTGTGGAGATTCTACATTCCTTCATCTCCAATTATATCTTTCAGACCATCATTATCTGGATAATCATCAAAGTCTTCATCAAGTTGCTTAAGATGGTCTGGATCCCATTCTTCAAATAATTCAAGGAGATATTTTTTCCCTTTTTCTGATAAAAATTTTCAACGCCAACACGATAATCAAAGATATCCTTTGCTAATGCTCCGACCACCTTTATGTAGTCTTTAAACTCATTATTATAAGAGAAAGTAGTGTTTCCACAATGCATTAATGTTTTTCCTTGTTCGATTAATGCCCAACATTGATGATAAATGTTGAAAAATCCAATGGCTCTTAATAAAGCTGGACCAGCAATTATATGTATTGGATTTCCATGAATCCAATTTTATCGTTGATCATTGGGATCGTCGCAATCAACTATCTAAACAAGATAATGGGCTAGTTTGACTTGTCCATTTTCATATTCAATTAGAGCGCTATAAATATCTAAATTTAGGCATCTGCAGACTGGAACTTTTGTTCGACCTTCAGGAGATGTAAGAATCGAATGGATTCTTCTGAACATGCTTTGCTGGAATTTAGTTATGGTTGAGAAAAATGGAAATTTCAGATCTGGAATTTCTGAACAATCTTTAAATCATTGGTAGTCCATGTCCACATCGTATCGTTCTTGATTTTTTGCTGTAATGGTTTTCTTAGTTTAGCCAAATCTTTAATGAAATCTGAAGCATAGGTAAGGCATCCAAGAAATCTTTCTAGTTGCATCCTATCTTCAATCTTTTCATGAAAATTTTCTATTTTTTCTAGCATATGTTTTTGTAGAATAATTTGTCCAGCTTTTATCTCTAGACCTAAAAACTCAACTTCTTGTTCAACATAAATGCACTTGTTCTTACCAAGTATAATACCATGATCAATGCATCTTTGGGTGATAGCCAAGACATCATCTTTGTGCTGTTATATGGTTTTGGAAAAGACAAGGATATCGTCAATGTAAAGTAAAGAACAATGGTTAAGGTCTTTGAAGATGTTGTCCATTTTCCCCTGGAATATTTGAGGTGCATTTTTAAGACCAAACGGTATTACTTTCCATTCATAATGTCCTTGTGGGGCACTAAATGCAATTAAAGGAATACTTTCCTCATCCATTTCTATCTGCCAATAACTGCTTTTGCATTCCATTTTTTAGAACCAAGAGGCTCCTTAAATTCTATTGAAAAGGACTGTTTTGTTAGAAATATAGTAACCACCAAAGATAGTATTATCATTAAGCTTTATATAATTGATTACCATTCTAACTTTTCCTCTTTTTTCTTCAGCATGATTTCTCACCATGAAAGCGGGACTGGTGTGAGCACTCTTACTATTTCTAATCAATCCTTTATCCAAAAGTTCTTTGATTTGTTTATTAAACTCTTGAATGTCTTGGTGGGTATAAACCATTTGTTTAACCCAAATGATAGTGTTGGGATTTAATAAAGTGATTTTAGCAAATGTTTTATCTTTATCCCAAAATTTTAGAGGATTGTCAGAGCGGAGTTCTTTGCATAATATTTCTTATTGTTCAACAATCTGCTCTTTAACAGATAACTCAAGTAATGAGATTATCAGTACTTCTTCTCGTTGCGTAGGCATTACCTTCTCACCACACTAGCTGCGTGCAAATTCAATTTGTTGAAGAGTGTAAGCCTTACTTAATTTTTCAATAGGGACTAAGTGACCATTAATTGTAAATATTATTTGGTTTATGGTCTGGGTGCATGGAGAATATAACCTTTGAAAATTATTTCCAATAATTATATCTAAGAGGGTTGATCAGTAGCCCATAGAACTGATATAATGCATTGCACTCCTCCTAATTCTATGGATAACCCTTCTATAGCTTCATTGTGGCTCATAACATTGTTATCAACTATCCTTACTTATAAAGGGTTTTTAGCTCTTTTCCACATAAAGTCATGAAATACAGATCTTTTTTCAAAGCATACAAAACAACCACTATCTATGTAAGCACACAGTTCATATTTATTATATCCCTTTAAACATACCTTTATTGGGATGTAGATGCTATTAGCATCCGTATTGGTAGCTTCATAGCATATTTCCATAGTCATATTTTTGAGTAATTCATCCTCATAAATTGGATCATTAGCAGTTCTTGTTTTGTACCTAATGACCTTTCCATCTAGATTCATAATTCGATCTACACTAGGTCTTCCAGCCTCAAAACTCATTCTACTCATTTCACTAGTCATGCTAATTGTATCATCTTCTTTAAGCTCTTCTTTAGCTGATGAAGATCCTTCTTTCCAATCTAACC
The DNA here is from genome assembly GCA_017589665.1 of Selenicereus undatus. Lineage (NCBI taxonomy): Eukaryota > Viridiplantae > Streptophyta > Magnoliopsida > Caryophyllales > Cactaceae > Selenicereus > Selenicereus undatus. Next base: position 61,525,650 of record JACYFF010010365.1, on the reverse strand, counting down.
TCATACTCATAGTTCTTAATAATTGGGGTTTAATAGGGATTTTACCTTCCTCATCAATCTTTATTATATTTTTCTTATTGATCTTTGTAGGATTGGCAAAGCTAGATATTCATGAACGATCGATTTTTATCTCCTGAGGATTGGACTTAATCCTCTGGATTTTTTCCATAAGGGTAGGACTTTCAAATTTTTCTGCCTCTATCATTGTCACCTTAGTCTTAGGGTCTATTGTATTATATAATTTGTAGATAATTTTTCAAAATATCTTTAAAGGATATCCTCCTCTTTTCATGTCCATCCCAACTGTTTTCATTTTAAGGGATAGGAAGTCTTTAGCAAATTGATCTTTTAGACTCACATAATATCTTGGTTGGCAATTGAATCCTACTAACCCATTACACAAACTGGTCCCTGTGGTGATTTGATTATTAAATTTGGTGTGCCTAATATCACAGAGCAAAGCCTAAAGATTAATATCTTTACCATAATATTGTAATGGAGAGATTTGAACTTGGATGCTTCCGACATGCGTATACTTATACTTTCTATCTTTGTTATGCTTAAGGATATTCTCCCAATTAATCAGATTAACCCAATGTCGTGCTCACAATCCTTTATCTCAAGATCTCCTTCCATCATTTCACATACGTATTTTCTTTTTAAATGCAAGATAGATTTTTTATAGATCATATCTTTTTTAATTATGAGAAGAACCCAATCTCCTTTGACTTCTTCACGATCATTTTCTACAACAAACTCTTCCCCTTGAAGATCACCAAGGCTAACCGAACTATTTTCCATCATATGACTTGTTTCTTCATAATCACTTTCTGCAGATTCATTGTCCAATATAATTTCAACAATTCCTTTGTTCTTACTTAGGGCTAGGTCTAACGCCTCCTCTTAACTAAGCTCAACATAATCTAGGCTTCCCAAGGTTTTTATAAGTTTGTTATTCTTCTTATTTTTGCATTCATTAGCATAATGCCCTACTTCTCCACGTGCCCAACATTTGCAATTGTTTTTTCCTATAAGGCAATAAGCAGCTTTCCTAAAAACTCTTTGTTTTTTAGGACTTGGTTTGTTATAGTATTTTCTTCTATATTTTATGCCTCTCTGCTTGTTAAAGCTCTTTTTCCTATAGAATTTTTTTTTTCTTCTTTTCTCAGGTTCATTTCCCCATTGGTGAGGTAAATCCCAACAAGTTAAAAATTGCTTCTTGATCTTCTTTTGCTTTTGAAGATCAAGACATTGTTCATTGACCCATTTTCGTAAATAGGAAATTCTTGAACCAAGGGTATCAACCACATCTGTTCATTCAAACCATGCCATGTATTTTTCATTAATTATAGAATTTATAGGATATGGAAATTTATCACAAAACAGTAGCTGCTATTCCCATCACTCTTAATGTATTTTTACCATCTTCACTTAATGAATCATACCAGTCAGCTACAATGCCAGAGAAACTATGCTCGATATAATTTAGGAAGTTTGCCACAATCCATGTAGTATTTAGGTTTAAGACACTATTCATCCTCTTTGCCAATGCTCAAATATTTCTTCTCTATTACGGGCTCCATCAATATTTAAGATATATCCAGTTTGGCTAATTGCGGTAAGGCTAATTTCTTCATAGGTCGTGGTGTCCTTGGGATAAACTCAAAGGAAAAATTGCTTGTGCGTCCTGCTGGAACGTACCTAGGTCTTAGGAAAAGAGTATTTCTTTTAGATGGTTCACCAAATTCTTTAGGTTTATGAACGACATTCTTAACTAGATTAGTTTCTGTTTCATATAGGTTGATTTCTTCTCCAATCTCATTGATTTCATTTTCAGTAGTCATTTTACTATATTTCTTATCAAGTTTTCTCATACTTTCTTCTAATGGTAATATATTGAGATCGTCTAATTTAATCAGATTCATTTGTTGATATATTTCTTCTTCTAATTGGATATTATTGGTCTCTTCATTATCATCAGACAAAAAGTCATGTTTATCACTAATTGCGCCCATGATTTTGTTTAATTCTTTCAAATTTTGCTTTTTTCGAACATTTTTTATAGTTCTTCAAGAGTATATTGTTCATACTCCATCTTCTTTTTCTTTCTTTTCAGTCGATTTTTCATCAAATTGTTCTTCTACTTCTTTTTGGATTTTTATCTCTTGCAAAGAAAATTGAATCTTTTTTTTTAGGTTTTGAAAAGGATATTTATGCTGAAAAGAAGTACTAATACTAGGAGTAACTTTTTTGCTATATCTAACTTCGTTAATAAGATAAAGATGAACAATAGTGAATTGATTCTTAAGCTCCTTCAATTCAGTCCTAATTTTAACTAATTCTGCTTTTAATTCAAAACTATATCAGTGGTATAGTTTAATTGAGGTGCTAATGAGGTATTACCTTCAGGTGAGTGGACAATGTGTGAATAATTATGACCAGGGCAAGGAGGTGAAGATTCAAGCATTAATCACAGTTAATTAGCTTAATTACTCATTAATTAGCTTAATAATCTTAATTATTTTTGCACACATGGCTCTAATACCAGAGGAAAGAGGATGTCAAGATCTATTAGTGAGCAAAAAACCACAAAAACAATTTAAAATTTTTCAAAAGTAAATTTTAAAGAATTGAGGGTAGATTTGCAAATATGAAAAGTTTAAGAACTTAAAAATAAATTTTTATTTATATTCAATAGTGATTTGTCCCCCAAATGCAAATAGCACAAAAATGCAATAATCCCGCGCGGTAAAGTTTTTAAAAAGTTGTTCTTCTAAATGATTACACCAAAACTCGATGCACCCAAATGTAAATGACCCTCTTGATGTTCAAATCTTGCACTCTTTAAAAAAATGTCCCCAGTGGAGTTATCGTTGTAAGGATCCACATCCTTGAGGGTGCGATTCCCCATGAATGGTTCGACTCATTTGCTAGGTACTTTATTTTTTAGAAGAATATTTAAATTTTTTATTTATTTTTAAAATAGAAACAAAACAAGGGTACAATCATGAGGAACCAAGCCTTGGCCCTGACTAAGGAGCCTGGTTGAGTTCCCTGGACAAAGTGAGGTCCAGTTTCTTGACTTGATGTCTACCACTAGCTCAGTCTGGCTTAGAATCTTGGCACAATACAGCTCCAAGGACCAGATCAAGTTCCTGGACCATCTCCAACCCTGAATTCTGGTCCAAACATGCCCTATTATCAAGATCTAAACCCCTTAACCATTTCTAAAAGTATAGAGAAGATGGAATAGGTGAAATAACAAAAAAAAGCATTTGACTTTAGCTAATAAAGTCGCCAATGAGTTTTAAGAAAAACTTACAAACAATATCATTTTTCAAAGCAAATCACACCAATAGGGATAAGTGAATGGACTCCGAAGGGAAAAATGATTTTTCTTCAAAATTATTTTAGAAAGGCTCCCGAGCAATCCCTAGTGTGAAGACCATCATGACTTCTAAGTCTCAAATTGAGGATCTAGATTCGGGGGTGATGGTATGCTTATGTGATGAGGGTCTATCTCATCACCGCCTGTCATCACTGACGCCCTCCACTAATCAACATGGGAAATTGAAACTTAATCACAATAGCATACATTCATGCAATACATTACTATAAATCATAATAAATCATGCCAAGCGTACAAACTTTAGTCCAATGAAAACAAAAGTAAAGTAAATAAGTTACACGAGATGGATAACTACATAAAAATTACATCTTTGGGAATTTAGAATCAAAATCATAATAAAGAAAATAGAGTAAAACAACACGATAAGATAGAGTTTTGCCTTCAGGATAATCCACCTAATTACATGGGAATCCAGCAAAGTGAAGCCTTTTTCTCATAAAGTATTTCTCTCCTAAATTTTTTGTGTTCTCCTCTCTATGCTTTTTTGCTACCAATTAGATTTGATTCCTCTGGTTAATGATAATTTTTCGATGCCAATTAACTAATGCCAATTTTATTTGATTCCTCTAGTTGATGGAAATTTTTTGATGCCAAGTCATTGATGCCTCTAACCCCTAGGGGTAGTCCCATATTTATAGTGGTTGAGGTGATAATAAAAATAAGTATAGAGAAAGGAGACTCAATCCTACTCTCATTAATGTTAATCTATACAAACACACTAATTCAGCTAAGATTCTCACTTATTATTCTCAGCAAACTAATTCGCATAGAATTCTAGTTACTTAATCCTATTTAGGTAGAAAAGAACTCAGAGAGAGCGAGGTCAGTCGGGTTCGTTACCAAAGGACTCGGCCTTGTTCTTGCAAGTAGGAACCCATCCAGGGTCCTAGTGGGGCTGCAGATACACATAACATTCACTTCTGACCTCCTTTTTGAGTGATTCTTCTTTTTCCTAAACTCTTATTAAGTCTAGTTTCTACTGAACTAGTTGCAAAATTTTTAGATTAGAGAAGCAGAGATTGCTCCGACCAAGGAAAGGTATGGTATGACATTATTTAAATCTAACTCATTTGTATGAAAGAATGCAAGGGGCGCAAGCAATTTAAGTCTTTGGAGTTGTGACCTTATAGGAATTCCCTTGTAGCATTTGAATGAGGGAAAATGATGTCCAAAAGACTTGTGATGATTTGTAGGGCTAATCAAGAATGCTTGAAGCCATTATAGGCGATAGTTCACAACCCAAGGTGGGCATGGGTGTTACACTTAGTCATTTGGTTTTTGGTTCAAATTGATATATTTTTAGATTACTTAGGTTTTTAAAATGTGTAGGGTAATGCTAAAAGTAGAAGATAGCAACTTATGGACATAAAAGGGAAGCAAGGAAGAGGTCCTAGGATACTATATGCTTAATCCCTATAAGACTACCCAATAGTACAGTGCTCACCCAAAATATGCTCATGCAAGTGCTGCCGTAATAGCCCGACCCTAAATCATGTTTATTTATTTAATTAAGGCATGTTATTCATTTTCCTCATTTATTTTTCTCATTTAATTATCCCGGTTAGGAGAATTCATTTTGGGTCCTACCTTGCAATTCGTTCGAGTTTCATTTACCGAAAACAATTTTTTGGAGAAATTGATATTAGGCCTCAATAATTATGGTTTAAAAGATTAAATTATTTTTCATGACATTACAAAAATTTAATTTCGAGCTTTGAACAAGAAAAATTTAATTAATCGCTTCGGTTTTGCTTTCTTTTCGAACCCGAGCTCATTCAAGGCCAATTTCGGCCCAAAGTTTGAGGCCCAACAAGTTATGTCACTAACCTAGCTAATTAACCATGGTTTAAGCTTACCCATGGTTACTTTTAAGGGTTAATTTCAGCCAAGTATTTATTTGCCTAAGCTTCTTTTGCACCAAGTAAAAATTCAAGACACTTTCTCTCTCTTCTTCTCTCCTCCTTCTCTCTACCCACAGCAGCAGCCCCCTCCCAGCCCTATTATGGTGTTTTCCGGCCACTCTCCGGTAAGGATTTCAATCCCCAACAACCTCCCTTCATTAGCTACCATCTCCCATCCTCAAAATCACCAGATATCATCTCCATCTCCACTTGTTTCAAGCTCAAAGTAAGTGACTTCAATGTCGTTCTTTGAATTTTGGTTTTTGCTTCTTGTTTAGGTTGTTTTAATGGTGGATTATGTTGTTTCTATTGAATTAAGAATCATTTTGGTGATGGATCATGGTGGAGTTGAAGTTAGGGTTAGGATTTTATCTTAATCATGCAAGCTTCATGTTCAAGTGTTGAATTTTGATTGAGCTTTTCATATTGGGGTTTTATATCTCAATTGGAGTTCAGTAGTGAAAGATATGGATTTTCTAATGCAAACCAACAAACGGTAACATGAGTGAATGTAGAAATCGAGATATTTGAAAATATTTTTAGAAGTTTCTATATAATTATCGGTATCGCAAGGAAATTACAAAGTGTAGTGAGTTCAACAAGTTTGTTTGTGTATAGAAGCTTACTTGGGTTTGAAAATTGAGTTAAGTGAGCATGAAAATGAATTTTGAGAAGTGGGCACAGTAATGATTCAAGTTAGTGTCTATCAGGTCTACGGAGGTTATTTGAGCTTTTATGAACCTCACAACACCCTCATGGCATTGAACCTTCTATTATCCATTTCAGAAGCATCACACTTTTCATTATCCATTTCAGAAATATCAGAAACCCATATTTCATTTATATCAATTAAAATCTTTTCATTATCACCTCAATCATTTCCATTTGGCCTATTTTGCTTCAATTTATTGTATTTCAAGTTCAATAACCATAACTGATTTAAATAAGTTCATTTTGGTCTAACTTGTCTTATATTGAATTAAAATCAGTTTATTATATTGAAATGCACAAGTTCTGTATCTCATTTCATTACTCAATTTCTATTACACATACTTTTACTTACTCAATTATGCGAGTAAGGATCATTTACTGAGTACACATACTTACAGTGACATTTATGAAATAGAGTTGAGGCCTAGTTTATCGTTTTCATTGTGCATAAGTATTATCAACTGAAATATCATTTTAAAGACTTTAGGTATGTCCATTGCCTGTATCTTTAGAAATCAGAGTGTATTTATCAACGTTATCAAGTTTTGGTAAGTACATCAATCAATCAGTTTACACAGTGATTTATCAGTTAATTAGTGACCCCGTCAGTTATCATCTATAGGGCATTCGCCCTTCAGTTACCCACGCGGCTTCAAGCCAGGTCCCCGATCGGCTTGGCAGGTATACACCTATCCATAGATCGTAACAGTATCAAGGGATTCACTATCAGATAATAACTAACAATACAACTTTACATTTATTTCATCCACTGTTTTAACTTAAAATGAATTGCAAAGCGGACCCAATTAGTGTTCAATGATCATTTAACAATTCAAGAACGCATGTACTAAGCTTCGGCTCACAACTCGAAATGTTTTTCATGTTTTGTTTTAGGCAAATGCTCAGAGTATTGCCCTCATGCCATCAAATCAGCTGAAGAGAATAAGTGAAGCAGGGAAATCCAGATGGATCAAAAGTAATGCCGCATATGCATACTTTAACGTTGTATTTTGAATTCTTCTGTGGATGAAGATGTAGATTACATGGTGAATTATCTTACTATGGTTTATAAACCTTACATTGGTTAACACTTGATTGTAAATGGATTATCATGTGTGAATGTGTATGGTTGAGATTATGCTTAACTGTGTTATATAGAGTACTCATATTTCAAGCTTTATCCTTTTAGACGGTGGTAATGCCCCTATCATTGGATTCATCATATTACAATTGAGTGATTTATTAAGGAGAATATGAACAGTGAAACATGTTTAATTTGGGGCGTTACAGCTGCCTAGCCCAAGGATGTAGTTAAACAATGTATAATATGCAAACGTTGTGTATACCATCCCCAGGTACTGCTTGCCTATCCACACTGCTAGTTCGTTCCACCAAAAGATAATATTTACACATGTACGTCGCATGATCTACCTATGTTGAAGCACGCCGGTTATATTGGTTGATTTATCCATCGTTCTCTGCTTTTCTTACACCCATGCATTATTAGCAATGCACATGCTCACCCCATGTAGTTGTTAAGCATCTTGTTTATTCTTCGGCCTGATTTTGTCCCTTTTTGCTACTATAGAACCCTAGCTACCCTCGTGGCGGAATAAAGGAGGTGAGTATCTTTAATGGCTTGTTAGTTTTGGCTTTTGTTTCATCTTTTATTAGGTTTAGTGTCATGGTTTCAAACTATTAACTCTAGTTTTCATTAAATCATAGCTATGAATTATATATTCACTAAGAATTATTTGACATTTTGGTTTTATTCTATTGAATTGTGTGCTTGTTTCACATTCCAGGTCTAAAGAATTGTTCTACATTTCAGCTTTATAGCTTTAAGTATAATTTTTGTGGAATATAAGTAGCTGATCCCAAGAAGATCGTACTAAAATAATAATTTTTTGAAGGAGATATAATCTACCAGCATAGGTAGGATAGGAATAAATTTGCCTATTAGATAATCTTGTCAATAAGTAGTGTCCACAATGCCACATAAAGTTTCTTGCTTAAGAGACATACTCCAGGGTATCATATAGGTAAAACTCCTTTCCTAAATAGGACCATATCAAGAATTCTTTGCTATTCAACTTCATTTACTCCCCTCAAGAAAACATCAGTTTTCTCTATATTTACTTCCATGCTAGATACTTAAGCAAACAATAAAAGAGTAGCTTCATGATGCATGAATTTTAGGAAAACTTAAGCAACGAGACTAACTTGCAATCTGACTAAGCTTGAGTTCTTGATCAATAATGAAGTGAATGAAAACAGAGGAGATATGAATGGGCTTTTCCATCGGCCAAGTTGGTTAGGAATCCACCCTCTAAGTCATAAAGGCAAAGCCACCAATTTTGGATTAAAGGATACCACTCCAATTAGCGACCACAATCTGATTGTTAAAGAGAGATTTGAGAGAGTTTTTGAATAAACAAGAAACTAAGGTTTTCATTAATGAAAATTCTGCTTGAATAATCAACCAAGCAAGCGTATATATACATTACTTCAAGCACCTAAGCAAGTAAGTTGGTCCCTTACTACCTAGGAAACCGTGAGCATGCTTAAACTAACTGAAATACAAAAGAAGCTTAGCTTAAGCTAATTACAAGTGGGTCTAATAAATACAATCTATTCGTACTAAACTCAAGCTTGAACATGCTTAATTAGCCTTAAGTATACACTTGCACATGGAAGAGAGAGAAAAGCTGGGCTAAAGTGACTTGCTTTGCAGTTGACAAATCCGGGTACAAGTAGATGATAGGCTTTTCTCTCATTGGTCAAGTGGTCTTCCAAAGCTACTAAAGTGACAACGATGATGTTTCTGATGTTCTCAATTGCCAAGATAGCTAGTAGGCAACTTAGCAAACCCTCTCCATTAAGGAAAACACTAAGTAAGGCAAACATATTACTAGGCCTTAAGTGAAACCGGGTGATAAATGAAATGAGTAAGACTGTTTCTTAACCTATACTTGATTTAGAGCCAATTTCAAAGCATGGTTAGCTCCTTAGGATGTTAATAAGTATCTTAACTAGGAAAATTAGCCCTACATTGGGTTTGGGTGAGAGAACCAACCAGTAACTAAAATTGGGTCTCAAATGAGCTCAAACTGCAATGGTCCACAAAATGCAGCTAAACAACCAAGAAGAACTTGCCATGATTTGGATTCCTCTTCATGAGTTGACGCCTTAGGATGTTGGTTATCATCCTGAGAAAAATTACTAGCCTTAAATCTGGTTTAAGGAGGTCATCCCACTAATCTTCCAACATGGGTAAATTGGAACTTCCTCAGCATACCTTCGGTGCTTGGACCATTGTAGGAAAATTCCTATAACTTAAGCCAAAATTGAGTTTTGCTAGTGGAACTAGACATCATAGGGAGTCCATCAAAGTAGGACTTGCTCATACAATGTCTTGGAAACTCCAAGAACCACACCATCCAAAACCATGCTCGGTTTTGAATTGGAGCAAGAGAAGAAGGAATTAATCTAGTTGAGTTTTTCTTTATTACCTTGGTTTTCCTGGTCTTGATTAGTATTGTGGACATGATTTAGATTTGAAGAACTCTCTTAGATGCCATACTCTGCATGACTTAATAGACATGATCTCTTCAAAATAGTAGCAAATCATCAAGAAAAGTGAGGATATTGAGATTGAATCTCTTAAACCCTAGATGGAAATTAAAGTCCAGTGCATTTAACAGGCTCTGCGTTTTCTAGATAGAAACTCCTTACCAATGATGAAGAGGTAGAATAAGAGGTCCCGTTGCTTAACCCTTTCCCTATAGCAAAGGGAGGCAAACATTGCCCATTAAACATTATACTATATGAAACTATGCTTATCGAAGTACATATCCACTTCAAAAATTATACAAAGAATTCCAAAGCTAGTATGACATGTATCAGAAAGGGTCACGCAATAAACTAATGTTTTTTGAGATCCACTCTAATTTAATGACATACCTAGGAGAAATACTAGTCCTACCATAATGCTTAACAAACTCACAGGCGATAAGTATATTATCCCTGATATGTCTTCCTAGGATAAAGGCTGATTCAGACCTACAAATAATATTAGACAACATAATTTTAATCCTACTTGCAAGAACTTTGGAAATAATCTTAGAAATTAATGTGAAGCAAGCAATAATTGGCACTCAGTTGTTGTTATTATTGTTGTTGTTGTAGTATTATTCTTATGCATATATGTACACATAGATTTACTTGTTTAAGTAGCCCATTATTGACAATTAATGAATTATTTTGTAAGAATTGTGAAATTTTAGTTCTCTTAATTATACACATTAATTAATCTAGTTGCTATATTAGACAAATTATGTTGATTAGCAGTTCGCGGGTTGCTCAAAATAAATTGGTTTGTGTTTCTTGATATGTGCTTCAAAAGTGACCAGTTTGAATTAAAGATATTGATATTTAGGCCCTGTTCTTTTCGTTGGGAAATTGACTCACCCCACACCCACCCACTTCTTCCCCCCTCTTCTCACTCTTTTCCACACTTAAAAAAACATACCACTCATTCCCACATTCACCCACTACTTCCCATATCTACATAAAACAACCATTTCTCATATTTGAAAATTTTTTATAATTCACGTAATTGTGTGTACGAATAATCTGATAGCAATTATGAGCAGTTTTAATTTTTCAGATGTTATGGAACAGTTTTAGTTTTTTTCTTTTTCATTAATTTTTTAATTTTTAATTTTTTTTTAATTTTTTAATTCTATTTTTTAATTTTTAATTTTTTAATTTTTTAATTTTTAATTTTTTTTAATTTTTTTTAATTTTTTAATTTTTTAATTTTTTAATTTTTAATTTTTCGGATGTAAACGAACAGTTTTATTTTTTTTCATTAATTTTATATTTTTTTTATTTTTTGATTCTATTTTTTAATTTTTTAATTTTTTAATTTTTTAATTTTTAATTTTTTAATTTTTATATTTTTAATTTTAAATTTTTTTGTATTTTTTTTATTTTTTTTAAAAAAATTTAATTATAAATTTTTTTTGTATTTTTTTTATTTTTTTATTTCAGAAAAACAACCAACGAAAAATTCCAAAAAAATAAAAAATAAAAAAAAATTATACAAAAATAAAAAATAAGAAAATAAAAAATAAATACAAAAAAATATATAAATTAAAACAAAAAAATTTAAGAAAATTAAAATGAAATTAAAAATTAAAAAAATTAAAAAATTAAAAAATTAAAAAATTAAAATTTCAAAATTTTCAAAAATTTCAAAATTTTCAAAAATTAAAAATTAAAAATTAAAAATAAAAAAATAAAAAAATTAAATATAAAAAATAAAAAATAAAAATAAAACAATAAAAAAATAAA
>JACYFF010010365.1:61480311-61504271 GCA_017589665.1 Selenicereus undatus | reverse complement strand
CTTGATTCTAAGTTCCATTCTCCCTTCACATGCTTGATGCTTCACAACCATCATTTTATGTGACCACTTTCCCTTGGTTTCCCCTTGATGTAATCTTCCTTTGATTGCTAAGTTAGTTGTATTCTATTGAACCCTAGCTTGGTCATCGGCAGGTACATCATATTTGGTATCAGAGCAAGTTTCTCCTAGGCCTGGTACTTCCCACACCCTTCCACAAAAAGCCATTCCCCTTTTGTCACAAATTCATTCCTACTTTGTTTCAACCACTTACTTCAAAATGAGTTCTACCACCATGACCTTGGAAGAGAGGTTCGATGCTTTAATGAAGCAAAATGAGTTTCTAACTAGACGAATTCAAGAAGATGCAAGAAGAGACCAAGAAACTCAAGCTCAACACAAGTACCTCAAAAAACGGTTTGATGCATATTCAAAGCAACAACAACAAGCAAGTGAAGAATCAATCCATTCAAGGTCACAAAAACAAGAGCAAGTGTTTAGCCATACTCTTGATTCATCTAGTGAGGATGAACCTTTGAGAATGACTAGACAAGGTCCACAGTTTCAAGCTAGCTCCAACGATTTCAAGATTGAAGTTCCAGAATTTGAAGGCAAGCTTGATCCTGAAGATTTCTTGGATTGGTCACTCACAGTTGAAAGGATTTTTGAGTACAAGGACATCCCTGACCACAAGAAGGTAAGGCTTATTGCTTTAAGACTTCGAAAATATGCTTCTCTTTGGTGGACTAACTTGTGTGCCAAAAGAGTAAGAGAAAGGAAGTCCAAAATCAGAACTTGGGAAAAGATGAAGTCAAAGCTCAAAGCTAGATTTCTTCCACCTACCTATGTCCAAGATTGCTACTCTCAACTCCATCATTTGAACCAAGGTAATATGAGTGTAGAAGAGTACACTCGTGAGTTTGAAAAGCTTGTGATTAAATGTGATTTGCATGAACCTGAAGAACAAACAATTGTTAGGTACTTGGGAGGACTTGATCCTAGGTATGCTAATATTGTTGAATTGCAAGCTTAGTCTACTTTTGATGAAGTATGTGTGTTAGCTCACAAGGTGGAACAGCAAAGGAAGAGTAAACCGCTCCCAAAGCAAGAAAATCCAAAGCCACCACCACAAGAACAAACCTTTAACAAGGGGAGTTCACCTTCACCTCCATTCCTTCACCCCTCTACTTCCTTAGCACCACAAAAAAGCCAAACTCCACAAAAGAACCTATTCCCACCACCTACACAAAGAGCTCTTCCTAAAAATCCTCCTAGGTGTTTTAAGTGTCAAGGATTTGGTCACTTAGCATCTGAATGCACCAACAGAAGGTATGTTACCTTAGCCGAATGGAAGGCCACAGAAGAGGTTCAATTAGAAGAGGAAGTTGAAAATGAAGACTATGACAAAAAAGAGATTGAAGAGATCACGGTTGAAGCTGATGAAGGAGATGAGTTGCCCATCCCACACCACCCACCAAAAGGTAAAGAGAATAGAAATGTTCTTTTTCCATCCTTTGGTGAACCATCTACCCATCTTCCCATTCCACCCACACCTGAATCACTCACTATAAACTTCTGTCAAGTATTTTTTGAACCATCCTTTACCCCTCCTTACCATGCATTCAAAGTATGTGATAAGGTGGTTCCAAGTGTGTTCAAGAAGTCCCCCACACCACATATCCAAATCAGCATGGGACATGAAGAAGAAAGAGCCTCCAAGTTCATGAAAGAGCTCTTTGCATGGTTGATTTTGTTCCAACCAGATTTGAAGAAAAGGAGGTTACTAAGTCTAAATTGATTTGAGGATAAATCTTTTTAACAAGGGGAGGATGATGGAGCTCTCTCCATGCCCTTTGATTAGAAAGAATCGAATCAATTAGACCATGTTAATATGCTGGCTAAAGGGTGATTAAATCATCCAAGTTTTGTTTTAGTTGTTTCATTGCAGGACAAAAGGGAAGAATCCAGCACTGACCCTATTTTGCAAGCAGAATTCGACCGGCATCAAAATGGTTTAGGCCTGATGTTTTTGCGTGGACTTCAAGTTTAAGATGTCAACTTTCCCACAAGACAAGTTGTATCCAATTTGGAGTTCATTTGGGCGTTCAAATCAGTCATTTACCAAGATGTGTCAAAACTGTCCAGCAAACCAGAAACAACCCGGTTTTGATTAAGTCATAACTTAAGCTATACTAATGCTTAAGTGATGAATTTATACATTTTTGGAATCCTCAAGATGTGTACGTTCAGGTCCAAGCATCAAATTGCAATAATACCCACAAGAGGATGAAGAAACAAGATGTTTTTCCAAACTGGTCAGATTAGGCCCTAATCTGCGCGGTAAAATGTTTAAGCCTAATTACCATACTTAAACATGTCCAAACCTTGATTTATTTGTGGTTTGGGTTTATACACATCCCAAAATAACCCCCCATGGCCTGAAAACCGAATTTCCATCACTTTTCATAAGCTTACAAAATGCTAGAAAAACCGGCCAGTTTGGTTCCTTGAACCCGGTTCACTAGACCGGTTTATTTTTGCCCTCACCGGTGGGTTTCCTTCAATTCAGCAGCTAGGCATGCCCCTCAAGGATTTATACATGTCCCAAGGTGCCTTGGTCTGGTTACTACCTAGAGAAGAACAACCAATGAGGGCTAGATTGGTGGCAATGTGTTGCTTGCTCCCTATTGGCCAGCCATAATCACTTTTCTGCTGTCCAATGAGAAATAAGCAAGCAATCCCAGCATGTATTATAGCTAAGCATGGTGTATAATGATGTATTAATAGCTTAGACATAAAATAGATTTGTATTTTAATGTATTAGTTTAGGTTAAGAATGTTGTAAACTAGATTAGTACTATTCAGCTTGTATTAGTGCTCTAAACCCTTCCTAAGCATTATGGAAGGTTAGAAGTGTACTTTTGCTTGTTTACTAGCTTGCCTTGGCTACCTATTAAAGCATCCCCATGGCCTAGCTTGGAAGACACAACCCCTTTTGAATGATAAAATCAGATTGAGAGCATTTGTGCTTTCTTCCTTCAAACTCTTACTTGGTTATCCTTAATTAGGCCAATTAAGGTGGTGATCAAGTGAGTCTTAAGCAAATGTTAAGTGGTGTTTCTGTATCGTAACACTTTGTTTAAGGGCCCTAAACTTAGCTTGGTGGTGTTTCTGTATCCTTGCCTAAGTTTAGTTCTATCAAAACCGATGCTATACTCAAGGTGTTTCAAGGAAGGTTAAGTGGATTTGCTAGCTTTAATTTGAAGTTAGTAATCCTTACTTAATTCTTCTTTCCATTTCCACACATCCATAACCCCTCCCATGTCCATGTCCATGCTTAATTCAAGCTAAGAAAACTCCCTTTGGCATAACTTTTCTTCCAAACACAAAAACCACCCCAAACCGTGCCCCTTGGAAGTAGGTAGGCAAAATGGGCAGCAAAGTGGCACGGCCTACCCGTGCCTAAGGGCACGACCGTGCCACCCCCAAGGTCGTGGGTTTCTCTCTTGTTTTCATCCTCCTTGGTGGTTTTTAGCTTGGGTCCATTCCCCCCTTGTGTTATACATCCCTTCACATTAAAAAGCCATTGTTTTCCCACTTGGAATCACTTGATTCTAAGTTCCATTCTCCCTTCACATGCTTGATGCTTCACAATCATCGTTTTATATGACCACTTTCCCTTGGTTTCCCCTTGATGTAATCTTCCTTTGATTCCTAAGTTAGTTGTATTCTATTGAACCCTAGCTTGGTCATTGGCAGGTACATCACCTTCAGATCTCGAAGAGTGGAGCTTCGTGGGTAAAGAATCTAGCGTTTCTTTTCAGCTTTGACAACCACCTAGTATAACCCATTTTAGCAAAAGGTTTGTTCTTGCTTTTCCCCCTTCTGATTTGAGTCTCTTAATCATCAAAACCAGGAAATTTGTTCATGTTTTTTCTCTGATTGGCGTGGCAGTGTCAGATTGATAGGTGAACTATGTGGAATTGTTGAACATTGGCTACTCAAAGAAACTTCTTTTATGTGGCTGATTGGGGTCGTAAATTGTATAGTAGTATGTTAAGAGTGAGTTAAAAAGTCAAAAAAATTGGCAGAGAAACTAGAAGCAGAAGTTACTGAGAGAAAGTGTTTGTCTAGTTTTGCTGTGAGATAAATAAATGCATGATACAGTTTTGGTGTAAGCTTTTGGTGATGTATATGTATATGTATCATCTACTAAGTAATTATTTTTCAATAAGAGCTTGAGAGAAGGGTTTTACCTGAAATTTTATCAGCAAGTGTATGATACATTGTTGTTGGACTTACGAATGGTTCTTGGTTTAGGACTTTAGGTTTCGTTTTTAACTTTTTGTAGTATCATGATTCATTATTAGAATTTTCTCATTTACAAACTACATATAGCACTAAATATTAGGTTGTACCGAGCACATAATGTTAGTTAATATCTAGTTGGAAGTTGAAGGGCACTTACAGTCAATTTTCCTCTTCGTTTTTCTTTTTAGGAACATGGTTTATGTTAAATTTATACAAATTGAGCCTTTCAACAAAGAAGCTATGATATAAGTCCAATTGCTAGAGTAAGTCATAAGCCTATGAATATGCTTTAGGTGTCTTCAATCTTCAATATAGTATAATCTTGTTTATCAAAAACCTAGAGGTGTGTATGGACTAGTAACAATTTCCAACACATACATACAGATAATCATATTAGGACGATGGTAAATCCAAGATCAAACAGTCTAACTTTGATATCGTGTTAAATCTTAAATTTTATATAAATAGGGTATTTAAACAAACGAGCTATGGATATAAATCTAATAAGATTCCAGTCCAAAATCAATTGACAATGAGTTAAGTATTGGGGTTAGGTGAATTATATAAATTAATTTGGTGAACATTGGTAATTGCGTTGGTAAATTTTAGAGTTGAGGTTTTGTTTTATGTCCTTTTTTTGTTTTTTTTATGATAATACCTTTGATAACATTCGTGCAGTGAGATGTCCACTTCACAAACTATTCCCATAGGTGGCAATGTTGACTATCAAAGTATTGGTGACAAGACCAACATTCCCAACATTCCGAGCATTCCGAGCCTGATCACCTACAAAGTGATCCTTGTGTGATAGAGAGCACAAGAACATCTTGTAATGTCAACTATACATATTTTCTTTTTTTGTTTCAACTTGCTTGTTGTCATTTTGGGAAGTATGTGGTGCTATTGTTTACTTTTTGTATGCTATGGTGAATTGATGCTAAAATGTTGTAGTTTCAAGATGCATCCATACAAAAAACCATGTTTTTTGCTTACTGTTGTATTTAGTTATAATGATGTGTGGCATTACATGTGTAGTGATGTTGATTGTCGTGTTGTTTTGATAAAAAATATATTCGAATGATTTGACATCGGTGCTGACCAATTCATCCATTAATGCTAGAGGGGAGTGGGTTCCAGTTTGTGAAGAAGCGTCTTTTATACCTAACTTGAAAATGAGGTTTGAAAACATTGAGGACGCTCTAGCATTTTACAAGAGATATGTTGATTATGTGGGGTTTAGTGTTCCAAAGTCTTCCACTACAAAGAATAAGTCTGGGAAAATTTAGAAGGTCTTTGTTTGTTCAAAACAAGGGTAAAGGGAGCCTCGTAAAACTCCACCCCAAAATGCAGCTGCCTTAGCTAATGCAATATCTAGAGGAAGAGGGAATCTTGAGGAGAGAAGGGTTAAATGGAGAAGGGTTAAGACTAGAGAAGGATGTAATGCACGTATGGTTGTGAGCTGTACGAATGATGGTCAGTTTGAAGTGTGTACTTTTCAGGTAGGCCATGTGCATCCTCTATTCACTCCGAGCCGAAGATAGTTCCTACGATCTTCTAGGAACATCAGTTCTATTCACAAGGACTCTATTTGTAAATATGGGAGAGCAAATGTTGGGCCTTCGAAGGTTTATCATCTTATGAAAGAGCAAGTTGGGGGCTATGAATATGTGGGATGTGACCAGCAAGATTTCAAGAACTGCAAGAGGGATTTAAAGGCAATGATCAAGGATTCAGATGCGCACATGTTCGTAGATATCTTAAAGAAAAGAAAAGAAAAGAAGTTGATCCTGGCTTTTATTATGCTCATGAGCTTGATAAGGAGAATAGGCTCAAGAATGTCTTCTGGTGTGATTCCTTGTGTAGGAGGTCCTATGCGTTGCTTGGGGACTTGTTATCTTTTGACACAAAGCATAAGACTAATAGATATGACATGGTGTTTGCTCCGTTTACGGGCATCAAACATCATCGCCAACTCCCTTGCTTCGGTGCGGGGTTGATACGAGATGAAAAGGTGGAGTCTTTCACATGGTTATTCTAGTGTTTCATTGATGCAATG
Source organism: Selenicereus undatus (assembly GCA_017589665.1). Taxonomy (NCBI): domain Eukaryota; kingdom Viridiplantae; phylum Streptophyta; class Magnoliopsida; order Caryophyllales; family Cactaceae; genus Selenicereus; species Selenicereus undatus. The sequence continues at coordinate 61,497,907 of JACYFF010010365.1, read as the reverse complement.
GGAGGAAACAAGCCAAAAGCCATAATTACTTATCAGGATCGAGCAATCAGGAAAGGGGTATTCTCTGTGTTTGAGGGGTGCACCCATAGGTATTGTATGAGGTATATTATGAGAAAGTTGCTTGAGAAAGTGGGTCACTTATTGAATGGTTGTGAAGATTTCCTAGAGCAGATCAAGCTATGTATTTGGGCATCTGATACCCCGGAGGAGTTTGAAGCAAAGTGGGCAGATATGCTAACTGATTTCAACTTGGGCAGTAATGATTGGTTGAAACATATATATGACATTCGAGAGGATTAGGTACAAGTTTATTTCGAGGAGGATTTCTTAGGGGGCATTATGAGGACTACATTAGGTTCCGAGAGTCAAAATGCTATGTTTGGCAACTTGACAACTCCAATATTGAGTTTGGTGGAGTTTGGGGTTAGGTTTGTGCATGCCCTTGAGTCTCAGCGGTATCGAGAAAGTAACGCTAAAAATGCACCCTTAACCTCCCTGCCTGAGTTGAAGATGCCTTTGGACAGGGTCATGTACACACGTACTAACTCCTACATCTTTCGTGACCAGTTATGTGATGCATTGTTTAATTATGAGATTTTAAGCATCAGCACTGTAGAGGGTGACAGCACTTACAAAATAGAGGATAAAAGGCATCAGAGATATAGATATGTTGTGTATAACAAGGAATCCAAGGATGCTACATGCGCATGCTACTTCTTTCAATCTAAAGGGATTCCTTGTGCTCATATTTTGCTTGTGTTGAAGTCATTAAACGAGATTCCTGCATGCTTTAAAGTTGATAGGTGCACCAAACTAGCGGCCAAGAAACCTATCTTTGAGCTTGACATAATTGTGTCCACAAGCTATGCACAAGTGGGGCAGCAAAATAGGATAATTTCTAATGTCTGGTCACGGTTGTATAAGTGCATGGATTTGGCAGGGCGGGATGTAGATAAGTTGCAATATGTGATAAATGCAGCCAAATCAATTCAACAGAAGCTTGAAGAAGTGCTTGGTGGTCGTTCCATGAGTAATGCATCTATAGATCTTCAGACATATTTTGGGTGTATGGTGCCAGATATAGTTGAAATACAGCCCCCTCCAATTTCAATCATAAAAGAAAGAGCCAAGAGAATGAAGACAGGAGTCGAGAAAACAATTGAGCAGCAAACACATGCACGAATGTGCCACTACTGCAAGCAAGTTACCTCTCATGATAGTAGAAACTGTCCTGAGAAGAGGAACTAGTGCACTATGTCTAAAGTATGCATACCATTTTTGATTTGGCATGTTTTTCACTTTAAAAATATTGATTCTTTTTCTAAGATTTTATTCTTTTGTATTTTCCTTCACTTTTTTGGAAATTGTCAATCACGTGTGTTTAGGGATCGTGTAATTAAATCGTGTTTGATTGGGTGTTTTCTTCAGGTACAATGCGCTTTGGTTAGCCATTGGTGTCACACCAAGCTTGGCTTCTGCCATGCCAACCCCATTTTATCCCCCCCCCCTTTTTGCAAAGCTTGGTTTGTGCTTTTTTACCATTGTAGCTAATGGGGAAAGTTATGTAGCTGATTGTTGTTCCAAATCACTGCAATGGAAATAGTGGGAATGCTGGCTGATCACTGGTTACTATTAGCCTTTGTCTGTATTCTTTCAAATCTCTGTTTTGTTTTTTTAAATGAATTTCCCAGAAGACAAACATTTGAAGCAGATTTCCATTCTGATGGGATCGTGGATGAATGGAAGGTATTTAAGTGGAATGATCAGGTTGTTCACGCCTATCTGAGCGTTCATGCATTCAAGTGAGAGTTTCCTGTGTCCCTAGTTTTTATTAAGTTTGTGGCTGTAATCACTAATAAACTACTGCTAATATAATCATATTAGAAAAAGAGTCGTGTTAGAGTTTTTGGCTGTAATCCCCTTGAACTATATGTCAAAGCAACTTGTTCTATATCCCTTTCTGTCACCAAATGAAATTTATGAATGCATTATATTGTTTTCCTAGTGTCTTACTCTATCTGTTGTTCTACAGGGTGCAACCAAAGGTAGCAATCTTCCTAATGCAACTTGCCATGATATATGGATAGAGTACCATGATATGGGCATACCGGGTATCAAAGCTATTACAGATTATGAAGTTTACACTGGTGGATCAATATTGGATCTTCTTCATTTCATGGCTCCAAAAATGATGAAACGTGGAGATGCTCATTATTCATATGGGATTGCTGAAGATCTGGTCTCTTTTTTTTGTTTTTTTTTTTTTCACTTCACAGCACGTAAGACTGATGATGCTTAGGAACTATATTTCAATTGCATTTTAGTGCCTTAAAAAATTGACATGGAATAATCAGTGTTAAGGAAGTTTTGTTTTCCTTTTTATTTTGCCCTTGCATTATTTCTTAAGTTTTTTCACTCATTACTAAACGCGACCTACCTGCGCCGTCCTGTGCAGCGGTGCCACTACATAAGTAGAGTATCAGAGTTTAAGACGTATGCAGCCATGCCCAGTATTTGCTTATAGTAAAGAAAATGCTATTTTTAGCTAGTCAGTTCTGAACACACATTGTCATGCTACATCACAACAAGCAATAGACACAGCAAGTTTAGCATAAAATCCTTCTGGACTATCTTGTAGTTTAGCAAGGCAATAAAATATGTTGATCGATTCCTCGTATAGGTAGAATTCATTAAGCTACTACATTCATGGCATATATCCACGAGTTTTCAAACTGAAGAACCAAACATAATCAGGAGTATCCTAGACCTTACCACTACATCCTTGAACTTTTGAGCTTTGTAGTTTCATAGACAACTACCATGTTCTTCACCTCTGGAGCAATGACATTGGTAGATGATGTGACGATCTTGTGGCAGTATTGCACCCTTAATTTATGAATTCCAACAACCTAACATCGGAAGGGGGAGAAGGGGGAAGGGGGCAACAAGAGGATCCATTAACTTGTATTAGAACCTCATAAGATAAGCAGAAACAATAGATAACGAACTAACATCGAGTTGCTATACATAAACAAATTTTATCAATTCTTTTGGGGGGAAAAATTGAAAAGAAGAGAGGAACAAGAAAACATAATTCCCAAACAATTGATATCAAGTTGATGCTTTTTTGGGGGGGGGAGAGGGGAAAACCATTAATGAAAATTTATATAATACCCTCAATGAAAATCCTTTAATCAAAATAAATCCATTTTAGTTTCAATTTGACACCAAACTAGCACACCACCCCTACCAGCTGAATCACCTCTACCAGCTGAATCACCTCTAAACATATATAGCATTATTCTGAACACCAATTGTACTTTTTACGATCTACTGTCGGCGCTAATCAAAATATGAATAACCAACCCAAAATATAATACAAGAAAAGGAGGCTGTGTCTGGCAACACAATGTAAATATGCAATAGTATTACATTGCATACCATTCTCCACCACATACAATACCAATATTCCATCTCACCCAAGTGACCCAACCCAACAGGGTAGGTAAAACGACAGTGACAACATGCGATCTTAACACACAAAACTCAGAACTCAGAACAGTATCCAATGTCCATGCATTTGAGCTAAGCACCCCCCGGGAAAAAAATATATGTAAAAAACCCATGAGAATGATGACCCCCACCCAAAAAACACAAAACCCAAAAATAAAAAAGCAAAGGGGTTCATGAGACATCCGTTGAATATTACCAATCGATTCTCTCTCATTTAATAATGATGACAATAGCTAACGACATATCAAACACTTTGAAACGAGAAAGTCTATAGCATGCTAACCTCATTCTTCCTCAATCCAATGTCCCAATAGGTTGCGACACCTTTGTATTCCTCCATATGCCTGATAACACAAATACCTCCATTATGATCTTGTTTGGAACTGTCGATTTTCCAAGGCATATCTATGTGTCTTTCTTGAAACTGTTGAATGGAAGTGCCTCTCCTATCATCACTCCATTCCTTGACAAGATATTCTCCCAAAAGTACTCTGCTTGGTTTGCATATGATTTTTAAAAAAATAGTATCATTATATGCTTCATTTGAAAAACAATAAAACAAATCAACAATGTGTAACCTCACCAAATGATCTGTGAAGAACTCGTATAGGCAACTATCCTTTGGCTTTTTTTCATATGGTCTATTATATCCATAGTTTTGTCCTTAAAATTAAAGTAAGGAAGAATTTGTCTTTTCTTGTGTACACAATGGAAAAACACCTGAAAACCCAACATAAAGTTTTTTTGTCAATGCAGAATAACATACCCATCATGGTGATAACCTAATTTCCAAATAATAGCTACCAGCAAAAACAGTTACAAAAAAATACATTTAAAAGTAATGTGTTTGAGTAAATTTTACCAATTCAACTTCCTTGAATTTGACATGCAGAGTCAGCGACAGCTCCTTATTCAACCTATGAAAGAATGCAGCTTTTGCTTGGGGTTCAACTTTTGTCCTGATGTATAGATCCTTCAAGGGAAAAAAAAAGATTTTTACTTGACTAACCCTTCATATGTAAAAGCATATATATACATGTGAAAATGTTATATAAGAATCTTTTTAATTGACTTACCAATGGTTCACTTGTGAAGAAAACCCAATGAACGCTAGATCGATCTCTATACTGCTCATGTGCACTCAGTATATGCGCCCAAATATTGATGATGGTTTTATCAACGTCATTGTCCCCAGCAAGACTTGAAAGCGCACGTCTTGTAGCCACATAGTACGTATCATCATACAACACTTGGCTACAAAAATAAATAGATAAATTATACATTGAACTATGCTTGAACTGTAGATAGAAAATGGTTTTGATGATTTCAAAGCTATTCATGTATGAACAACTTAGCTATGCAACTCAAGACAGCAAAGACTGAATCAATCACCCACGTCATATTAGTTATCAAATGGATATAAAAATCAACTCATAATAGCAAAGACAAAAATAGACAGATTAGATATGTGCCACTTTGTATATTACTCAATCCACTAGTTGACTGGCTCATGATAAGCAAAACTAAAGTATTTTACTAATTGCATTGGTTAATATCCTTTTTATAGTCAATGAACCAATTCCATGAACGCACATAATTGTGGTTAGCTATTCTCTCAACTTTAACCTCATAAACAAAAGCTACAACCACATCTTCCTTTATTTAAAAGGGAAAAAAGAGAGGGGGGGAGAGAATGGGGAAGGGAAAAATGAACCAAATAAATTGCTAATGACAAACTACTATATTTCCAAAGCAATGACATGAGCAAATGTTTGTATAGTCTTCAGTAGCTTTAGCAGTTTAGCCTTTGTAAACCCATTAAAATCAATCAATGCAGTGTAAACATTAATAATAGTTAATTTATTAATCTTTTATATACATTCATATATTCCTTAAATTACCATGTCCACAAATCTTAAAAGAAGAGTGCTAGAGAAAATATTGATGGTCAATGCCTAATTTAAGAATCACCTAACTTAAACAATCCTTTGGGATCAGGTTGATGAAATGCATACTAGGAAGTGTAAACAATGTGTAGTTACCTTTGGTGTTCTGACAAGTTAAACACAAAATTTACATATAGCTTCGGTTCATAGGTTATTGCCCCAAAGATACTCACGTTCCTTTGCATGTAAGGAGAGAACAAAAAAGGTGCAAACTCTTTCCTTTCCCGGTGAGGATAGTTGTGCCTTTCTAACATTGTGTTTCCTCCATCTGCTTTCAAAACACAATTTCATATTAGTCAAGTTCATAAAGTAGTACTTTAAAGCAAGAATAGTAACTAGCAATGCATCTAAGATTTGTTAGGAAATCCCAAATACTGATGAAGGAGAAATGGAGTAGCAATGCATGTAACATTGTGTTTGCATCATAGGCCCAACAAGTGTGTCATGATAGAAGATGTATTAAGTTATTTCAACTCTTACTATGTCAAACATGAAATTCTTTAACAATACATATTCATTTTTAATTCACTCTCCAATCCTATCCAAATCTCATTCCTTTAGAATTAGGGACGGGGGTTATACATGGAAGTCAAGTAGGAAAATAGTAAATATTGCATAAAAATTTTGTGTATGTGTGTGTGTGTGCTGGTATCAATATCCAGACTTGAATAATTAACTAATTTCAATGATAAACAAGCTGCATCAATTAGCTTAAACACTCACAATTCTTCACAGGCTAAATGGGCTCTTGGGCAGCAAAGAGAGACTTTCCAAAAACCTGAAATACCCACTAACAAAGAAGTCGCAGTGTTCTGGCAAGGAACTTCATAAAGGTCCATAGCAAAAGACAGTAGATACAGGCTCTATGAGACTGATCATTCACAATTCCAAGCCTGAAATAGTAGAAGCTTGTTGGTTATGTACTCTCTTACCTCAATGCTAGTACCTGCCTGTCTATCAGACATTCTTTGCTGCTAAAAGAACTGTAATGATCAACCACAATCACTCTAGCAACAAAACTTCAGAAACCAAGGCAAAACACAGCAATTCAAACTCTTGCATATGATCTTCAGTATAACCCAAATTGACAGGACATGCCATGCATATCATGAGTCTAGCATATCCCTATTCACATCCATGTCCCAGAGTAACAACTAACAAAGGTGGAAGGTGTCCTTTGCCTACAATACTCAGGTTTCATTGCATGGTTAGTTTCAACTGTGAGCATATTACCTTAAAGAAACCATGCCAATAACTCCCTCATCAAGCAACATCTTACTGGACATCTTTCTATGTATCTAAGATCATCAAAACCCTAGATCTCTTGCCCCACCAACAGCTCATAAGTTCTAGTATAAAAGGAGTAAACTATTATAAAAGAAACCATCCATTTATGAAAAGAATGTACAAGTTAACCACAATACTCATCTAAGTTCGACTAATTAACTGTCAAAGTTCACCAAAATGGTACAAAAAAATTACTTAAAGTTCATCTCATCCAAAAAGATACTTATAAAGTCCAAGCGCACATGTCAAAATAAGTGAGATTATTAGTAATCCATACAAAATCTGTATAGTGTTTAGGTAGACATCTATATATCATAATCAACTATCATTAAAACTATTCCAAAAACCCTTACCCTTGAATCCACAACCACATCCCCTAGAACTGTTATAATCAAATGTCATTGAAACAAATCCAAAAATTTCCAGCAACATACTAGATGCCTATCATTCTATAAACACTTACGTGCTGCTACATGAGAGTATTTGCCATTTTTGTAAGACAACGGGGTGGTTCTAAAAAAAAATTGCTCAAAATTGTGATGCTTTTTGGGTTAGTCCACCAACATATTTAGACTGGCATCCTCCCCCTTTTCCCCCTCTAAAAAAAAGGGTGGGAACGGAGAGAGAGACAGATAGAGAGGACAAAGAAACTCCAAAAAAGAAAAAAAAAGAAGACAGAGAGAGAGAGAGAGAGAGAGAGATGCGCCAAAGAAGAAAGGTGGAAACATACCTGTTGGCACTTGCATGCTGCTGGATCGCATGGACCTCGTTGTTGGTCTTGTTGACACTTCCTCCATAATGCCTCTACCTTTGCCAACATAGCTTGCTTGTAGTACATCTCGCATTGGAACGTTGGCATCCAGTTCTCTGCTCATAATTCTAGTACCAGGGGCAACACTGTCTCCTTGAGGCTCTGCTTCACAGATGAAGATTTTTGTAACACAACCATGTGGTTAGCAAAAAAAAAAAGAGCAATAATAAGGTACAACTAATTGGTTTTCTTTTTTTTTTTTTTCGTTTGCCTTGTTACTATTTTTCTTCTGATCTCAAACAGGTTAAAAATATACATGCAGTTGATCTAATGAGCTGCTTTGTTCATGCTTGCTTCTCTATGTGTGATTTTTTAGGCAAAAAAGAACTAAAAAAGAAGTATCATGCATGTCATTGGAATTGTAGTTGGTTTTCTTATTTGTATAAGTCTGGCCAACTAGTTTTGTGCTGCCAAGAATGTAAGTATCTCTCATTGGAGAGAGAGAAAGAGAGAGAGGGGGAGAGAGGGAGAGAGAGAACGTAATATCAGCAATAATTCAATGCTAATTAATCATCATAACTAAATAATTAAGCTGTAAGCATATGTTTGTCATTATGAGTGGGCTAGGCTTCTTCGAGAGTCATCAACAGGATCGAGTGCACCTGATCAAAGCCGCAAGAAATACTAGTTAGACATTTAAGAGTAATTTATCTCTCAGCTTGCTCAATTAATAAGTGTAAATTCCCCTTTTTATTGGAAGTTAAGATATGGCATTTTCATCATATTAGCTATTTTGATGCTTTTTGGGCCAGTCCACCAACATATTTAGAGTACCATCCACCCCCTTTCCCCCTCCCTAAAAGTGGATGAGTGGATGAGTACTTGATTTTCTTATGTGAGGCGATGTTTACATTCATTGTGCTTGTGTCAGGCCATGTTTACATTCATTATGTAAAGAGAGAGAGACACAAACAGAGAGAGAGACAGAGAGAGGCCAAAGAACAAAGGTGGAAACATGCCTATTGGCACTTGCATGGTGCTGCACTACATGGACCTAGTTCTTGGTCTTCTTGACACTTCCTCCATAATGGCTTTGCCTTTGCCAACATAGCTTGCTTCTTATAAATCTCGCAATGGAACATCGACATCTAACTCTCTGATCACAACTCTGGTACCAGGGGCAACACTCTCTTCTTAATGCTCTGCTTTACGAATGAAGATTTAAGTGGTTGTTAGCTTATTTTCTTCTTGAGACAAGCCGAGGCGAAAACTTGGTGGAGTAAGTTGTGGGAAGTGATGTTTGCTTTTTTGGGCAGTCAAAAATCGCTTCTCGATTGCCTCAACTGCCAACAAGAAATCTTCCGACTCATATGGGTCTGGTGAGAGTACCGGTTTGGTAATCATTGACTTCCCTCGCAAAGTTGTCTCTGCAAACCGTGAGTCAGTTGTGGTCTACACAGCTATTATTCTTACTCTTTTTAGTGAAGCATGTGCTTCAGGAACGAACTTCTCTAATTCCGTGATCACCCCTGCCAAGACATGAGTATTGGTGATGATCTCATTGCTCGCCTTCTTAGCATCCTCAAGAAGTGCCTGATCAAAAGAAAGACAAATGAGAAGAAACACAGGCCAAGCAACATAAGGTCGATGTTGAGTCTGAGTCCTAGCTTACGTTCATCCTTAAGACTTCAAACAAGTCTACCTACTTAGGGGTTATTTTAACATTTCCTTATGAATTCGCATCAAATCAAAATACTAAACAAGTAATTATATTCCAAGTTTAACTTAACCTTGGATTTGATGGTTAGGGCACATGACAAGAATATATGAGCGTTATATCCACTTCTAGATATCACACACAAACATAAAAGTATGTCCACTTAACAACTGCGTAGACACCTAGATGTTAGATATAGTACAGAGCAAAGAGTCTAACGTAGGGGGTCATATAACTTAATCTTTGACCGTACAGTATCATGTTTAGCTTCACATCAGGTTCAGGGGTTGTATTAGATGGTTCCTCTTCATGAACCGCTTGAGCTTCATCGGGCATTTCGGTCTCATCTAGTCGGTCCTCAAGGGCACCTTTGTCAAAATCGACTTCAAATTCTCGTTCCTCCCTTGATTTCATTTTGTCATTTGTCCATCCTCTCAAGGTTGGGAACTGACGCTTGGCAGTCCGTACTTTGAAAACAACTTATCAAGATAACAAAGTTGTGAAATAAGAAAAAAGTTCAATTTTGCTTTACAAAACTTGCATGAAAAATTAAATGATCTTAAATTTTAAGGATTCCAATTAAGTGCAGGAATAAAATGAATGAATAGAAATTCAAAACATACGATTAGGAACAGTATTGGCCCTCTAAAAAACCTTGAGGTCTTCTTTTTCGACTCATCAACTGATGAGACAAGGGCTACCGTTGTATATCGGGCCCAATTTAGTTCTCTCACTTTACTTAAATCCAATAATGCATCAAGTACTAAGTAATTCACTTCACCTCTTTGGTTCCCATTGATACAAGTAGACACCACAAACACTACGAAGTTTCTTTTAAATTCTTCTCCCCCATCTACCTAACTGCAAATCATCTCAACCATCTCTCCATGTTTAGGGACACTATCTCGGTCATGGCATTGTTCTTTCCATCATTTGAGTAAGGTTTTGAATTCCGTACTAGAATTCGTTTCACTTATGGCCTCAGTCATCTCAAGGGGGCCCTTGGGAAGAGCTAATGTCACATAGACATCATGCTTAATGACTCTCAACCTGCCATGAGTGAGGGGCAGGGAGCATGAGCAAGTGTCGAAATTGCGAACTAACCACACTGCTAACTTCCCTGGAATCATGTCAACTTGCAAGTATAAGAAGCCGCCAAAACCAATTTCTTTGACAGCTTCCTTTTGCTTATCACTTAGCTTTTCAATTAGCTGCCTCAACCCCTTGGGTGACATCCGATTGTTGAATTCTTTTGGCTTGCTTTTCTTTGTTTTTGGTTTGTTTCTTAATTGGGTAGAGTGAACACCCATTGAATTGCTGCCTAATGCCACTACTCCTTGTTCTTAGGTCATTGGTGGTGTATCACCCATATCATGACTTCTTTGTGTACCTTGCTAACCATCCAAAGGTGCTGCTTCTAGATCCATTTGAGACTGTACATTTGGAGGTTGAAGGCTTGGTTGGGAACATTGACCGGGAAATGTTGAGGTAGGTGTGGGTGTGGGAGTTGTTGTCTCCAAAGGGATGTACTCCTCAGTGTGTGCATCACTAGAAGCTTCATTAGATTCGCCAGTAGTGGTAGCAATGTACACTGATGTTGGTCTCTCTGAATTACCTTGAACGCACAATCTTTGTGGTTGAGTACGAAGCTTTTTCCCCTTTCTGTCTTTTTGTTGTCCTTGAGACTGCTTACTTCCAGAGTTGTCACTGCAAAAATCATTTTAATAAACTGATATTAGTATACATAAAGATAAAATTTTAGACAACCCTACACTAGACCAACCAAATTAGCCTAAATCTTTACTATAGCTTAGGGTTGTACTAATAAGGATGCAGTTAATATACATATATAGTGGACAATTATATTGAATGAGTTGTACACTTAAAATGGATACATATGAGATTAAATCTGCATATGTGAAGGACGATCACATTGGATGAGTGTTTGAGTGGCTTAGTATTGGAAGTTAGCGGTAATGCATCTTTACATTCAAACCATATCTGTAAAAACATATATCCAACCTCACTAAAACAAATGCATAAGTGTATTACTCATATGTAACCAAAAAGAGCATGCGTTAATTGACAAGACTTACTGTACAAGGGGATTGAATTAGTTCACTTTCCAAAAGGCACAAGTTTAATATGATGAACACCCAAGTTTACTACAATATATGTGCAAGTTCACCACTATTAATATGCAATTTCATTAATATGAATGTACAATTTCACTAAAACAAAGTGTCCAAATTCACTAACATGCATATTATTTAGTGGCAAAAGAGATTAGGATAAGTTTGCCATAACATCACATTATTTAACATAATCAACCTACAATACAAACTCAATGCTACATATGAGTAAAGTTGTTGCCAATATATGCACCATTTGAACACAAAAAAAAATATATAAATTCATTAAAACATATAAAAGGGATATAATTAGTATTTAATAAATATATACATCAGTTGAACCCAAATATATGCTTGTATTGAATAAATATAAAAGGGATTTAATGAAATCACTTTTAAAAGGCACAATGTTCGCCATAATGAATACAAAAGTTCACTAAAATACATGTGCAAGTTCACTAAAGTACATGTATAAGTTCACCATGATGACGTCTTATTATTTCTTCCATTCTTATTTCTTATTATTGACAAAAAAGGTGCTAATTACTAATTTTAGATTCACGTAATTGAGTAAATGATTTACATAATACCTTTGAATGTTGTGCATTTCAATGGCTACATCTTTTTCACAATCACTGGGGTTTTTGACTTTTGACTGCTTCTTGTATGAACCATTGTGCCTAAAATGAAAAACAAAACCAAGTCGTTAAGAGTACGCTAATCATAAAGATTGCAAGATAAAAAAAAAGCATACAATTTACCATATGCAATTTCATTAGTATGAATGTACAACTTAACTAATGCAAGTTTACCATGATGACTAGCCATGTTCACTAAAGTACATGTGCAAGTTCACTAAAGTACACGTATAAGTTCACCACAATGAATACATCCAATTTGATTAATATGAATGTACAAGTTCACTAATGCAAAAGTGACTAAGTAGACTAATATATAAATTCATCAAAATATGGCTGCAAAGTTCACTAAAAAGTCCATGGCTTAATTCAAAACAATGAATGTACAAGGTAGGCATTCACATAGTTCACTTTTTAAGAAACGTACATGTTCACCATGATGACTAGCCATGTTCACTAAAGTACATGTGCAAGTTCACTAAAGTACACGTATAAGTTCACCATGGTGAATACATCCAATTTGATTAATATGAATGTACAAGTTCACTAATGCAAAAGTGACTAAGTAGAGTAATATATAAATTCATCAAAATATGGCAGCAAAGTTCACTAAAAAGTTCATGGCTCAATTCAAAACAATGAATGTACATGTTCACCATGATGACTAGCCATGGTTCACTAAAGTACATGTATAAGTTGACCACGGTGAATACATCTAATTTAATTAATATGAATGTACAAGTTCACTAATGTAAAAGTGACTACGTAGACTAATATATAATTCCCCCCCCCCCCGCCAACCCACACCAAAAGAAAAAAGAACCTCTCCCTTGGAAAGTAGAGGGGAAGAGAAAAGGCGGACAGGTAGGTAGAGGGGAAAAATTCCTTAATACCAAGTTACGAAGCCCTTCCCCCTTTCTAGTTTCTAGCCATGCTTCACTGTCTCACATTCCCTAATGTCATTAACTAATACTCTGTTACAATTAAAATATGGCTGCAAAGTTTACTAAAAAGTGAATGGCTTAATTCAGAAAAGAATGCATGTACAAGGCATGCATTCACTTAGTTCACTTTTTAAGAAACATACATGTTCGCCATGATGACTAGCCATGTTTACTAAAGTACATGTGCAAGTTTACTAAAGTACACGTATAAGTTCACCACGGTGAATACATCCAATCTATACTATATATAAAATCAATGTTGTGGTGATGTGGAATTTTTTTGCATTCTCATTAATTAGAGATTTCGAACCCTTATATTCATTCTCTCTCCTCATTACAACCACTCGATTGTTGAAAATAATTAATTTATAATTTTCAAATCTCTTATATAGTAATAAGGAAAAAATCATTAATAAGGAAATGATCGTAAGAAAGTATAATCTTATGAAGTCTAATTCCATAATTATCAAAATGAGGATTATGGAGTATTTTTTCCTAAAAGGAATGATTATGCAGTAATTAGTGATTATGAAAATTATAAAAAAATATCCTTCTTAAACTTTTGAATTCATTCTGTCTCCTTATCACAACTAGATTGTAGAAAAATATTAATCTCGGGAAGTATAATATCAGAAAGTATAATTCCATAATGGTGGAAAAAAATCATTAACAACTAAGGAAATGATCATAGGAAAGCATAATCCCGGGAAGTATAATTCTATAATGGTTGAAATAAAGATTATGGAGTAGCTATACCTTTAGTATTATTTTAAATAATAAAGTCAAATCCCAATAAAGAATAATCCCATAATTATAGAAATATGATTTATGAAGTAGTTAATAACAAATAACTATGAAAATTATAGCTAAAAAAATATTATTCGTGAACCTTCAATTTTAGTGTAAATAGTCAAGTAGTTATTACTCATAGTTGAAATTATACATTAGAATATGCCCCATAGTTGAAATCAATTATGCCTTCTTGCTCATTGCTCATGTGTGTCAAAGTGACCTTTTTTACCTCACTTCCAGATATATAATAATTATCGTTCCCTTCCTCATATGTTTATTTGTATTAATTTGTTAATTCGTTTGCAAGTGACCCCCTCTTTTGTAATTAGTAGTGTCAAAATGCTTGATCGTATTTGATTAAAATTTTTTGTACTTTTTTGTTGTAATTCCCTCTTACATATGGCTTAATTTTCTTTTCTTGATATTTAATCTTTTACTAATTGACGTCATCATTGATTTCTTGCTACAATTCATACTCTCACTTTTTTTGGTTTAGTTTTTGTCACGCTTGATTAATAGTGGTGGTATTTGGTTTGATTTATTTATATTCTTAATTATTTTCCGTCTGATTTATGACTTAGGTTAAAGAAATTTTTGCTTTTATTATATTTTATTGTATTGGTAATTTAATTGTGTTTAGATTCTCTTCATGTTTTATTTATGTTGTTCATTTATGGATTTTGGTTTTTTTATAAGAAAAACTCCAATAAGTTGATCCTCTTCCTTGGTGCCTCAAATTTTTAATGGAAACAACAATGCAAACTATTTCACATGTATCTAAATTGTTTGGTGACCTATTTTTTTACATCAATTAAAAAAGTTCAAATATCTATACTACAAATTATAATATGATTTTTGTAATTTACAAAAGTTACTGTTAAGATATATAAAAGAAACCACAAAATTTGACTTCCTTTTTTACATACGTAGATAAGAGTATAGTCCTCTATATTTTCAAAAGTTTTGCTATTTTGAAAATTGAGTGAGGTGGTCAGATTGGGGTTTAGAACAATATAGAGGGGGTGTTGAGGGATTTCATTGGGTTAGAAACCCCAGCAATAGGATCAAATTGCATTAATGGGCATATGGGATGAGTTTAATATTAAAAAGTTGATCCTAATTTATAAAGTCTTTAGAATGAGTTTGATTAACTTATTCACCTTCAAAATATGTCTCCAACATTAACAAATATAATTTTTCAGTTTTCTCTTTAAAATCATCGCATACATTCAATACTACATGCATGTTTGAATCAATGTAATTTTCTATTTCCATTGTTTAGTTAGAAACTATAATGCATGCTTGAATATTTCCATTGTTCAGTTAGAAATTACGATGTATACTTGAATACTATTTCTATATATTTTTTTATCATGGCATACATTCAATATTGTAATTGATGCTTGAATCAATGTAACAGTTTTTGTTGTTTAGTAAAATACTGTAATGCATTCTTGAATACTATTTGTAGGTTTTTTTCATAAATCATGACAAATGTTCAAAATCATTAATCATGTCATATAGTTAACTTAAGACACAAATCACAAGGTAAGGTTATTGAAAATTTTAATTTCTTGGGTTTTTTTTTAAAAAAAATCATATATTAATTGAGATTTTGATGGGTCCTTCTGATTTCAAAAAATAAAATAACCCCATTTTAGGTTAGCTAATCGAACGAACAAATTTGAAAATACTATTTTCGGGTTTTTAAATTATGGCTTAACTAAACAGACATTTAGAACTCTGTGGGTAATATGTTGCAACTAATTATGATCCATGATTTGACTAGAGTATCTTAACATGCACCTTTCTGCTAACTCATTATCTTTCCCTCTGAGAGGGGACAATTTATATAAATTGGTAGGTAGTTTCAAATCAATAAACCAGCAACCATAAAAGATAATTTTTATTGCTTTTCTAAATCCATTTACTATTTTTACAATCCCCCTTTTCCCAAAAAAATAAAATTTGCTTAATTCAAATCCCTTAAAATTACTAAATCTACAACAACTCATTTGTGTTGCAACTCATGATTTAAGTAGAACACTAACCTTAGGGAGATATGTTGTCTACAGAAAAATTCGATGACATATTTTCCAACAAAAGGTCACCTAACTTCATGATTTCAAAAGGATGAGCCTAAGCACATCATGGATGACTAATTTTGACGTATTGTAACTACATATTGAGATAACTTGAATGAAATTGTTATCAGAATAGATCTATTTTCAAAGATAAAAATTCCCTAAAAGAAAAGGATAAAAAAGTATATAATACTAAAAAATTCTAACTATAATAACTAGGTTTACTAAATTTTTATAGTGAAAATTTATTTCTACTTATAACAACATCACTTACTAAGTAACTTATTTGTGTCTTCTTTTTTAAATAATAATAGCAACTATGTGTCTTTCGTAAATAACCTATTATCTATTTTATAAATCACTGTGCAAAGCACGGGTCTATACTAGTTTGATTAATATAAATGTACAAGTTCACTAATGCAAAAGTTACTAAGTAGACTAATATATAATTCCCGGCCGCCCCCCCCCCCCCACCCACACCAAAAGAAAAAACAACCTCTCCCCAAAAAAAAGGAAAAAGAAAAGTAGAGGGGAAGCGAGAAAGCGGACAGGTAGGCAGAGGGGAAAAATTCCTTAATACCAAGTTACCAACCCCCTCCCCCTTTCTAGTTTCTAGCCATGCTTCACTGTCTCACATTCCTTAATGCCATTAACTAATACTCTGTTACAGTTAATCACAAACTTTGATAAGAATGTTATCAAACCTAGATTGGTCAAGTTTTCAGGAATATACCGAGCCTTGAAATGGCCAAAAGCCACCTCTAGATGGTGGAGCATTGTTGCTAGGCTTAAATCAAGTACAATGACTTTCTCTCCACAAACAAATAGACCCTGTAAAAATAGTAACACCAAATAATTTGAATATCCAAGTGAAATCCACAAAAAAAAGGCATCTAGTACAAAAGAAGGATACGAGGGTAGACATTGTGACAATGTGTTTGCACCTACTTGTGACTTTAGATGGTGTAGTGCATTGGGATCTTTGGTTTTGAAACAATTGACAAAAGTTGGAAAAAGCTTAGAGCCCCTGAGTTTATAGATATTAGAACATTTAGAAACACACTAGGAAAATAATGACAAGTATAGGTCAAGAAATCAGTAAAAGCTTTCATGAGAACCAGGATTCTCTCTGGAAACTATAATAAAATCATAAATACAACTGCCAAAGAAAACAAACTAGCAGAACCAATATTTTCACCAGAAGAAACTTACTAAAACCCTAGGTTTGGATGAAGGACCCGATGTTGGGCCTGCAAATTGAGGAAAAATTAAGTTTTAACTTCAAACTATTACAAAACAAACAAATTACACCAATTACTAGCAAAATCATATGAGTAACCTCAAGTTAGAGCTAGATTGATAACAGGAAAACAAAAAATTCAATCATAAAACCCAAAATGCAAGTAGAAACTAAAAAAAAGCTATGACTAACCTTAATCGACCGTTCAACCAAAAAGAACAGGAACAAACCGAGCACATGAAGAGTAGTTTGAAGTTCACCACCGACTGTTCTAGAACACCATATCAAATTGATGGATTAAAGAGCAGAAAAATTTGCAAAGAGAACAAAACCGACCAAGGATTATGGTCGAGCTCGCTTAAGAAACCACGAAGAGAGACAGAAAACAGCGATGAGGAAAGTGAGATGGGAAGGAGGAGAGAGAAAACTTCGTAAAATCGAAAGGCAGGTCTGAAACTGGGAATCGCGTTTGTTGGGAGAGAATAACCGAGATACAACCCTCACGTGACACGCTTAATATGGACCGTTGGGGTAGGATTAGCGGTCTAGATC
>JACYFF010010365.1:61453656-61475311 GCA_017589665.1 Selenicereus undatus | reverse complement strand
AGATGAGCACTAGAGTTAACATGGTTAGGCATAACTTCAACCATATGCATTTACTCATTTACCAAGTTAAAGTTTATACACTACAGTAAAGCAATTCACCACAGAGCTTACACCTCCATACACTGAAGATTACAAAATACGACTCCAAATATGCATGGTCTATATCACTGTTGATTCATTCAAGTTTCCCTTGGTTGCTTATTCTCTTCGGCTGACTTGCTAGCATGAGGCCGATTCACTGTGCATTTTCCTAAAACAAAACATGAATGCATTTCAAACTGTGAGCCGAAGCTCAGTACATGAATTCTTGTACATTAAATGATCACTGCATAAATTGGTTGGGTGCCTGCTTTGCAATTCATTTTAAGTTAAACCAGTGAATGAGATAAATGTAGACGACATTGCTTATTATTATTTGATAGTGAGCCTCGTGATACTGTTTCGATCCATGGGTAGGTGTACACCTACCAAGCCGATCAGGAATCTGGCCTGAAGTCGCGCGGACAATTGGAGGGTGAATGCCCTATAGACAATAACTGGCGGGGTCACTGATTAAGTGATGAATTACTGTGTAACTGACTCATTGATGTACTTACCAAAACATTACAGTTTTGATAAATATGCGTTGATTTCTAAAGATGCAGACAATGAACGTACCTGAAGTCTTTAAAATGTAATCTCATTTGATAACACTTATGGACAATGGGAAACGATAATCTAGGCCCGGTTCTACCTGAAAAATGTAATTGTCAATATATGCAGTTAGTAAACTACATTTGTTCCTGTAATTTGTAACTTTAGTAGAAATTTGATAGTCAAAAGGCATTTGCAACACAAGTAATTCAATATAAGATGAGTTACACCGACATGACTTCAAAACCAAAAAAATTAAGGCAATTTAACTCAAGGTAAAATCATGTCGACCAAAATTGATCAAAATAGAATAATTGGGATTATAAATGGAAGGCTTTGATGGTTACAAATGGAATATGGGTTTTTGATATTTCTGAGATAGATAATAAAGGTTTAAGGCAAAGCGGAATGTAATAAATGACACCAACTTGGCTCGATAACCACTGTTCTTGAGTCTTAATTCTCCCCATTTCTCAAATTTCATTTTCGTGCCCATTTGACTCGTTGAACTATCTAAACTTTACATATTCTTTCCAATAGCCATAATTATTTAGAAACTTTTGATTAAGCTCCCACATTACTAGTTAACCATCTTGCAATATTTTAATACCCTTTCCAGGTTCACCTTAGAAAATTCATATCTTTCACTCTCGACCTCAATTGAGACCTAAAATCCCAATATGAAAAGCCTAAGAAATCCCGTAACATTTCATTTGCAGTGCAAAATCCAACTACCACAACATGGTTCTTAAAATTGGGCTTAAACACAACTGTGCACAGCTCAAGTCTATCCAGTGCAGTCTTAGTAAAACAGCCATAACTTTTTCCACAGAACTCATAATGATGTCATTCAAAAGGAACTTGGTATATAACTCAATGATCTATCTACTCACCAAAAATCATAATTTTTTGACTGCCCAAACAGTACTTGTTTGCTCGTAAACATACCCCTATTTCCAGTCTGTTCACAACTTGTTGTTCATGTTTTCACCCCTTTTTTCCACATGATTTCCCTCTGAAATCAGTCCTTAAGATTAGTAAACAATACTTGGTTCTTCGCATCATCTTGGATAGCCATTTTACCTAAAAATAATTCATAATTATCTTTACATATGTCCTTCAATTCCTCTCTTTATAAAATCACTCCAAACACACCCATAATCACATTTGCTTGCATCAATGAGCAAATGAACCACTTTTAAATCAATTGGGGAATTTCCATAATTCACCCCTTTATGCAAAAATCCCACCAAGCCTTTTTTTTTTCAAGTTAAAACACATCCAAGGTTCAATTTACACCAAGGTCTATACAAACATGCTTCATGCGAATCACAATCCAAACCATGCATAATCACCAAACCCTAGCTTATGTCCAACATAAAACATCAGTATCTCATCTTAAGATCACCAAACACACCATCATCATCATCAATAGGTTTAAAGATTACCAAATCAAAAATACAACAATCAAAATCCAACACCTTAACTTAAGCTTGTGTGATCATGGACACCCCTCAACCCTAGCATGCTTCAAGCTTATCTTGTAACGCCCCTAAAATGCTAATGACAAGATTTACGGAAAAACAGCAGCAGAAGACTTAATGATAGAGGGCGCTACCGCCTTCCTGATAAGGAGAATGCTCACTAAAACCGTTTGATCTTGCAGCACATGTTCAAATCACAATATCTGTTAAATTTAAACACACCAAGACCAAAGTCCATAATAATTCAACTTCAATACACTCGACTTAATCATACCATTTGCTAACTCCACTCACACTACATAAGTATATTGAGCATAGACCCAAGTTGACTCTAAGGGCGATCCCAACATTCATGATATGCTGAATCCACTGTGAGCATCTGATAAATTTGAGAAGGGCTTGCTAAAAGAAGAAACATGTGGTAGTTCATCACCAAGAATGAAAAACATAGAAACAATTCGAAAATGTAAGCAAAAACTCAGCACATACATTCTTGTATTGTAAAATGAGCATAGAAACACTGTTGATGGGTGCCCGCTTTTTCCAATTCATTTAGTTCGCAATAACAATTAAAATGAAAGTAATATGAAATTGAATTGCTCATTATTATCTGGATGTGAACCCTTGCAATGATATGATATATACATAGGTGTACACCTACCAATCCGATCAAGAGTTGGCCAGAAGCCGCGCAGGTAAACGATGAGCTAATGCCCTATAGATGATAACTGACGGGGTCACAAGTTAAATGACAAATCACTGCATAAACTAATTCATTGACAAACTCATTAAGAGTTCTAACTTCATAAACATGTTCTGCTTTCTGAAGATGCAGACAATGAATGTACCTTGAGTCTTTAGAAATGTCATCTGACTTGATAAAAGTCAACTGTTTCATAAATGTCATCTGACTTGAAAAATATGTTCTGACTTGATAACACTTATGCATAACGGGGAACGATAACTAGGCCTCGACTCTATTTCATAAATGTCATTGTAAGTATGTGTAGTTAGTAAATGATCTTTACTCACATAATTAAGTAAAAGTATGTGTAATAGAAATTGAGTAATTAAATGGTATACATAACATGGATATTTCAATATAACTTCAAAACTGTATTGGTGAAAGTAATTAAATTTGATATAAAGTAAATGAAAGTGAAATAGTCCCCAATGAGATAATTGAGATTACAAAGGAAAAGGTCTTGATGGTGACAGTTGAAAGAGTGGTTGTGACCTTTTCTGAAATAGGTTGCTGATACGAGTTTAAGGCTCGCTGATGTATAGCGTGGTTCAAGATAACAATGAGTATACTAGATTGGCTTGATAAATACATTTGATACATTCTGAATTGAGTAAGTAATAAATGTTTGAGACCAAGAGAGATATATATTGGTTCAAAATAGCATGAACTGTAATAACTTTGTCTGATAAATATGATTTTTGAGTCACAACTTTTCCACTTCTCATACTTCATTCATAAATCCATTAGATATAGAATTCCACCCCGAATGAATCATTGAACTCAATAGAAGCTATTAAGCTCACTAAACTTGGTATTTTCTTTGTAAAATCCATAAATGATTCAAAACTTCTAAATGAGCTCCCAAATTATATACTTGTCTTCTTCTTTCTCATTAATCAAGGTAAAAGCCCCATGAAAGTCCATGAATATTCATTTCCCCCTTAAATGACCTTACTTGGCCCAAAATACACAAAATGAGTGCATGATCAATCTCACTTTATCTTTATTATTGTTCTTTACACAATTACTCAAAATGCTTTCGAAAATCACCAAACTCAAAATACTCAACCAAAATTCATGAAATCTTATAGGAAGTTCGAAAATAATATGGAAAATCTATAGTACAACTTTCTAAATTTTCCTCCAAGTATACGCTGCACAGAAATTTCAATAACGGCCCAATTTACACCAAAGTAGGTTAGTTCACTTCAAAAACTCATAACTTTCACCCTAGACCTCAAATGGAGACCTAAAATCCCAATATAAAAATATTAGGAAGTCCCAAAAAATGTTTATTTACAACACAAAATATGATTCTGACAATAAGGTTCCCAAAATGGGGCTAAAACACAAGTGTGCTAGTTTTTAGTCCATTCTGCACAGTTTTGGTAAAACAACCATAACGTTTTCCACAGACCTTGGATTAAAGCGATTCAAAATCCGTTTGAAAGCTAACACAATGATATATCTACGCACCAAAAATCATAATTTTTCCATGGGACAATGATTACCAGTTTAATCTTGAAATCTGCCCTATTTTTCTGAAATCTCCAGCCTTCACTGTTTTAGTTTTCTCTTCCTTTTTCACATAAATTCTCAATTGAAATCATTCCAAATCACCAAAAATACCATCATAATCATCACTAAAACTAAAGATTATAAAATCAAATACAATTCAATCCACAAACATGGTTTTAACTTAACCTTGCACGAACATGACCATCCCTAAACCCTAGCGTGATTCAAGCTCAACTTCACCATGATCAACACTAAAATAACTCTTATTTATTATAAAAATATCATGATCATTGATCACCAACATCAAAACAAGAATCAAAACAAAAATAAAAATCAAAACCAACAAGATCAAGTTTCAAGATTACTCACTTTGCTTGAAGATAAGTAGAGATAGAGGTGTTGTTTGGTGATCTTGATGATGGATGATGGTACCTTGAGATACTAGGATGTGGGGGGGGGGTTTGGTCAGAAACCACCAGGGCTGGCCGAAAAATTGACAGGAAAACACGCAATAGTTGCTACTGTGCTGGCTAGCCGTGAGGAGAGATAAAAGAGGAAGATGGGTGTGTGTGTATTTACTTGGTTGAGATTGCTTTGCTTGCACATAAGTACTTGGCAAATACTTGGCTGATTTTAACTAGTAAAGTAACCTTTTTGGACTAACCATGGTTAACCTTAATCATGGTAATTAGTTAGGTTAATAAGCAAGCTTGTTGGGCTTGAAATTGGGCCAAAAAAAAGTTGGATTCGGGAATAAAACGCTTCGTTTTTGCATAGCTCAAAATTAAAATTTTGCAAGGTTATAAAAATAATAGTAACAATAATAATAATAATAATAATAATAATAATAATAATAATAATAATGATAATAATAATAATAATTTCTTAAACCACAATTATCGAAGCCAACTGTCGATTCACCCGATATTTAATTAATCAACAAAACTTGAATGAACAATCAATGAAACTTGAATTGCAAAATGGGATCCAAATGAAATATCCCCCAACCGGGTGGATTAAATATGATGAATGAAAGCAGAAAATTTAAACGACATAAGGTAATTCGATAGATATATAAATTGAGTGCAATTGAATTAATAAACATGATTTGGTTAAACAAATAACCATGAGTGATTAAATCCATAAACATGATAAATTAAATGAATAAACATGATTAATTAGATAAATAAATATGATTTAAATAAATAAATATGGGTTGGGGTCAGGTTATTACAACCTTCCCCTCTTAAAGAGTTTCGTCCTCGAAACTTGTGACGCTTGCCAAATGTATGCAATGCTGCTTTAAAAACACATGGGCCATTGGTTCCCATTGCTTCCCTCTGAAGAGTTATAATTTTTCGAATGTACTCCGACCAAGGGTGTCTACGTATTGTATAACTACTTAATCCCATATTCCAGTAGTAGATCCGAATATTTCTCACACAATAGCCTCAATGAACTCAATCACTTTGATTGAAAATTGATATTCTCTTCGAAAGAAAAGACCCTTGTTACTAGTGAAGAGGTGCTCACTACCAGTTCATCACCTTGTCCACTAATGGGAACTGTTGTATATCCTGATAAGTACTCTGATATTATTACGAGTTATAAAATACGTCATATACATGTTCGAGTTCAACAGGTGGTGCAATCAACAAGCTACAGGATTTAACCTTTCAATGAATCATAAGGCCCCATGAACTAGTCCCTAATTGTCCTTGGATAGTTAGTCTCTTACTACCTGTACTACAAAAGCCTTTTGGAATACTTCATAACCCATCTAAGATTTTGGTTATTTCTTTATTTTGCCGGCACAACTCTTTTGTAGACCTTGTATTACCTCAACATGTACTTGAATTTTCCCTCTTAATGCTTACTTGGGTTAGCTCTGACCTTATACTTAATGTTTCTTCTGGCTTACTCCAATGTAATTGGACAGTGCTTGAGGTTATGCCCTTATCAAAAAGTCTTTATCTGATATTCCTAATGCATCACATGATCTCCCCTCATCAAACTACCCAAGGATCTACTCCCAGTTGATAATGGGCAATGAAATGACCGTGATTAAGGCTGAGAGTGATGGGATTGTTAGCCAAGCGAATCATTGCATGCAAAAGATATGAACACTGAGACTAGAAAAGTCTAATAAGGGAGAGATTGTCATGGGGTGCTTAGAATAAATATAACCATGAGTGTATCATGAATTCTGAAATATGATGCCACAAGAATTGTGGTTTATAAATATGGATCATAAAGGCTCCAATAAATAATCAACCAAGTACAAAGATGACATGGTTATACTTGGGTTTAACTGATGAATTGGAAACAAGATGATAAGCAACTGGGATTCAACTAGGTGACTTTATAGCCACAAACAATAAGATAAGTGCAATAGATAGATGGGACAAGCAATGTGCAATAAATAGATAGATAGATTAGATAAGCAAAGTGTAATAGATAGACAAATAGATTGGACAAGCAAAATGTGATGGACAGATAAATGGATTGGACGACCAAAGTGCCAATGGATAGATAAATAGATTGAGCAAGCTACAATAGGAACATGTCTTTACTTATATGAAGTCAATTCGAGTACAATAATAAGATTAAATAGAGAATCCAGAAGTTTATTTATCAGAATGTAAGATATATGTGTGGGAGTTGAAACTCAAAATAAAGAGAGTAAGGGGATTATGACAATCGCAATCACCCACACCAATGAGAGTTGAATTACATTATGAATTCAGAACAAGTTATACGAGCTTATCATTATGAACAAATGAGATTTAAGGTAGATGTGTGAATTGGCTCTTAACAGAATGAACTAGAACTCATGATCATGAAATAAAGATGGTGACGGTCGAGAGCACTAGAATGTTGACAACCATATAAGATTGAACAAAAATGTATTGCACATTTGACAATGGATTTGCAAAGATATGGAAGATCATGCTAATAGGAAATATCGGGTTGTAATGCAAGGGAGGTTAAACAATATTGGATAGTATCAAGTTTCAAAGTTGAGACAAGCAAACAGTTACAAGAATTACAATAAAAGGGCATTCTTGTAAAAGATACACTGTGGTTGCATGGTTTAGGTGTGATATCTGGACCTCAAATAATTCCTTGAAAAGACTTATGTTGTTGGTAATTAATCCTATAAATCATTTGTTCAAGGTATAGGGCACTTATTTTGATAGTGGTCTTGTGCAACTCTCTGTACATAGTGCACAACCGTAAGATTCTATCTTTCTTCTTTATATAAACCTGAGGTTCCCCATGACAACTAATCCACTAAATCTTTAATTCTTTGAACTCTATTGGGGTTCATATGATAGGGGTTTCGAAAATGGATTGAATACCTAGAACTAGGTTGATCGGAAAATCAATGTTTCTTAGGGGAAAACAATCCTGAAAGTCCTCAGATGAAATATCTCTAAATTCACAAACTGTAATTATGGATATGTATATACCGAGTGTGGCTGGCATATGACTAATATTCAATGCATTATTGACACGATAGCTCACTTGCTTGCATAGTATAATTAGGGCAGAAATAGTTTTCTTCCCTCAGTCCATAGAAACACACGTCTAGTCTTTCCTCATTTCTGAAGCTAACCTTATGATCTTTACAAGTCATCTTCTATAAGTACACAATCAGTTCATTCCCATAATGATAACAAGGTATGCCAATCAAACTGGATTGAATACCCAGTGAATATGGTTCTAACAATACTAATAGTGGCATACTTATAAAAGATAACACATTCAACTGCCTACTAGTCTCAGTAAATTTAAAAGACAAGGGGACGATCTAAAGTGTAAAGAGATGTAACCACACCATGAACTCTTGTAAAGACATTTCCTTATTGGTTATAAAGGACAGGCATGTAAGCTGAATGAATAAAGGGACAAAGATTCGTAATGAAAGAGGTATGGTAGATAAACAACCTGCATATACAAGACATGCAGTTTATTCATGATGATCATAATAGTTAAGTAAATGAACGATGTTACAAAGTTGAGAGGGAGTATTAAGTATTGAGGGTGAAGAAATCTAATAGATTACCAAAGAGGCATTTGAAAAGTCATATGGTATCTGTATGTGGGTAAAATTACGAAGATAAGAGTCAATAGTACCAGAAGGGAAATTTTATTCATCTGGTGTTTGAAAGGACAATACGTCAAGATGAAGGAGTCAGTCTTATGACTGAGCATGATGGCATCCATCAATAACACATTCTGCAGTAAATGGAAGTCTTGGGAAGGCGTACAAACTCCGAAACTACTGGCAGATGGAAATTGCACAAATCGTTTGTTTATCAGTAATAAGATAGGATGCACTAGCAAAGAAAGGATTGCCAAAATAACTTGAGTAACAACATGCAGTCACAACCATAGACTAGTATGCCAACATGATGTTACGATGCTATAGAAACATGAACAATACATATACATTTAATTGTTGAAAAGGCGTTCAATGACTAGGTCTGAAGCAACCAAAGGCTTTGCAAGCAATAAATGAATATTGCCCAAATAGAAGTAAAGAGTTAAAGTAGGTGGCAGTAAAAATATGAACATAGTGGTGACTGAACTGTAAGTAGAATGGGTCAAAAATACTTAGGAAGAACTGCAAATCATACAGTAACGCATACCGGTGGTCATTATAGGCTCCATTATGGAAATAGAGAATTAACCAGTTATGATTGTCAGGGTTTGAATCGCCTATAAGAAAGGTTGCTCATATGTGTTTGAAGAACTCCCCACAGACCACAAATGAGAATTTTCATAAACAATCCATTACAAATCAAGAGAGTGTTAGTGGCATAGAAATGATACCTCTAAACAATTCAAGATAACTAGGGCAGAAATAAGTCAATGACAGGAAGTAATGGGAGCATTGCTGATGTAAGGTCTTAGTGTTAAGACCAGATAATTCCTATACATGGTAGCTTAATATTACTTGCACCACACATATAATGCCAAGTAGCACACCATAAGCTACTAATTGTTATCACCGTATATAAGCACTCATTGTACTGTTCATCTCATACTGGTTCACCTCAAAGATATTGCCCCACAAGGCATTTCCTTATCCATGGGTTTACATCTAACTTGACACTGTATTAATCCCTTAAAAAGTTGCAAATGGCATCCCCACATTGGTTTCAACCATATATTAACACACCTCAATAAGACTCTTAAATTCTAGGGAAAAACGGATAGAGTTCCACCTAAAAACTGACTAAAACGCCGACTTAAAGCGTTATAATAGATACCTGAAATGAAGAGAAGCACTTCAATAGCTCAATGGCCACACACCGGAGTTCATAATTCAACAGGTCACACACCCGGAGTGCAAGATTGCAAAAATTTAAACAAATGAGAGAAATGAAACATACAATACAAATCCCAGATAAATGAGAGCATGCCTCACTAACAGGTGACCCAAATGGTTCCACACTCCACTTTGCTAATGCTTTAATCTGATGATATTACCAAATGATTGATTCACCAAAATGGAAATGTTTCCTCCATACTTGCCCATACATGTGAACTTATAGTTAGTAGCTCATTTAACTGGTCCAACATAACTCATACTCACCTTGATAGCTAACTCATAAACACTTGATCGCTTATAGTGGCCCTTAAAACCTTGGCTCTGATACCAAATCTATAACACCCCCAAAATGCTAATGACATGATTTACGGAAAAACTACAGCGGAAGACTTAATAATAGAAGGCGCTACCGCCGTTCTGATAAGGACAAGGCTCACTGAAACTGTTTGATCTTGCAGCTCATGTTCAAATCACAATATCTATTAAACTAAAACACTCTAAGGCCAAAGTCAATAATAGTTCAACTTCAACACAATCGACTTAATCATACCATTTGCCAACGCCACTCACACTAAACAAGTATATTGAGCATAGACCCAAGTTGACCCTGAGGTCGATCCCAACATTAACGATATGCTTAATCCACTGTGAGCATCTAATAACTTCAAAAAGGGCTTGCTAAAAGGAGAAACATGTGACACTTAATCACCTAAAATGGAAAACATGAAAACAATTTGAAATGTGAGAAAAAACTCAATACATACATTCCTGTATTGTAAAATGAGCATAGAAACAGTGTTGATGGGTACCCACTTTTTTGCAACTCATTTAGTTTGCAATAACAATGAAAATGAAAGTAATATGAAACTGAATTGCTCATTATTATTTGGATGTGAACCCCTTGCAATGATATGATCTATACATAGGCGTACACCTGCCAATCCGATCAAGAGTTGGCCTGAAGCCGCTTGAGTAAATGATGGGCTGACGCCCTATAGATGATAACCGATGGGGTCACAAGTTAAATGACAAATCACTGTATAAACTGATTCATTGATAAACTCATTAAGAGTTGTAACTTGATAAACATGTTCTGCTTTCTGAGGATAAAGGCAATGGATGTACCTTAAGTCTTTAAAAATATCATTTGACTTGACAAAAGTCAACTGTTTCATAAATGTCATCTGACTTGATAAATATGTTCTGACTTGATAACACTTATGCATAATGGGGGACGATAACTAGGCCTCGACTCTGTGTCATAAATGTTATTGTAAGTATGTGTAATCAGTAAATGATCTTTACACACATAATTGAGTAAGTCAAAGTATGTGTAACAAAAATTGAGTAATTAAATGGTATACATAACCTGGATATTTCAATATAACTTCAAAACTGAATTGGAAAAAGAAATTAAATTTGATATAAAGTAAATGAAAGTAAAATAGTCCACACTGAGATAATTGAGATTATAAAGGAAAAGGCATTGATGGTGTCAATTGAGAGAGTGGTTGTGACCTTTTCTAAAATAGGGTGCTGATACGAGTTTAAGGCTCACTGATGTATAACTTGGTTCAAGATAAGAACGAGTACGCCAGATTGGCTAGATAAATACATTTGATACATTCTAAATTGAGTAAGTAATAAAGCTTTGAGGCCAAGAGAGATATATCTTGGTTCAAAATAGCATAAACTGCAATAACTTGGTCTGATAAATATGATTTCTGATTCACAACTCTCCCACTTCTCATATTTCATTCATAAATCCAGTAGATATAGATTTTCACCCCAAATGAATCACTGAACTCAATAGAAGCTATTAAGCTCACTAAACTTGGTATTTTCTTTGTAAAATCCATAAATGATTCAAAGCTTATAAACAAGCTCCCAAATTGTATACTTGTCTTCTTATTTCTCATTAATCAAGCTAAAAACCCATAAAAGTCAATGAATATTCATTTCTCCCTTAAATGACCTTGCTTGGCCCAAAATACACAAAATGAGTGCATGATCAATCTCACTTAATGCTTATTATTGCTCTTTACATAATTACTCAAATTGCTTCCAAAAATCACCAAACTCAAAATACTCAACCAAAATTCATGAAATCTTATAGGAAATTTGAAAATAATATGGACAATCAATAGTACATTTTTTTTGAATTTTTGTCCAAGTATACGCTGCATAGAATGACCCAATTTTGACCAAAGCATGTCAATTCACTTCAAAAATTCATAACTTTCACCCTATACCTCAAATAGAGACCTAAAATCCCAATATGAAAATATTAAGAATTCTCGAAAAACTTTCATTTGGAACACAAAATATGATTCCCACAATGGGGTTCCCAAAATGGGGCTAAAACACAAGTGTGTTAGTTTTTAGTCCATTCTGCACAGTTTTGGTAAAACGACCATAATTATTTTCGCAAATCTCGGATTAAGGCAATTCAAGAGCCATTTGAAAGCTAACACACTGAAATATCTACCCACCAAAAATCATAATTTTCCCATATGCTGATCATTACCAGTTTAATCCCGAAATCTGCCTTGTTTTTCTGAAATTTCCAGCCTTCACTGTTTTAGCTTTCTCTTCCTTTTTCACATGAATCCTAACTTGAAATCATTCTAAATCACCAAAAACATCATCATAATCATCAAAAAAACTAAAGATTATAAAATCAAATACAAATCAGTCCATAAACATGGTTTTAACTTAACCTTGCATGAACATGATCATCCCTAAACCCTAGATTCAAGCTCAACTTCACCATGATGAACACCAAAATAACTCTTATTTCTTATCAAAACATCATGATGAATGATCACAAAAATCAAAATAACAATGAAAACCAACAAGATCAAGTTTCAAAATTACTCACTTTGCTTGAAGATAAGTAAAGATGGAGGTGTTGTTTAATAGTTTTAATGATGGAGGATGGTAGCTTCAGGTACTAGGATTTGGGGGGGTCGGAAACCACCAGGGTTGGCCGAAAAACACCTAGGAGCTGCTGCTGTGCTGGCTGGCTGTGCGGAGAAAGAAAAGAGGAAAATGGGTATGTGTGTATTTACTTGGTTGAGATTGCTTTGCTTGCACATAAGTACTTGGCAAATACTTGGCTGATTTTAGCTAGTAAAGTAACCTTTTTGGGCTAACTATGGTTAAGCTTATTCATGGTAATTAGTTAGGTTAATAAGCAAACTTGTTGGGCTTCAAATTGGGCCAAAAAAGTTGGATTCGGGAATAAAACGTCTCGTAAGGTTTTTGCATAACTCAAAATTAAATTTTTGCAAGGTTGTAAAAATAATAATAATAATAATAATAACAATAATAATAATAATAATAATAATAATAATAATAATAACAATAATAATAATAATAATAATAATAATTTCTTAAACCATAATTATTGAAGCCTACTTTCGATTCACCCGATATTTAATTGATCAACAAAAATTGAATCAACAATCAATGAAACTCGAATTGTAAAACGGGACCCAAATGAAACATCCCCCAATCAGGATGATTAAACAAGATAAATGAAAGCGGAAAATTTAAATAACATAAGGTAATCCGGTAAGTATATAAATTGAGTGCAATTGAATTAATAAACATGATTTGGTTAAACAAATAGCCATGAGTGATTAAGTCCATAAACATGATAAATTAAATGAATAAACATGATTAATTAAATAAATAAATATGGGTTAGGGTCGGGTTATCACATATCTAATCAATTAAAGCACCAAAATAACCCTTAATTCTACCAATCCAACATGATCAACAACCAAAACCAACACAACCAAGAATCAAAACCAAAAATCAACAAGATAGAGTTAGGGCTTACTCACTTCGAGCTTGAAAGAAAGGAGTGTAAGTGAGGTTTGATGCTTGTGAGGGTGTGGATGGTGGCTAGGGTTGTTACCTAGTGGTTGACTGGTGGATGGCTGGCTAGGCTAGTGGCGACAGCGGCAAGGGAGAGCAATAAGGGGGGCTGTGGCTATAGAGAGAAAAGAGGAGGTAGAGAAGCTTGATATTTTGTGGCTTTTTTACATCGTGGTAAATGATTCTAAAACACTTGGTTGAGTTTTTAAGCTTCAAAAAGTATCTTTATGCTAATTAAAATTAGGTACAAATGATAGTAATTGACTTAATTTAATTGCACCAAAATTTTTGGGTCACAAGTTGAGGCCAAAATGAATCGGGCTGCAGTTTAGGCCCTAATGAATTGGGCTAAACCTAACGAATTTGGGCCCAAATTTTTGCATGGTTAAAAATTATTTTTTTTGTGACATTGAAAAATAGTGCATCACCTAATCATATTTACCGGGGCCTAATGTCGATTCACCCGAAATTATTAAATAAATGAACTCCAATTGCAAAGTGGGGCCTCAAATGAATTCTCCCAACTGCGTTATTAAATCCGATATTTAAATGGCAGGTTAATAATAATCATGACTTAAATAAATAAACAAACATAATTTACGGTCGAGCTGTTACAACCTTCCCCCCTTAAAGATTTCCGTCCTCGAAAGTTATGAATTTGCTGATGCATGCATGATTACAGCAAATAGTATCTGGACTGGGTGCTCTTTGTACAATGGATCCTTATTATCTGCAATGGTGTTAGATACGACAATGGGGTCAGGATCTGGAATGTACTTCTTGAGTTGTGAGGTATCATACACGCTATGCACGTGTTCGAGTTCTAAAAGTAGATCTAGCTGATAATCTACAAGGCTCAATCCTTCAATGATCTCAAATGATTCACTATATCTTAGCTCAATTTATGTTGTCCTCTAAATCTCCTCATACTTTTACTAGGCAAAACTTTATGAAACACCTTATCATCTACCTGAAACTGCAGAGGACTCTTACTTGTGTAAGTATAGCTTTTCTGTTGGCTCCAATAGTCCATTTTCAAGAGTCTCTTGATAACTTTCATCTCATCGAGTGTTGAAGATGATCTTCATTACCCCCAAAAGATGATTTTGTCGACAACGTTTGCTTTCATTTTGCCATGATGCTTCATGTGGATTTTTCTCTGCTAGCAATTCCATAACATTGACTGCTAGGGGTTTTATGCCTTCTTCAAATGCAAAATATTGGTCCTAGGTCAATGTCTCATCTAAGTCACTCTAGTACAAAGAATGCTATATTCTCTTCCGTATAAAACCTTAATGGCCATTTTAATGGGGAACTGGTAACCATTGCTGTAAGAAAATTCCATCAATGATATCATCTTCTCAATATCCCTTGGAACTCCAGTATACTAACTCTCAATATGTTTCCTAGAATTTGATTAACTTTTTTTTTAAGTGTGCCCATCTATCTCAGGATGATAAGAACTGCTAGAATTCAAGTTCCAAAGGCTTCTTGAAGTGCTTGCTAAAATGGGCCTGAAATCTCTGATCCCTGTCTAATACTATATCGGTTGGAATTCCATGGAATCAAACTATCTTCTTACCATATAGTTGGGCGAGTCTTTTGACTCCACAAGTATTTTGAATTTCCTCCATTATGGGGGGTTGTAGGAGAAACTATGTGATGACATTTGGTCCTTTGCTTGCCCATGTGACACTAATTGAATACCAGTTTTCATGCCCTCCCAATATATACTCAAGGCATCTGCCACAACATTTTCTTTCTTTGGTTGACATTGGATCTACAAGTCATAATCTTTCAGCAACTCCAACCAACGCCTTTGTCTCCAATTGAGTTCTTTCTGAGTGAAGATATACTTCAAACTTTGATGATCAAGGTCGATCTTACAAGATACTCCATATAAGTAATGTTTTCAAATTCTCAATGTAAAAACCACAACCGCTGGTTCTAGGTCATCGGTAGGTGTTTTCCTCTTATAAGGCTTGAACCGTCGGGAGGTATAAGTTACCACTTTATCATCTTGCTAACTTGTAGCTTTCTTCAACAAATTGGTCAGGGAAGACGAGCTTTGACATTGATAAATCCTCCCGAACTTGATAATACCCTACTAAACCAGAAAATTTTTTGATCTCAATAACATTGTTAAGCCTTGGGAACTCTGTAATTGCTTTCACCTTCTTCAAATCAACCTTAATCCCTTCCTCTGAAAAGCACAAGTTCTAAAAATACCACTTCTTGTAACCAAAACTCACATTTCTTATATTTGTTATGTAATTGATGTTCCCTCAAGGTCTACCACACCATTCTCAAATGGGTAATGTGTTCATTTCTGTCTTTGGAGTAAATCAAGATATTATTTATGAATACCACCTCAAACTTGCCCACATAGGATGTGAATACTTTATTCATAAGATCTATAAAGGCCATAGGGGCATTTGTTAGGTCAAAATGCATCATGGAGAATTCATAGTGACCAAACTTGGTCCTAAGAGCAGTTTGGGAATGTCTTCAGGTAAAATCTTAAGTTGACAGTGTTCTGATCCCTAATAATTCTGGGAAAAGACTCCTACTCCTTATAGTCGAGTAAATAAACCATCTATTCGGGGTAATGGGTAATTGTTCTTGATGGTGATCTTATTCAGCTCCTTGTAACTGATACACATCCTCAATGATCCTTCTTTCTTCTTCACAAATAGAACTAGGGCACTCCATGGTGACACACTTGGTCTGATAAATCCCCTTTGAAATAGCTCATCTAACCGAATTTTCAATTTTCTAAGCTTTGTTGGGGCCA
Source organism: Selenicereus undatus (assembly GCA_017589665.1). Classification (NCBI taxonomy): domain Eukaryota; kingdom Viridiplantae; phylum Streptophyta; class Magnoliopsida; order Caryophyllales; family Cactaceae; genus Selenicereus; species Selenicereus undatus. The sequence goes on along the minus strand of JACYFF010010365.1, from coordinate 61,458,911 downwards.
TATGATATGGGGCTTTAGAGATACATTAGGCATAAAGGATTAATTCAATCTCAAAATCAATATCTCTTTGCGGGATAGTCCTAATAGCTATTTAGGAAAACATCTCTAAATTCACAAAACTACAGGGATATCTTCTGCGTCTTCTTCTTGTGGTTGAGTGTCAATAGCACAACATCAATACCCAATATATCCTTGACATAAGAGATCACTTGCTTTCATAACAGAATTTAAAGGACAAGGTATTTCCTCTCTTTCCCATAAAACATATTTCTCTCCCTCGTTCATCCCTTGAAATAGCCTTAAGGTTCTCACTATCTATCTTGACCCCATAAGTACACAACTAGCTCATGTCCAAAATGATAGCAAAGTCTGATGAGTCAAATTGAATTAAAACTCCAGGGAATACTATCCAACCAATAGTAATTGGAGCAAGTTTATAAGAGATATGACACTAAACTCTAGAGTCACTGGGTAACTTGATTTTATGAATGGTTTTTGTCTCCTTATTTTCAAGGTTCAGTTGCATGGCATATGGAATGGATATGAATGAATGAGTGCTAACTGAATCAACCAATACACAAAATGACTTTGAGATCAAAAAGAGAGTTCCAATAACTATCATACTAGATGTGACAGCTTCCTTTGTGCTTAACATATATGCCATTCCTACAACTGTGGGCCTTGGAGGTGGGAGCCCTTGTCCACAGCCTTCAGTCTTCTAGGATAGGTAGCAATGAGGCATTCCTAGCCACCACAATACAGGCATTTATTAGTTCCCACTCAACATTCAGGGGTGGTGTGGTTGGTTCTTCCATCTTTCCCACAAGGTTCCGCTAGACCTATAGGATGACTCTTGGGAGGAGCGAGAGCAAGCTTCTGCTGGTTTACACTGTCGCTCGGAGCTCCCTGCTCATTCTAATGTTCGCCTCTTTATCCTTTTGAACCTCCACTGTTGTGAAAATCTTTTCTATCCCTCTAATCCATGCTTCTAGTTCCACTAGGTCATACCTTCCATCATATACTTTAGGGTTACATTGCCCACCCTATCTGCTAACTTATTAACTTTATGAGGGATTTAGGAAGGTGGGGGCTATTCATTTCATAAGCTCAGACACCAAGGTCTATTAATTGTTAGAGTTCCCATACTGCTAACCAATTCAGGGGGAATTGAGGGCACTACACTAAGGGTTATTGGCACAATACACAAAACTTGATCACCTAGCCCCTGACCATGATCTAAATTTTCTTCTATGTGGGTTTATGCATTGTTTTACACATCTTCTAATATTCTGACTATCCATTCAGCTGAGTAATTCAATCAACCGACTACAACCAACATATAAGATACACATACACAACAGATACAACTAGCATGGCCCAAGTATTATTAAAACATAACACAAAACTTCATTATATCATTGCTATAATTGCTCGTGCACATACATATACATGGTTCCATAAATAATATCCCATCCAACTGACCACCAAAGGCCAACCTTTACACATACCTCTTAACTAAAACACTACTTAGCCCTAATAGGCAGACTCTACTTAGCCCTAATAGACTAAGTTCGCCACATGCCCAGAAGTAGGCAGGAGTAGTTAACACAATCACAAATACCCGTCTAACTATATGCAATATCATATCCTGTACACAATTCATCTATCCAACTGGTTGTACTATATACATGAGGGCTCAAAAAGTAATCTATTTGCGATGAAGTAGTCTATTTGAGATGTCAACATATGATATAAATCAGTCTAATGATCTTCAGATGGATCATAGTCTAGGTTAGACTTATCCCCGGGCTCCCTGCCCGAGTCAAAACTGTTGTTTGAAGCACCTATCTCTACATTCTAATCATCATGATCAAGCTAATGCTCCTACAATTCTGGGTCCTTCTCTGAGTCTTCCATGAGGTCACAATCAGAGCTAAACTATGGTGTATTAGGGAGATCTATAACAATGTAGGCCTCATTTGATCCTTCAGATATAAGGATCTCCACTCTAATTCCTTATGACTTTGGGTTGTCTGGCTGCTGAGGAGTGCTCGGTGCAAGTGTTGATGGTGTGGGAGATACAATGTATAATGAAAATATATACTGCACAATGTCCATGTTATTTCCTCTCAGCTCAAACTCCTCCCTTAATAACAGCTCGGTTATAATGTTAGCCCAGGCCTCGCAAAACTAAAATGTAGGTTCATCCCATTCAAGACTTGAGTCATCATAAAGTCATGATATCAGGTCTTAAACTCAACCCAAGGGCCAATTGTAGATAAGGTCCACAACAGCCTATGTCTATGGACTATAACACTATGAAACTCAGAAATAGGGTCTGCACATGGGCTACCATACTAGCATAAAGTTAAGAGATGTGAATGGCCATAGAAGTACCTAACATCATATTCACTACATATGAACCCATCTAATAATGAGGAACATAAGTAAAGAACATGGGACAGATAAACAGACATTTCTACTATCATAAGTCATAACCAGGGTGCTACCAAATTTAGGATTATCGAAAATAATTTCAGACCTTGATAACCATGAGCTTATTAAACTTCCCAATCTAGGAGAGATTGAAACTGCCTTGTTTAGCATTGATTCTAATAAGACACTAGGACCGGATGGTTTTGGTGCGGGTTTCTTTAAGAACTACTGGAATTTCATCAAGAAGGATCTTTTTAACTGTATTCTCGAATTCTTCACACATGGCAAAATCCTCAAAGAGATTAACCATACCTTTATTACTCTTATTCCGAAATCTAATAATCCTACACATACTAGTCATTACAGGCCCATCAGTCTTTGTTCTACAATCTATAAAATTATTTCGAAAATTCTTGTTTATAGGATGAGACCCCTCTTAAACCGTCTCATTTCTCCCTTCCAAAGTGCTTTCGTACTTAGTAGATCTATCCGTGACAATATTCTGCTAATGCATGAAATTATGCACAAGTTTAAGAATCTTAAAACGAAGACTGCTTGGATAGCTATTAAATTAGACATGGAGAAAGCATATGACAGAATCGAATGGGATTTTATACTAAAATGTCTACAAGAGCTAGGTTTTCACTCCACTTGGAACTCATGGATTAAACAATGCATTTCTTCTGTTTTGTACTCACTCATTGTTAATGATGAACCTCATGGGCTGTTTATCCCGACAAGAGAAATTAGACAAGGGGATCCTCTTTCCCCTTATCTTTTTATCATATGTATGGAAGCCTTAAACTATATGCTCCTAAAAGAAGCTTTTTCCCCAAGGTTTGGAATAGGAGTCAAGATCTGCCCAGCTTCTATCAAAAATTCGTGCCTTCTTTTTGCTGACGATTGTCTATTGTTTTGCAAAGCCAATCTGGGTGGCTGTTCTAAACTTAAAAGCATCCTGGATTCTTTCTGTTCATCTTCAAGACAACTATTTAATTATCATAAATATGCATTGACTTTCTCGTGTAATGCGACGGATACACAAAAGCAACTAGTGACTGCAATATTTAACATTCCGCATAGGGAGTCTTTGGGCAAGTATCTAGGATGCCCTATTTTTCAAGGTCGACCTTCCTACTCTACATTCCACGAAATTATCAATAAAGCAACTACAAAACTAGAAGGATGGAAAGCAAACTGCCTGTCTAAAATGGGTAGAACAATTCTCATACAATCCCATTTAGAATCACTCCCAGCACACACAATGCAATGTTTTGAGCTACCATCTAAGACTAGCAAATATTTAGACAAATGTAACAGAGACTTCTTCTGGAAAAAGTCCAATATAGAAAAAGGTATGCCACTTATAGCATGGGATAAGGTTTGCAAGCCTAAGAGTAAAGGCGGACTGGGGTTGCGGAAAACAGAAGTTGTTAATAAGGCCTTTCAGTGTAAGTTGGCCTGGAAAATACTTACTAATGTCCCTAGTCTTTGGGTCCAATCTATGAGGGCTAAGTATCTGCATTCCGTCAATTTATTTTCTTGTCCACGGAAGAATACAGATTCATCAGTTTGGAAGAGCCTTCTGAAATGCAGAAGCCTTTTACAAAAAGGTATTATCTGGAAAATAGGTAGAGGGAATACTATCTCCTTTTGGTTTGATAACTGGATCGAAAATAGGAATTTAGTTGAGATTTTGGGTGTGCCCGAAGACAGTGTTACCCACCCTGAAGCTAAAGTTTGCGAGTTTATCCAGAATAGTTCCGAATTGGATGTTCCTAAACTAAGACAAATCCTCAATAACCATCATGTTGTGCAAAAGATACAGGGTATTTCCATACCCATCCATAAAACAAGTGACTCCTTTTGTTAGGGGTTGAACAGCTCAGGTAACTTTACAACGAAATCAGCTACTTGGGCAGCCCATGAACCCCAATCGCATAACTTCACCTCTTGGTCATATAAGTGGATTTGGAATATCGACACCATGCCTACAGCTAAAGTCTTCCTTTGGCAACTTTGTCATAATTCTTTACCTGTCAAAGGTACTCTTCTTAGAAGGGGGCTTAATATCAACCCAGCTTGCCCACTCTGTTCATGTGATATCGAGTCAATCGAACATCTTTTCAATGATTGCCAAATGGTCAAAAAAGTTTGGGATTTTGCAACAAAACACCGTTGGTTTCCATCTGTCTCTTCTCCTACAAGATGTCATGATTTTTCGCACTATATAGACAAGATACAATCCTCCCAGAACCCAAGCTTGAAATAGAAATTCGCATTTATTTTGTGGAGTATTTGGAAATCTAGGAATGCAACAGTTTTCAATAATGAAATTTTCAATCCTGTTACTTGCCTAATTCGAGCAAAAAAAGCGACTGCAGAATGGCGAATCCGAACTTGTATGTCGGTTGATCATTCTTTTAGGGGACCTTCTTCTTCCCCTACTACCTCAATTCATCTAGTGAGGTGGCATCCCCCATCACCAATGATGTATATTTTTTTGGAGGTCAAACTCACAAAAACATATACAATGGGAAGAAAGATAAAAATGCAATCAAGAACCAAGATAAATCAAGTGGACTAGCAAGGGTGATGTAAACCCACCTTGGTTTGCACACTTGGGCAATCTTACCACTTGATGTATTCAAGCTTCACTAAGGAAAAGATTTGCAAAAGTGAATCAAGAATGCATTTGGGTAGAAAAGTTGAAAAAGAACACAAGAACAAGGATAGAACAAGTGGACTAGCAAGGGTGATGTAAAACCCACTTTGGTTTGCACACTTGGGCAATCTTCTTCCTTCAACTAAAATCACCT
>JACYFF010010365.1:61402778-61439950 GCA_017589665.1 Selenicereus undatus | reverse complement strand
ACACACACACACACACACACACACATAAATGAGATTCATAATGATTGTCAACATATAATATTTAGCATTTTATATCTATATTTATATTTATGCTCAAATAAAATGTAATAAATCAAAAGGTCAATCTCTATTGGTTACTATATGGTATTATTACTAGTAACATAATACTGATGTCAGACGAGAGGGAAAATATTTTTATCACAGTCTGTATTATGTATAATTTCTTAAAAATGGCACCAATAATGATATTAAAGCAAGAATGTTTTAATATTTATATCTTCTAAAAAAAATTAGAAAGGCAAAAATAATAAAATTGGGAATAGAAATTCTTTTATTATTGTCTGATACACTTCGATTTAAGTTAGGAGATAGTCATGAAACTGTGAGAACTTGTGATATGTCAAATGTTAGGTTTTGAGTTGTTTTGTTTTGATATATACTTGTTTGAATTGCACACACTACGTGGCATAACTAATTAAATCAATATGTAACATCCATAATTGCATTGGTTTTATGAGCTAGTTAAATTTGAGCAAAATAAAGGTATATATGAACATAATAAGTCTTGTGTGAGATCATCTCACATAAGATATATCATAAGACAAATATTTTTATGATGACTTTTAATAATAATTGGTGTTGACTAATAATTTATTAAGGGGTAACTATAATAAAAGTTACAACTAGATGCACAATTAGTCACCATTGAATTAAATAATCACTTCAAAATATATTGTTAATCATCGCAAGACATAAAAAAGGTCACCTTACAAGAAGACTGCCTTATAATAACTCTGATGTGAGACAGTCTCATCCAAAGGTTTGTGATATGAACAAATCAAATTGAAGAGAATACTCATTGTCCAACATGAAATAAACTGAAATATGAAGAAAAAACAAATATTGCATGCATTAAAAATATTTACTAAAAGAATAATAAACAATTAAGGAGGATAAAAACATATATATATACATTCATTCCTAGCGAAGGAATGCGTGCCACAAGTGGGGCCAACATTCCACGTTTTTATTTCCCGTGCACGTAATGACTGGCACAATAGACAAGTCGGAATGAGCTGTCATGTCTGCCCATGAGCCACATTTTCTTGTCCTCTTTTGTAATTTTTGTTTTTTTTGGCAAAAGTATATGTTTTAGGTGATTAAAAAAAAGGATTGTATGTAATGATTCCATGACAAATATGTTATTTGGTGATCCAAGTTGAAATTTCATGGCTTGCAAAAGTTAAAGAACGTAAGTTTCAAAAAATTAAAGTTTTTACTAATGTGGCAAATTTGAGTTCCAAAAAATAAAACTATGGTTGAAATGCCCTAATGAGACAAACTTACATAGTAAATAGTCAATGGATTGTGACATGTTGTGCCACATATTGAACAATAGTGATTAGACCTGGCAAATGAGTTATTCGGTTTGGGTACGGGTTGAGTCAAGTTCGGGTTGGGTCATGTGCGGGTTAAGTGACATTTCGGGTCATTTCGGTTTGAGTTAGGTATGGTTTGGGTCGGGTCGATTTCGGGTCAACCAATTTTTAGTCAAATACGTTTGTTATGCCAAAACAAGCAGCTTTGTAGAAAAATTCGGGTCGGGTATGGTTTGGTTCGGGTCAATTCGGGTTTCGGGTCCACTTTCGGATGAGCATATTTCGGGTGTTGGGTCGGGTATGGGTCCGGGTCGTTTGTTTCGGGTGTTATGTTAGTTTTGCCAGGTCTAATAGTGATATTGGGATAATATGTTAAGGATTATTCATTAAATTAACAAATTTTGAATTTTTAAACCAAAAGTTCAAAAGACAAAGGTCTTGTAGATAGTTGAACAATTCATAAATTGAACTAAAAAAATGAATATAGATGACACAAAAACTAAGTGACACACAAGACAGAAAAAGAAAAGACAAAATAATTAACATAACCTTTTTTTAATCAAATAAATGAGTTCGATCTTTTTCAAAAGGCAACATAATTTGAAATTTATGTTTACCGGCTGCTCCTAATTTCTCGGTTGCTTAACTAAAATTTTGCAAAATGTGGCTAAAAAAATATTGCCAAAATTTAAAAATTAGGTGACACATAAAACGAATCTTGCCTTTCAGAATTTGTTTATTCTTTTATTTTTTTTATTTTTGAAAGAGTGACAACTCTTCTTTTTGAAAGCGTGGGAGAGTAAAGTGCAACGGCTGTGTCAAGATCTTTTAGCTAGGTCTGGCGACTGGGACGGCAGCAACATTGGGGGCAGCCCGAGAGAGAGGGGGAGGGAGGAAAGAAACGGTGGGTGGCGAGAGATGGCTTCAACAACAAGGCAGCGGCGTCCCGTGCCGTCGGATCAACAATCGCCGCCATCTCCATACACGAAGCTCGACAAGCCATTAGGGTCGACCACTGCTGGCGCCGACGGCGGTTTAGGGTGGGGACTGCCGCTGTTTGCCCTTGGGATGCTCAGGTACATGAGCGCCACTTCCAACATCATTCACGATTGCGATGAGGTTTTCAATTACTGGGAGCCACTGCACTACCTTCTCTACAAGTTTGGCTTCCAAACTTGGGAGTACAGGTTGCTCTCTTTTTCTCTTTCCTTCCGCGTGCTATCCAGTCTTCTTTCAGAAATTGTTCGTTCAATGGGACTTATTAGCCAAAATTTTGTGAGTAAAGAGCTTATTTGTTTTTTATATGGTGCCGAGATTGTCTCGTATTCTGCGATTGACTATAGTATAGCTCACTGGAAATCTGGTTTGTCTTAAGGAATGAGTTGTTATTATCTATGAGCAGACTTTGGTATTCTTTTCATCTTGTAATATGTAGAAATGTTAATGAAGTGTTGGCTGAAGAGATAACACCAGGGAAATTTGATATATGATTAAATTTCAATGTATCACTGGATTCTTCAGTTCAAGATTTGACTACATAATTTGACTATTGCTCGAAATGAAGCATCATCAACTGCCCTTGTAGGAATAAAATCTGGTGGGAAGTAGTTTCTGATCTATGCTATTGGTGTTTGCATGGAACAGTTAAGACCGTTATGTGATGAAATGGCTGTTGTGTAGCAGAATTTCAGCTTATCGTTAAATGATAGACTGTTCAGTTTAGTTGGTCGTGTTTCCTGATTCCCCGACTCGGCAGCCCTTCATTACAATCACAACCATGCACAATTTGGATCCCTGGTGTGGCATACTCATGGGTCTTGATAATCTGATTTGGTTGTCATTGACAAACTGATAGTTGATGCTTATCTTTTGCTGCTGGTAGAAATCTGTAAAAAAGTAGTGTATTGTGTGCATTTTATAGTTGTTCTGGCATTTATTGAGGATGTGAGATGGACTCTGGATACTAGTGGGTTGAGGAGCAAAACAGATGTTTCATACTGGTGAGATTCCTAAGGGGAATTTCGGGGGTAAGGCTGTATGCATCATGATCTCGGCAAACCTTGCTCAGATCCCATTGTTGTTGTTGTTGTTGTTGTTATTGTTTCGGTGAGTTGAATGTCGTATGAGTTTATTATTGTTATGCTTTGCCTTTTTTAATTGCTGTGATTATTAGTCCCAAGAGAATAGTTAAAAGCTATGATGCTCTCACTCAGCTATTTGGCGCCATACCCATGACATGGGTCACGTACAAACACAGAATCCGGGTTGGCATGGATTTTGAAATTGGACTTGGCAAGTTTCAGAAATTGGGCAATGAGGAAGATGATGGGGAATAGGAAGGAGTGGAGGAGAAGGAGAAAGCAATGACATAACTGATGCTATAGTTTGGTAAGGTCGTTGAGAAAGAAAGGAGACTGGAGATTCCACAAAATCCATTGTTCTTCGCGGACACCACTGTTGATCTTTCTCTCCCCTCCGTCTCTTCCCAAGTGCATGTGCGCTGATGTTAAAAGACTAGTTCACTAGGTTTTGTTTTTTCAATTTTTAAATGATTGCTCTCCTAGGTAGTGGAATATGGGATTTTGTGGCGAGTCCAGTTTTGAACATTTTAAATATTTGGAGTTCTAAACTTCTAATTTAATCAAGTATACTAGTAACAGCCACACACCTGCATTAATACTTGGGTTGAACAACCATTTTAAGAGATAGGTAAAGCTAGTCAAGCTTAAAAAATGGTCAAATTCAAAATAAATAGTGGTGTCCGCACTCTGCAGACCTGCGTTCCAATACCAGACAAAGTCCCTGAGTCCCAAAATATGAAAACAATGGTGTCTGACACTCAAATACATACCAGTGTCCGACACTTGTTCCCAAGTTCGAGCAAAACAGGTCAAAAGTTGTGGTGGTAAGCCTTAAGAAATGGCTTGTGTGGAAACAAAGCATGAAATATTTACAGTAATAAAAAGCCACAATAGATGGATTTTTTTCCTTTTTGTTTCCCCTATTCATTTTCTCGGTGGGTTAAAACTGTTGGGCTGGTGGGAAGCATTCAGGGTGGGAATTGTCTCATCTTGGCATTCTACTTATGCTACCTGGGGCCAATTTTATTTTTTCTCTGTTAAAAAGATTTTGTTTCTCACTGAACAAAACTCTGCAATTTTGCAGTGCTCAGTATGCTTTGAGATCATATTTGTACATCATTTTCCATGCTATAGTAGGCCAGCCAGCTTCCTGGTTATTTGGGGACGAGAAGGTAACTTGTTTGCTGTGCTGCGCTAATGAATGATGTTTAATTTTGTACCTTCTCTGAGTTGTTCACGCAAGCAAATGCCCTGGCAGGTGAGAGTATTTTATGCAGTGCGGCTCTTTCTGGGACTCCTGTCTGTGGTGGCAGATGCATTTCTTGTGATAGCTCTTTCAAGGAAGTATGGGAAACGTCTTGCTTCTTACACTCTTGCGATGCTATGCTTAACCAGTGGCTGTTTCTTTGCTAGTACAAGTATGTATAGCACTTCATGGTTTCTTGAGTTTCTGATTCATTTTGGTCTTTTTTCTTCTTTTACCTTTGTTTTTCCCCTGTTGGTTTTTCACTCATATACCTAATGTAAAGCAAACATCAGCTAAAGATCAACCGCGTTCTTAAGAGTCTTCGGAGAAATGAGTGAAGTTTGCCAAGCTTTAGTCTTTGAATTGTCTTACTGATGAGCTGGGAACTCAATCCAGGTTTCTTGCCTAGTTCATTCTCTATGTATGCCATGTCACTTGCATCCGCTTTGGCTCTCTTGGAAAGACCTGCTTTGGCAGTTGGAGTTGCTGCTAGTGGAGTTATTATTGGCTGGCCTTTCTCAGTTTTGGCTTTTGTGCCTGTCACATTGTTCAGCCTCCATCGTAGCTTTAAACAGGCCTTTCTGTCTGGGGCAATCACTTCTGTTGCTCTACTTGTAAGTTGACCCCCCCCCCCAAAAAAAAATGGAGGCTGTTAGTCTTTTGCTGCACTGGATTCTTTGTAATTTGCTAATTATTTTTGATGAATGCTAAGTATCTTTTTACTGTCTGACTTCTTCCAGGCTCTCTCCATTCTTGTTGACCACCACTATTACAGACGATGGACATCATCTGTCTTGAATCTGCTGTTGTATAATGTTGTAGGAGGTGGGGAGAGCCACTTGTATGGGGTTGAAGGACCATTGTTTTATCTGCGGAATGGATTCAACAATTTCAACTTCTGTTTTGTCCTTGCATTGCTGTTTCCAATTATTCTCCCTGTGCACATTGTGCGGAAGAAATATTTCCCTGAGTTGTTGGTCATCGTATTGCCAATTTATATTTGGCTTGGATTTATGTCTCTGCAGCCACACAAAGAAGAAAGGTCTGAATAACTTCTACCTTCTTTATCCCAAGGGTTGTACGTGAAACATTCTACGAGTTCAACGCAAGTTTCAGTAGTCAATGATTTTTCAGTCAAGGGTATACTAAAGGAACCTGTCAACAATTTTGTAATTTAGGGTTCAAATACAAGTTGGCATCTTTGATTTACCTGGGGGTGAGGGGATTGTCAGATTTTTTAAGGCCTTGATTAGAAATGACTATTAATCTGTACTTTCCCTTTCTTTGGAAACTTTAAATTAAAATAGCAGGAAATCGATGCTCAAAATTAATGTGGTAGCCCTTTTAACTTGGTTTGACATGAGACCAATTCATTTTCATATCCATTATTTCTTTTGTTTCCTTAGTTTTAATTGTGTTCATTTCCTCATGATTTGTTCAGTCAGACTTTAGAGTAGCCAGATGGCTCTCTTTTGAGTTGGATATTGTCTGAACTGAGTAAGTGGAGGACAGGCTACAAAATATGACCTTTTGGACTCTGAGATTCTTGGTATGCAAAGTGCTAATGGGTGATTTAGGGTTGCAGGCCCTGTCAAATTTCTTGAGCCCTGTGGAGCAATGTATATTCTATTGTAGCTTGTTATTCTTTAATCAGCATCTTTTTCTTTTTCCTTCGAGTGTTCTCTCTCTTCCTCTCTCCATTTTTCTGGGGGAGGGGATTTTGTATGAATATAATTTATAAAATGAATAGTTGTAGATGGAAACCATGCTTTGAGTTTGATGTTTTCAAGTTGAAGGGATTAGATATGTATTAAGATTAGTGACTTCCGTTTCTTGTATTTTTCTCCTTGTAGCCTAGAAATTGGTTTTTGGCATGTTCTCTCTCAGTGATCTCAAATAGCAAATTAGTTTTCTGGTAAATCTGCTTTATCATGATGAATTAATAAAGGGGTTGAATTGTGCCGTCACGTTTGTGCTTGAACTTAAGCTATTCTTTTGTATGAGGACCATAAACTTACAGCATACTGGCACAATGAGAGCCCCGTAGCTTATTGGTAAGATTGTTGTTAGTTGGAGGAAGGGGAGGAGGCTACTGTCCAATTGTTGTTGCTTTTCAGGCTCTGTTGTGTTTGAAGCATATGATGATAGATTTGTAGCTTTGAAGGGTAGTCACATAAATATCAATTCTAGGCTACTGGCCTGGAGGCTGGAGCACAACTGCACAAGCACATCAGTGAGAGTCACTATGCTATCCTTATTGCTGCAGGTTTCTGTATCCAATCTATCCATTGATTTGTGTGGCTGCATCAGCTTTTATTGAGAGCATACCTGATCTTTTCCGAGATAAGTACAACCCCCCCGATAATTCTCTTCCTGTGTTGGTGAGCTTTCACTACTTCTCACATGTGTATCTTTTCTCTGTTTGTCAATATGTTCTTACTCATGTAACAAATTTTCTGTCTGATGAGCAGATTGGAAAGTTCATTCGACCAGTGATACTAGGCATTATATTATGCATCTCTCATTCTCGGACATTCTCCCTGATACATGGTTATTCAGCACCTTTGGAAATCTACAAGCATTTGCAGTACCATGATGATGCTGGAGATGGTGAGTACTGGGCCATGATACTACCTATAGTTGAAAATTAATACATGTCTTTTCTCTGTGCTTTGTATTTGTTGACTCCTTTGTTTAGCTTGGAGGTGGTTGATGCATGAAAAGTGACTTCTTCTGCCTCAATGGTGGATGAATCTTGCTAACAATTTTTTTCCCCTCGGCTAAGTGACCAGAGAGCAATTTATGCAGGGTTTTACTTTTGCTTCCAAAGAAAAGTCATCAAAGATAGTGTTTCATTATTTTCAAATTGATTTATGACATTTTCTTTATCCATTGGGAAAACATACTGTCTGAAAACAAGCAAGATTAGTGTTACTGCTGCAACCATTTCTTCCTTGAAAAACTGCTCCAATGCGATTTAAATTTACTTTTATTTATATTATTTCTTGCTAAGCAAAAGAATTCATGATGTTGCATCTCCAACTCTTACTAAGGTTGGTTGCTAACATTGGATTCTAGAGTTACTTGTAGAATAAGAAGAAATCAAAATGAATGAGATATTGTACAAGAAGCAGGAATCAGTCAAAATGTTTAATTTCCAAGGGTTAACAATTGAGGTTGAGGGATATCTTGATTTTTGTTATTCTTAAATTGCTTTGACTTTTGTGTCTTTTTCTTTCATGCAGGTGTTTGTAGGGCATTGTTTGGATCATTCATCCTATGTGCAGTTTCGTGTTATGATGGATTGTCTAATTGTTGTTATCTATCCAATTTAGTTGGTTACAAGCTACCAAACAGGCACCAACTATTGAGGTTTATATTTTGCAATAAGCTATCAGGGGAAGAGAGGGGGGGGGGTTTGAAGGCAGTTGAGTCTTGTTGACAACCTGCCTTTCGTCCTGAATTTAATTCATCAACAGGCAATTAGTCTTGGTTCCTTTTTATGTCAACTTTTCCTGGAGATGGAAAGAGGTTTCTTGTGGTAGCTGATCTTGCATGAGCATGCTATGTTTATTCTTAGCTGAAGACAGATGTGACAGAACTGAATTGTACTAGACTATCCATTCTGAATGACCCCAAAACTGAGCCTGAACTGGGACCAGCCAGATTAAGTGACTCGACTCTGACTTGAACATGAATTTACTTAATCCAGACTGGAAATATGCTTGATTATATTGATTCATTATTGCATTTCTTGACAAGTTTTTTGGCAGGCTTGCTTGCTGAGAAGTGAGGACAATCTGATGTATGATTAAACCCAAAACAATGTGACCTGAATTCTATTCGATAAGCTGTTGGACCCACTTTGAAATTGACCCACTTCAAACCCTGCTCTAATGATTCGTTTGTTGAGAGAGCATTCTCATTTCCAACCCTAGTGGGACTTTGCATTTCGTGCATTTCATTTCTTGTCCTACTGGCACGTGGCAAGTTCTGATTTCCAAGTTAGTTAACATTATTTTTCAGTAAGTTCCCATGACAAGTACAGTTTTTCATCATATTGATTTTTATGTAGTGGTTCCTCATCTTTTCCTTGCTTCCAAACTTCTGATATTGCAACCATTAAAGTTTAAACTTCATGGACTCAAGTATCAGGCTGATTCTGCTAGTCACATGAAAGATCAGCAGTTGTGCATGTACTGAACCTTTTTTTCAACAAGCTTCAACATTAAATCTAATTTGTTCTATATCATCCTGCCGTTGTAGGTTCTACACTATGCATTGGTGGTGAATGGCACAGGTTCCCTTCATCATTCTTCGTTCCTGATTACATATTGCAAGTGCGCTGGATCGACGATGGATTCCAAGGCCTTCTTCCTTTCCCATTCAACTCAACACTAGGTGGTACTTCTGCGGCGCCTTCTTATTTCAACAACAAGAACAAAGCATCAGAGCAGCAATATGTAATTGAGGAACATTGGCTTCTGCGTTTGTTTACTTCTTTCTTTCTATGTATAATTCATCACAGGTTAGAGTGTACTATCACTGTCATTAATCCTTGTCATCATACGCAGCTTCAGGATCTATCAGCCTGTACCCTTCTTGTTGAACTGCACTTGAAACGTCCTTTTCCCTATCGCGGAAATGATTTGTCGACATGGGAGGTGGGATCCCTCTTCTTTCTCTCTAAAAATGTATTGGAGAATTGAAAAAGGGTTACAAGGATTTAGCACGCTTTTCCTCTTCCCCTCTGTGGGCGTGGCTGCTTTTCTCAGGCTTATACTTATATTGGGTTTGTGTGCAGGTTGTCGCTGCGTTGCCTTATGTGGATAGAGAGCTCTCTCCTCCCTTGTACCGCTCATTCTTTATCCCGTACCTCTGGCAAAACAAGAACGTTTTTGGGTTGTATAAACTCCACAGACAGATACCAAAATGAGTTCAAAAGGCTGCTGATATCTTTTAACCAAAACCATAGGTTCATAACTGATCATGAGCCTGTTCCAACCATGTTTAGATGAGCTTTTGCTTTGTGCCATGTGGATGGGAACGTAGAAGTAAGCAGGAGGGGGCTTTTTCTGATGAAATCTGTTCTTTTTCATAATGACGGGGCGTAATAGATGCCCTGTGCCATATGTAAGCAAATGGATGGTCAGTTTGTGGAAAGTGGTTCTCTTTGTTGGGTTGAGAAAAATCCTGGTAGCAACCTAGCGTTCTCTTTGGGTAGGCAGGTAATGTTCTTTTTTCTTCATCAAGCAGGATGAGGTTATTACCTCGTGATTTGAGCTAGAACTTGGCCTGTTGAATTCTGTTGCAAAGAATTCCTTTTAGCCAGTGTTGCGATCCGCCCAGGCTCCCACCCCCGAGCCCTCCCTCTGACCTCCAGAAAAAAGGACTGCGGACATCTCGACATCATTTAGTATCTGTGGCAAAAATCTTGATTCACATCTGATCTACGAAGGATAAATTAGATGACATACAAAATCAGATGAAATATTTGCTCATTTTACTTTGGGCATTGCAAATGAGACCATAAATTCAGATTTAAAAGTTTAGTTATTGACAACGTATAAGGAAAAGATCTGAGTTGGATTTAAAACTTCGGGCAAAATTAATGGCTGTGGCATTGATTGGACAAAAGTTACAGAACTATTATGACAACGCTGTAAATTAGTTGAGTGTAAAAGCTAAAAGGATTGACCCTTACCGTGCCAGGAATCATTGCCGCCTCTGTTCCGTTCCATATGAGTCTGAAATGGCTAAACTTATCCTCTGTGCCCGCATATGCTTCGAGAAAAAAGAGAGAACAAAAAAGAAAAAAGATGTTGAACTTTTATTCATTTCATTTTGTAATTTAATGGAGATATTTTAATTCTGAACTACATATGTTACATTATCTTATAAATTTTGACCAAATTTTATGGTCTAGAAACTTTTGAAATTGACAAAAAATATCAAATCTTATACTTTAAAAATATGATTTTCTTAATATGAGGCTAGGGGTGGATTGAAAAAGTCATAAGATCCATCTAAGGTCGCACTTATCACGAGACACTTTAGTGTGGGAAATTATGGGATAGGGCTCTCCTATCTTTTCAGGAAATGTAATTCACATTTCTCTTGAGAAAAAGTTTTAGCGGGCACAAATAGTTGCTGGGGACCCTCCTCCCTTTCTGCCCCCCCCGATGCTTACTAGGTGCCAGTTACTTGTCAAGATATAAAAAAGGGACCCCGCGATGAGGACAAATTGATTTCCGTACAGAGATTACTCTAGAGAGAGAATAGTAAGAGAGAGAGAGTCTCGCGTCCCCCCTAACCCTATCCCTCACTTTGCCATGAAACGGCCCCCTGACCCCTGTTCTTCTTCCCTGGCATTCCCTGTTCCCCTCAGCCCTTCCCCCCTGTCGTCGCTTCATTGTTCGCCATCCACATCCTACGCGACCAGCGACCACGGCCCTACCATGAAACTAGCTCTGTGGCGCTTCTCCAGATCGCGAGTTACAACGCTTCCAGTGAGTGTTGATGCTAATTATGGTCTGCCTGATTTCCTTGATTGTGTTTTGTTCGTGTCTACGGTTTCCCTGCCTGCAGATGGTAAGATCTGCTCTCTCTTCCCCTCTCTTTCGGCGTTTGCATAAGGTAAGTGTCTTGGTGTTCCTTCGAATCCTGATTCGAACTATACTCTAAGGTATGGATTCCAGTCTTCTTTTGGCACTACACAGCCCCATTCCCATCCTTATGACTTTCTTTATGTTTAATTGGACGATTGTATGTTTTTGTGCCCTGGTGGTGTTGCTTGTTTATCGGCATTACTGGATGATTTTGTCCTATTGCTCGTGGGTTGGTATGCTATGCTGTGGCTTGGGTGGGCTTGGTTTGGCTATGTATCCCACTCATCCCTCTTCCCGTCCTTGTTTGTATTTGGTCAGTGGTGCCCAATGAAGTTAGGCTCTGTGTCGCCTGTCTTCTATGGTATGGCTTTATGTCTGTTTATGCCTTGTTACAGGCCATTTCGGCCCTTTAACTGCAGCAATATGAGTATTTGCATTATTAACCAGGCCGCTGTTAGAACATATTTGCTCCATTTGTTGATAGACCTTTATCGATCTTCACTGGGATTGTTAGGCTGTTGGTTGTGTTGGGTCCTATCCCGATTCTGTACTTTCGCTTCTATTTTCGTTTGCTTGGTTGTAATGAAATTAGTTGGCTACAATTGGGTTTGGAAATGGTCTTTAGCCTGTGGCCATGCTTGGGTTGCTTGCCAACCCCTTTCAGGGAGGAGGCAGCAACGAAGAATCCTGGGTTTATTTTGGCTGCCTTATGTCCTTTTTTTTGGCCCTGTTCTTGTGCTGGGGTTCTGGGCCGATGTTCTACTGCCTTTGGTGCCTCTCGATGCTGCCAGGATGTGCATCCATGGGTTGCTTGAGAGTAGTGGCTTTGGCATGTGCATAATTTCAGTCAAGGATGATATCAGCTGTGAGGCGCTGTTATCTGAGACTCTTTTTCAGTATTTGAGCATTCCTTTGTTCATGCGCAAACGAGCCTGTGATGGCCAGTTTGGATTGTGTAACCGTCGGCTCTCTCCACAACAATCTATGTTCAATGACTTTTGCTTTTTTTTTTGTGCTTTTTTGTTCCTACTTAATTCTGGGTTACTGATTAGGTGGATGACTAATGCAGGAGGATTAACGGCAAAGCTGAAAGCGTGCCATGGTGGCCCTGAGCAGCGCACTTTGTCTTTGTATGCAATTTTTGAGACCCGTCGTTATAGTTTAGCAATTTTAATAGCTCATCTGAAGCTCACACAAGCAGCGTACTTTGTCTTTGTTTGGAAACCAGGGTCCGCCATTCATTTTGTTTTAAGTGTTCTAGTCATTGCTCCAAGGTTTAATGTGCTGTCGTACTTTGCACAAGGACAGTATGCTCATTCGCATAGTCTTTTATGTACAAGACTCTGTCTTTATATAAAGGCTATAATGTCTTCTAGCTTTCTTAGTTGTATCTCTCATGGTTACAGAGTCACTACATACTTCATCATAGTCCCTGGTTCGATTCTATTGAGTACCATGACCCTGTCCAACTTTGCATTTGAGATGAACTCTGCTTGCAGTCTTTGCTTGATCATTTGGTTTTGTAAGCAGGAGTTATGTTCAGTATATGGTTTGAGTCTGTTTATGGTGAGAGGATTTAAGGATCCTTCCTTATGGCCCAAGGCCAGCCCACTCACCAATCTGTTCGGATTATTTGCGTCTTTGTTTTGTAGCTATCGATTGATTTATATATGGAATCCTTTTGAGTACGTTCATAAGAATACTTTGGTGGTTATTATTCAGTTTAGTTGTAATTGTTTGGTTCAGAAATGCACCTATCTTGGATGTAATGATTTATGTTATTGGCAATTTTTGCTTGAATTTTTTAAGTATCTATCATGGGGGAATGTGGAAACGCCTTGTATGAGTTTCCCACGGCCCAGCCTTTTAAGGCTTCAGAATGACCAATTATGGTCCCAGAATATTATCATTGAAACTGTTTACAACAACAGAAGGTGTTTTTGTGATGGTCCAAGACTGGCATCAAGACAACTGAAGCTAGTCGTTTTGGTGTGTAAAGAGCAGTTACCATTTAATCGATCATTTGGATCAATAGGCCAATATTGGAAACAAAGCGCCAATTTTTATTTAGCGGTATGAAGATAGTTTGTTGGAATGTCCAAGGAGCCAAAAAATCTCAATTACGACTTGAAATAGGATTTATTAATCACACTATTAAGCCAGATATTCTTATTCTTCTTGAAACTATGGTTAATGACCAACATGCGGGTGTGATAATAAGAAACTTAGGGTTCTCTCACTATGACATGATTCCCACAGATAATCATTGCGATGGGATTTGGCGTCTGTGGAACCCAATTAATGTTGAGGTGTCAATCCTCGCAAAAGAAAGTCGAGCTGTTCACTGTCTCATAAAGGATAGTGTTAATAATAAGCTCTGTCTATTAACGAAAGTTTATGCCCCCGCCCAGGAGCGTGACAAAGACGTTTTTTGGCAGCACCTCAAATAGTTAAATGAGTCCGTCAACTTACCATGGTGTATAATGGGTGACTTTAATGAAATGCTTCACCCATCAGAAAAATTGCGCGGAACCCCTCTAGGGGTTCAGAAAACACATTGATTTAATGATTTTTTGACAAGTACTAGAAGTATTGATGCGAATGTTCAAGGAAGAATTTTCACTTGGAAAAAATTCTTAAAAGGACAACTTATTTATGAAAAATTGGATAGAGTAATATTTCGGGAAAATTGCGTGCAATTATTTCCAGATTACTTAGTTACTAATGGCCCATTCACGTGCTCTAATCATGCCTTTGTTTTTTTAGATACTGCTCCAGCACACCAGCCTCGGAGAGGTACTAATTTTAGGTACCAATATTCTTGGGCTCAGTATCAAGATGTGCATGTTTTAGTCAAGAAGAATTGGAGAATGGGAGTTCCAGGAACTCCAATGTATAGATTATCACAACGATTAAAGAAGGTCAAACTAGACCTCAAGTCCTGGAGCAAGGCTACTTTTGGAAACTTTAAGAACAAATTAGAAAGAAATGCATTTAAGCTCCTCCATGTTGAGGAAAAACTGATTCAATGTCCGAATAGTGCTAGGTTGAACAATTGGCACTACAGACTAATTAAACAAAGAGAAAAAATGCATCTTTTCAACCAAAAATATTGGGGAAAAATGGCAAGAAAAGAATGGCTTGTCAACGGGGATAGAAATTCTCGTTTTTTCCATCAGACAATGAAAACAAGAAAAACAAGAAGTAGAATTGTGAAATTAAAAGACAGCTCAGGAGTGTGGGTTGAGGAGCCTGTCCAAATTGAACAAATGTTCATTAATGATTTTACTGCTAGATTTAAAACAACTCAAGTAAGCTCAGCCAATATTGATATGGAAATGCTGAATTTAGTGTCCACAGTGGATAATGACACACTACTGTGGTCCATCCAAGATTCCGAAATCAAAGAAGTTGTATTCCAAATGGATAAATTCAAAACTCCAGGGCCTGATGGCTTTGGTGCAGCTTTCTTTCAAGACTACTGGCATGTTGTTAACAAAGATGTCTGCACTGCGGTAAGATCCTTTTTTGAGGAAGGAAAACTCCTCAAGCAAATTAATCATACGCTAATATCCTTGATCCCAAAAGTGAGTAATCCAACAACGATTAGCCATTTTCGACCAATTAGCCTTTGCAACACTATTTACAAGATTATTTCCAAAATTATGGCTAATCTTATGCGCCCGATTCTTGAAAAAATCATTGACCCTGTCCAAAGTGCATTCGTACCGAAACGTTCCATCCATGATAATATATTACTCACGCATGAAATCATGAACAAATTTAATAAAATGAAAGGGAAAAAAGTCTGGGTTGCACTCAAACTCGATATGGAAAAGGCATATGATAGAGTTGAATGAGATTTTTATTTAGAACACTTCATTTATTTGGCTTTCACCCCAAATGGATCGACTTAATGAAAGCTTGTATATCATCCGTTTCTTACTCCGTTATCGTCAATGATGAAGTATGCGGGTTCTTTTCACCTTCACGAGGCATTAGGCAAGGGGACCCCTTGTCCCCGTATTTATTTATTATTTGTAGGGAGGTTTTAACAAGGGCTCTCCGAAAGGTAACGGGCAACAAGAAATGTGGAATTGGAGTTAAGCTCTCTCTGAGAGCCTCCAAGATTCCATGTTTATTGTTTGCTGATGACAGTCTTATATTTTGTAGAACTAATCTTGAATCGTGTCAACAACTCAACTCGATCCTGAATATATTCTGTCACCGTTCAGGACAACTCATTAACTTCCATAAGTCGTCACTAACTTTCTCTAGGAATGCCACGACACATGATAAAAGATCCGTCTCATTGATTTTTAATATCACCCACCAAGAGCATCTTGGTAATTACGTTGGTTGCTCAGTATTCAAAGGTCGACCAAAAACAGAAACATTTTTTGAACTAGTTAATAAAACAGCCGCAAAACTTCAGAATTGGAGAACAAATTATGTTTCCAAAGCAGGACGAGTAGCGCTAATCCAAGCCAATATTGAATCCATGCCTGCCCACACGATGCAGTGTTTCCAACTGCCCAAAGAAACTAATCGTTTAATTGATAAGATTAGTAGAGATTTTTTTTGGAAAAAAAACATTGATAGTAAAGGCCTGCCTATGGTATCGTGGGACAAGGTCTGTCGACCAAAGCAGGCGGGAGGGCTTGGACTCAGGAAAACGGAAGCAATTAATAGTGCGTTTATTAGTAAATTAACATGGAAATTGTTTCATGGGGAAAGTCTCTGGGTAGAACAAATGCGAGGGAAGTATTCTATTGATGAGAACTTCTTCTCTACTGAACCAAGGAAAACGGATTCCTGGGCATGGAAATGTATACTAAAAAATTGACAGCAATTCCGGAAAGGAGTTCGCTGGAAAGTTGGGAATGGACTAAGTATCAATTTCTGGCTCGATAACTGGTGTGCTAATGATAGTTTAGCCAAGTTACTCAATATTACAGATCACTCTCTTATTGACACCTCTCTTAAGGTATTGGACTTCATCAAAGACAATAAAGAATGGAATATTGACACACTCGACCAAGCTTGTCTTCAGCTCGTTCTCGCAGTCCCTATCCCATACCATCCTATTTCGGACTCAGTATGTTGGGGTTTATCCGGTAATGGGGAATTCTCAACGAAATCAACGACTTGGGCCGCTCATGGTATTTACCCTGATAACCCAACAAAATGGGAATATAGTTGGATTTGGAAACTTGACGTAATGCCAAAATTAAAAATCTTTTTATGGAAACTTTGCCATGCATCGCTTCCTACCAAGGACACCTTGTGTAAACGAGGCATGAATCTTGACCCTCAATGTCCTTTTTGCCATTCTGAGAGGGAAGATGTAGATCATCTTTTTTTTCAGTGTCAATTTTCACATGAGTGTTGGAGACTAGCAGTCTCCCATAACTGGATTGACCATAGTTTTGTCGCTGGTACACAGAATACCATTCTACAAAGATTGTCAAGTGCTAGGACTATGACCCCGAAAACTCGAATAGATAGAGAAGTTTCGCTCATTTGGAGCATATGGAAAACAAGAAATAACATGGTGTTTCGGAGTGAAACACCTATTCCAGAAAGCACTTTAATAAGAGCCAACAAAAGCTAACGTCGAATGGCGTATTAGACTCAAACTCACAAACCCACTCCATACACCATTTCCAAACCAGTCAGGTGGCCGCCACAAGAAGACTCATTGGGTCGCATGGAGAAAACCTCAAGGAGGATCCATTAAAATCAACTTTGATGGATCCAAAACGTTACAAGGAGCAGGAGGAGGGTTCATAATCCGTAATTGGGAAGGGAGATTTATTCAAGCGGCATCTTTTTATCTAGGAGGGGCGTCCGTGTTGGTAGCAGAAGCAACGACAATGAGAAATGACATCAAAGCAGCACTACAAGCAGGCTTCACAGATATTCATATCGAGGGGGACAACAAAATCCTTATCCAAGCGGTTCAGGGACACATCCAAGTACTATGGGAAATCCAAGTTCTGATTTAGGATATTCACACTTTTATCCAGCATTGTAACAAAATTATTATCACTCATATTTTTAGGAAGGTAATGGTACGACCGACTGGCTAGCAAAATATGGTGTATCAATTCTTTCCACAATGGTGTGGAACGTGGTTCCGCATATGGACCTTTCTCGTGTCCTCTATGAGGATAATCTAGGGAGACCCCTTGAGAGAAGGGCTAACTAGAGTGTATGCTTACCTTTCTTACAAAAAAAAAAAAGATTTCCGTACAAAAACAAGATAATTTTGTTGAGATTAAAGCATTGACAATGTTACATCCTAGAAAAGTTACCAAACTATTCTCGGGTCCATCAGCCCAAGGCCCTCCCTGCAAATCCGACCATAATTTTCAGATTCCAGCCCAATAATGGCAGAGCTGCAAGCGGCTACGGTCCAATACTCGGCTCGAATGTCCTCCGGCAATTGTTCCTTCTCTCACCCACAATAACCATCAAAGAACCTCACAACAGCCAGCCCAACCATGTTCCTCTTCACCATTTCAGCAGCACACCCTAAACTTTCCTTGGTCCCCTAATGCAGCCCCTTCATCACTTCCTCAAACACCCCACTTTTGCCCACCTCATCATGCTCGTCATTGGGGCTGCTCATAAGAAAAACACCGCCTTCCAACGGGTCACCGAAGAACAATGGCTGGTCTAAGAACAAATCTGACATTGTAGATTTGCTCTCTTTGATGACGTGGGTGCGGCGCGGTTCAGTATGATCCCTGTTGGGCCCTCAGTTGATGGGAGGAAGATGACTGCCCTCTCGAATATGTGGATCCCATGAAGCTTAATTACTTTCAATCGTGGATGCAACATCTTATGCCTGATGCTTCCCCATTCGTAATGCCAATATATGGAATCTTAGGTGGCCAGGCGGGTGTTGCAGTCACAAAAGTACAATCTTGGTCAATGATGAAGAATTTATTTCTTGGACTTCCTTTGAGACCACACATGTCATATATATCCTTTTGGCCAAAGGATTCTACCTAACTGCCACAATTACGAAGGAAACTAACATATTCTCCAGTTTTTATTACCTTCAACCATGGATGCAACATCTTATGCCTGATGCTTCCCTAGGAACGTAACCACAACCCCTATGTTGGCTGAATATTATTGCTACTCGTGCCACAATTTTTATGAATTTAGCATGAAGATATACACTGAAGGGCGTTTCCAATTAGATGCCTTTCAGTCGCAACTTTTCTTTTCTTGCTACATCACAAATGCACTTCTATTTTTAGTCATTCTTGCATTAAAGCAACATAAGTGTTGTAGACTACTGAAGGTGCCAACCCCCACTACTAAATGGATTAATGTTACTAACAGACTATCTTGATTTCTTGGGTTGCTGTGAAGCCCTTTTTCTACTTAATTTTGCCTTTTGCAGGAGCCAACAAGTCAAAGATATGTGAAGAAGCTCAAGCTAGAAAACAAAAGCTTAGGATTCCTTTAGGTGCTCAGGAGGAGAGACACAAATTTATTAATGATATTAGCCTGTTTGAGCTAAAAGCACAAATGTATATGAGTGTAATATTAGCTTATAGTACCACTATTTGTAGTGTTCAGAGGATCCATACTGGAGCATCTAATGTGCTACTTCCAACGGCAAGAGGAAATGAACTATTGCTGTTGAGCTCCCAAGGTGAAGTATCAGAACGATCCTTTGGGATCAATCAAAAACATAAAGTCATATTTAACATGCTTACTTATGCACTACTACAGGCATTATTCATGAATAGAATGAATCTATTTCATTCATTCCTATGACTCAACCAAACTAAAAATGCCGATTCATATATCATTTAGAACCATAAACATAATTTCATAGAATGTTTAGGGAGCAAAAAGATCCCAACTCCAACATGAGGTAGATTTAATTAATCAAACCATCAAACTGAACATGTTGATTTTACTAGAAACAATGGTGAATCCACGAAACACAAAGGTGATTGTTCAAAAACTAGGCTACCAACTTCATGAAACCATTGAAGCACGAAACCATGAGAGGGCCATTTGGTTACTTTGGAATCCCAATAATGTGGATGTGAAGATTATTTCCAATGAAACTGGAGCGACTCATTACAAAGTATTTGATAAAGTGAGCTCAAGAGAATTTTTAATCATGGCTATCTATGCACCAACCCAAGAATGGGAAAAGGATGTTTTTTTGGCAACATTTAAGGCACATTCGTGATGAGATTGATGTGCTTTGGTGCATAATGGGAGATTTCAATGAAATGTTACAACCATCGGACAAAATTGGAGGTATCCCGCTCAATGACACCAAAATGTGCAGGCTTAATGAATTCCTTCCATTTAGTAAGGGAGTTGATGCAAACATATAGGGTACAATTTTCAAAGGAAAAACATTTACATGGTAAATTAGTTTATGAAAAGTTAGACAGAGTCTCGGAGGATTGTTTGCGACTATTTCCTAACTATTTAGTCACAAATGGCCCTTTTACCTGCTCTGACCATGCTTATGTGCTACTTAATACTGAGCCAACGTACCCTTATGGAAGAGCAACAAATTTTAGACACCAATATTCCTGGGCTCAATACCAAGATACATATACTATTGTCAAGAGGAATTGAAAAACATCATTGTATGGCACAACTATGTACTAGGTGACTTAGAAACGCAAGAAAATCAAGTTAGAACTAAAAACTTGGAGCAAGAGAACCACACGGCCAAGGCAAGCTTCATAACATACCTCTGAATGAAAATCAGTTTGAGAGCTTCTAGATTTCTTCCCTCAAATACTTCACTTGCTTATCCTTAATTTGGTCGATTAAGGTGATGATCAAGTAAGTCCTAACCTTTGTTAAGTGGTGTTTCTGTTTCTTAATCAAAGATTAGGTACCCTAAACTTGTATTTGGTGGTGATTCTGTATCCAAGCATTGAGTTTAGTTCTATACAATCCTTTGTTCTTTCACATGGTTTCAAAGAGAGCAAAAGTGGGTTTGTTAGCTTAATTTTGAGCTAGTGATTCTTAACTTTG
The DNA here is from genome assembly GCA_017589665.1 of Selenicereus undatus. Classification (NCBI taxonomy): domain Eukaryota; kingdom Viridiplantae; phylum Streptophyta; class Magnoliopsida; order Caryophyllales; family Cactaceae; genus Selenicereus; species Selenicereus undatus. Next base: position 61,419,600 of record JACYFF010010365.1, on the reverse strand, counting down.
AATCTCTTTCAATTTCATTCATTCACAAGCCTTTCATACATCCATTTCCATGGTTAACCAAAGCTAAGACTATTCCCTTTGGTCTAGCTTCCATCACAAACACAAAGCCAAACTTAACCGTGCAATTCGACAAAAACCGGCTTCGCGCAGCAGCAAATTGGCACGGCCACACCGTGCTACTTCTGGCAGTGTTGTATTACCTGTTTTGAGTCGTTTTCTTAGTGCGTTTTAGCTTGGTTTCTTCCTTCCCTTGAGACATACATCATATTTGGTATCAGAGCAAAGGTTTCACCTTGGCCTTGTATGCCCTTCCACTTCCACAAATCATTCATTCATTCCCCTTCTACATAAAATCAGATCCTACTTTGTTTAAACAACCTTATTCAAGCATGACTTCACCAAGCATGTCTTTGGAAGAAAGGTTTTAAGCTTTGATGAAGCAGAATGAGTTCTTGGCTAGCAAAATCAGAGAGGTCTCACAAAAGAACCAAGAAGCTCAAGCACAAATCGAGTACATGAGAAAGTAATTGGGTTCATTCTTGAAGAAAAACAAAAGTTGAATGTAGAAACTCTTCAATCTGAACCTAGAGAATGTGAACAAGTCTATAGCTATGGTGTTAATTCCTCAAGTGAAGAAGAAGTGCCTAGATTGGCTAGAGGAGAGCAACTGTTTCAAGCCAATACCAATGATTTCAGAGTTGAAGTTCCTAAATTTGAAGGTAAGCTTGATTCTGAGGAATTCATAGATTGGTTACATACTGTTGAAAGAGTCTTTGAGTATAAAGATATACCTAATGATAAGAAGGTCAAGTTAGTTGCTTTAAGACTCAGAAAGTATGCATCTTTATGGTGGACAAACTTGAATGCTAAGAGGCTTAGGGAAAGAAAATCAAGAATCCAAACTTGGGATAAGATGAAAACTAAGCTTAAGGCACGTTTTCTCCCACCCACTTATGTGCAAGATTGTTATTCTCAATTTCATAATCTTACACAAGGTAGCATGAATGTTGAAGAATACACATGTGAGTTTGAGAAATTGATGATTAAATGTGACATTCAAGAACCTGAAGAACAAACCATAGTTAGATACTTGGGAGGTCTTGATCCTAGGTACTCTAATGTGGTTGAATTGCAAGCCTATGCTTCATTTGATGATGTTTGTGTGTTGGCTCACAAAGTAGAATGACAAAAGAAGGTAAGACCACCTTTTAAACCTCAAAACACAAGACTTTTAAACCGGAACCAACCTTTTAACAAGGGGAGTTCCAATCCTACTCCTAAACCACAAAATCCATTCCCTTCTTTTCCACAAAAAAACCTAGCACCACAAAGAACCCAAGCACCACAAAATAGACCCCATCCTAACCCAATGAGCAATATAAGGTGTTTCAAATGTTAAGGGCTTGGTCACATTGCTTCGGAGTGTCCAAATAGAAAGGTTATTACTTTGGCCGAATGGGCAGTTGTGAAAGAGGATTTTGAGGAGGAAGAAAACGAGGTTGAAAGTGAACTAGAGCTTGAACAAACTCAAGATGAAGTTATTGAAGAAGCTGATGAAGGTGAAATCTTGGTTTTGAGAAGAGTTCTAAGCAATCAAAAGGGAGCTAAAGATGAACAAAGAGAGAACATATTTCATACTAGATGTACTACCCAAGGGAAGATATGCTCTTTGATCATTGATGGAGGAAGTTGTGCTAATGTAGTTTCTCTAAGCATGATTGAGAAACTAGGGCTACTAACAATGACTCATCCACATCCTTACAACATCCAATGGCTAAATCAAAGCAAGGGAATTCAGGTGAACTCTCGTTGTTTAATCTCTTTTTCCATTGGAAAGAATTATCAAGATGAGTTATGGTGTGATGTTATTCCTATGGATGCATGTCATATGCTTTTAGGGAGACCATGGTTGTATGACCGTAGAGTTATGCATAATGATTACCTAAACACTTATTCATTTACCAAAGATGGCAAGAAGATCACCCTAGCCCCTTTACCCCCATCCAAACTCCATGAAATACACCCACAAAATAAGCCCCCACGAAATGAATATTTATTGACCGTGAGTGAGTCAATTTTGAAGGCTTCTCAACATGAGTTTAAAGCCTTTAAAGAGTGGACACTTAGCATCTAAGAAGAACCAGAAAATTTGATGCCCACTCACCCCATTGCAAGAACACTCATTGAAAACTCCTGTCATTTGTTTCCTGAGGAGATCCCCATGGGTTTGCCTCCAAAAAGAGACATCCAACATCACATTGATCTTATTCCTGGTTCCATCCTACCAAACAAACCAGCATACAGGATGAATCCAAAGGACACTAATGAAATTCAAAGGCAAGTTGCAGAATTGCAGGAGAAAGGATTGATTCGTGAGTCTTTGAGTCCATGTGCCGTTCCAGCTCTTTTGGTGCCAAAGAAAGATGGTGGAATGAGAACGTGTGTTGATAGCAGGGCCAATAACAAGATTACTATCAAGTATAGGTACCCCATACGAAGACTTGAAGATATGCTAGATGAGTTGTATGGCTCTAAAGTGTTCTCTAAGATCGATCTTCGAAGTGGTTACTACCAAATCAGAATTAGACAAGGTGATGAATGGAAGACAACTTTCAAGATAAAAGGAGGACTCTATGAATGGCCAGTAATGCCTTTTGGTCTTTCTAATGCACCTAGTACTTTCATGAGGTTAATGAACCAAGTGTTTAGACCTTACATTGGAAAGTTTGTGGTAGTCTACTTTGATGATATTTTGGTGTATTCTAAGAATGAGCATAAACATCAAGATCACCTAACTTAAGTTATGCTTGTCTTAGAATTTGAGAAGTTATTTGGTAACCTTAAGAAGTGTGCTTTCTTTACTCCTGAAGTTACATTTCTTGGTTATATTGTGACTGAAGATGGTATAAAGGTAGATGAAAGCAAGGTAGAAGCCATTCGGTCTTGGCCTATACCTAAGAGTATACATGATGTTCAAGCTTTCCGTGGTTTAGATTATTTCTATAGGAGATTTATTTGTGGCTTTAGCACTATTATGGCTCCTATGACTGAAGTTATCAAAGGTACATCATTTGTATGGTCACCAAAAGCACAATCTGCCTTTGAAGATATCAAAGCAAAGCTTACTCAAGCACCAGTCCTATCCTTGTCATGCTTTAGTAAGATCTTTGAAGTTGAATGTGATGCCTCTGGTGTAGGTATTGGTGGAGTTCTTACTCAATAAGGTAAACCCCTAGCCTTCTATAGTGAGAAGTTATGTGATTCCAGAAGAAAGTACTCCACTTATGATAAAGAGTTTATGCTATTGTGAGATGTTTAGAGCATTGGAGTCATTATCTTATTGCAAGTGAGTTTATCTTACATTTTGACCATGAAGCATTGAAGTATATACAAGACCAGCATAAGTTAAACTCAAGGCATGCCAAGTGGGTTGAGTTTAGGCAATCATATCACTTCACTATCAAGCACAAGTCAGGTAAACTCAATCAAGGTGTAAATGCTCTATCTCGGAGGTATCTCTTATTATTTCAGTTAGATGCTTGTGTACTTGGTTTTGAGCATCTAAAGGTTTTATATGACAATGATGAAGACTTTGGGGCATTATATGCTGATTGTTCTAAACACCCCAAAGGAGATTTTCTTATCCAGGAGGGATTTCTTTTCAAGGTTACTCGACTATGTGTACCAAAGTATAGCATAAGAGAACTTTTAATCAGAGAAGTTCATAGAGGATCTTTAGCTGGACATTATGGAGAGAACAAGACTGTCACCATGCTAAGAGAGCATTATTATTAGCCAGCTATGGAAAGAGATGTGCAGGACGTACTCAAGAGGTGTGGAACATGTCAAATTGCCAAAAGCCGTTCACTACCTCAAGGCTTATGCACTCCATTGCCTATTCCTACTTCACCATGGGTTAATGTAAGTATGGACTTCATTCTTGGACTTCCTAAAACCCAAAGGAACAAGGATTCTATCTTTGTTGTGGTTGATCGGGTTTCTAAGATGTCTCATTTCATTCCATACAACAAGACTAATGATGCTACACATATTGCTGAGTTATATTTCAAAGAAGTAACAAGATTACATGGTATGCCTAGGTCTATTGTTTCTGATAGGGATGCCAAGTTTTTGAGTCATTTTTGGATTACATTGTGGAAGAAGTGAGGTACTAAGCTGAAGTATAGTACTACCTGTCATCCACAAACTGATGGACAAATTGAGGTTACTAATCGAACCTTAGGAACTCTCCTAAGAGCTTTGATTAAACCTCATGCCAAGGCTTGGGATTTGCTTTTACCCCATGCAGAGTTTGCTTACAAAAGGGCACCAATCAAGGCTACTGGTCTTTCTCCATTCAAGGTGGTCTATGGAATTGATCCCCTTAGCCCACTTGATCTCACACCGAGACCATTAGACCAAAAGCCACATGAAGATGCAACAGCAAGGGTAGAACAAATCAATAAGGTTCATGAGTTGGTAAGGAGCAAGATTGAGAAGACTAATGTAGCATATCAAGCTCAAGCCAACATGCACAATAAGAAAGTGGTTTTTCAACCTGGAGACCTCGTGTGGATTCACCATAGGAAGGAAAGGTTTCCATCCAAAAGGAAGAACAAGCTTATGCCACGAGTTGATGGTCCCTTTGAGGTACTTGAACCTATTAATGATAATTCTTATAAGGTTGATTTACCAGGTGACTATGGAGTTTCAGCCACATTCAATGTAGCTGATTTGAAAGCTTACCAAGACGATGATTACCTTGATGATTTGAGGATCAAATCTTCTCATCAAGGGGAGGATGATGAAGTCCCCACCACCATAGACAAGGAAGAAGGTCCAACAAGTCTTACAAGGTCTAATACAAGCTCCAAAGTTCAAGCATTGACTCACATTGTTGAAGAGAGTTAAGGAAGTGCAATTGGCTTAAAGAACCAGATTTTACCCGGTTTTATTCACCTCATAACTTAAGCTACATTGTGGCTTAAGTCTTGAATTTTTATATTTTTGGAATCCTCATGATGTCTACTTTCAGATCCAAGTATTAATTTTCAATCATACCCACAAGAGGATCGGAGATCAAGGCCTTTTGTCAAACCGGTCAGATTGGGCTCCAAACTACACGGTTTAATGTTTAAGCCAAATTACCTTACTTAAACATGCTATAACCTTGATTTCTTTTTTTGGGGGGGGGGGGGTTTATACACATCCCAAAGTTACCCCCCATGGCTTGAAAATCAAATCATACTCACTTTTGATAAGCTTAAACCTAGTCCTAAAAACTAGCTAAAACTGTGCGTGAACCCGGTTCACTCAAAACCAGTTCAACTTGGTTCAACCGTGAGTTTTATCACTTGGAACCCAATTGGAACACTCTTTAAGGCTTGACACACATCCCTAGGCATCTATCATGGGATGCAAACCTTGGTTAGAACGACCAATAAGGAGCAAGCAACAAAATAAGTTGTCTCTTGCATTTGATTGGCTAGACAAAAAGGAAGCTTCACTTTACGGTTGGCCAATGGGATTTAAGCAAGAATTCTGATTATTTAAGCTTAAGTATTAGTTGATTAATATGTAATAAACATTAGTATTGCTTTACTTTATGCTTTGGATGTATTTAGAATAGCTTAAGCATGCTTTCTACTTAACTAGCTCTAAACCGGTTGTATTAGGCTACTTAACACCTTTCCTCTCTAGTAAGGAAAGCTAGAGGAGTGTGTTTGCTTGGTAGCTTGGTTATGTGCTTGTAACATAAAAGAACCACACGGCCAAGGCAAGCTTCATAACATACCTCTGAATGAAAATCAGTTTGAGAGCTTCTAGATTTCTTCCCTCAAATTCTTCACTTGCTTATCCTTAATTTGGTCGATTAAGGTGATGATCAAGTAAGTCCTAACCTTTGTTAAGTGGTGTTTCTGTATCTTAATCAAAGATTAGGGACCCTAAACTTGTATTTGGTGGTGATTCTGTATCCAAGCATTGAGTTTAGTTCTATCCAGTCCTTTGTTCTTTCACACGGTTTCAAAGAGAGCAAAAGTGGGTTTGCTAGCTTAATTTTGAGTTAGTGATTCTTAACTTTGAATCTCTTTCAATTTTGATTCATTCACAAGCCTTTCATACATCCATTTCCATGGTTAACCAAAGCTAAAACTATCCCCTTTGGTCTAGCTTCCATCACAAACACAAAGCCAAACTCAACCGTGCAACTTGACAAAAACCGACTTTGCCCAGCAGCAAATTGGCACGACCACACCGTGCTTAGGAGCACGACCGTGCCACTTTTGGCCGTGTTGTATTACTTATTTTGAGTCGTGTTCTTGGTGTGTTTTAGCTTGGTTTCTTCCTTCCCTTGAGACATACATCACAAACTAATAAGAAATGAAGAAGAAAAGGCAAGGTTGTTCTCGTTGGCTAGCCATAAAGCAAAAGGAACCAGTAGCATTTTTCTCTTTCTTTCACATGCAACTAGCTCTTTCCTTGCTTAATTACTTGTTTACTGATGAGTTTAAGCTTTAGCAAAGGGATTAGCTATACTAAAGGTTTGTAATTAGTATGATTAAATAAGCCTATACTTGCTGATTTGTAAGATTAAGCATAACTGTGTTTATGTTAAAATTAACAAGTTTCCTAACTTTGAAGAAACCTCACTAGATAGCTTGTGAACGTGTGTGTAAGGCCTTAGAAAGCCTTCTCTTGAAACCAGAATGCATATTACTTTGAATTAGAAAAGAGAGCTTGCTCCTTTAATCAAACCGAAATACTTGACTTGCTTATCCTTGCTCAGGCATAGTAAGGTGGTGTTCAAGTAGAGTCTTAAGCTTGTTGAAGTGGTGTTTCTATATCTTAATCAAGTTTAAGGGCCCTAATCTTGATATTGGTGGTGATTTTATCCAAGAATCAAGCTTAGTTCTTTCTTTATTCCCTTATTCCATTCGGATTCATTTCAACTGAAGGATGAATTCGAGTAGTTCTTAGCTTTCCCTTGCATTCCTTTAAGTGTAAGCTGAGTTCATTGGCATATCCATTAACTTTGGTATCAGACCTAAGTTTCACCTTTGCCTGGTATTCAGCCCCATGTTTCCAGAATCATTCATAATCACAAAACCCCATTTTGTTCCAAACAAGCCAGGTCACACCGTGAGTGCTAGCATGAGCTTAGAAGAGACGTTTGAAGCTGTAATGAAGAATAACCAAGCCATTTTTGCCTCCAATAAAGAATTCAAAGCGCAAAATGAGTATTTGAGGAAACGCCTTGGTGACTTTATGGAACAGAAGCAAAAGATGTATGTTGAGCCTACTCGGTTAGGTTGCAAGGAGGAAGAACAAAAAGCAAGCAATCCTTTAAGTTCATCCAGTGAGGATGAACCTTTGAGAAGAATAAGGATTGAACAAAGACCCCGTGGCAACTCTAATGATTTTAAAGTTAAGATTCTTGAATTTGAGGGCAAACTTGATCCAGATGAGTTTCTTAGGTGGATGCATGAGATTGAGAGGATCTTTAAGTACAACGACGCTCCTAAAGACAAGAAGATTAAGCTGGTTACTCTTAGGCTAAGAAAGTATGCCTCCTTATGGTGGACTAACTTATGTGCCAAGAGAGTTAGGAACCGTAAAAGCAAGATTAGGACTTGGGAAAAGATGAAAGCTAAACTTAAGTCACGGTTTCTAGCCCCAACTTATATCCAAGACAGTTATTCTCGACTCCATAACCTTACACAATGCAACCTCAATGTTGAAGAATACACACGTGAGCTTGAGAAACTCGTGATCAAATGTGACATCTAGGAATCTGAGCAGCAATCCTTAGTTAAATACTTGCAACGACTTGAGCCTAAGTATGCTAATGTCGTTGAATTGCAATAGTTTACTACTTTTGATGAGGTTTGTGTTCTTGCTTATAAGGTTGAGCAATAAAAGAAGACCAGACAACCCTTTAAGTGTGAGTTTACAAAGCCTCCATCCTAAAACCCACCCTTTAACAAGGGGAGCCCTAACCCATTTCCTAAGCCTACAAATCCTTCCCCTTCCATTCCACAAAGAACCCAAACTCCACAAAAGAGCCTATCACCTCCAAGCTGACCTAATCCTAGTCCTTTAAGCACTAGAAGGTGCTTTAAATGCCAAGGGCTTGGACACATTGCTATGGACTGACCAAACCGAAAGGTGATCACACTAGCTGAATAGGAGACCATGAAAGAGCATGAAATTGAGGAGGAAAATAAGGAGGATGTTAAGGGTGCTAGAAGAAGTAGAGGAGTAGGAAGATGAGGGTGAAATGCTGGTTTTGAGAAGGGTTTTAAGTGGCTAGAAAGGTGCCAAATACGAACAGAGGGAAAACATATTCCATACCCGATGCACGGTTCAAGAGAGAGTTTGTTCCTTGATTATAGATGGAGGGAGTTGCACCAATGTAGTTTCTCTTAGCATGATTGAGAAACTAGGCTTGCAAGCCATGGTCCACCCCCACATATAACATCCAATGGCTAAACCAAAGCAAGGGATTACAAGTTAACTCCCTGTACCTTATTTCTCTCTCCATTGGAAAGAACTACCAAGATGAGTTATGGTGTGAAGTTATCCCTATGGATGCATGCCATATCTTGATAGGTAGGCCTTGGTTGTATGATTGCAAGGTAATGCATAATGGATTCTTGAATACATACTCCTTTTGCAGAGGAGGGAAGAAGATTACCTTAGTTCCTTTATCCCCATCCGAGTTCCACAAAAGTAAACCTCAAAAAAGGCCTGAACATTTTAATTTGCTTCTCACCTTTAGTAAAGCACTTTTAAAGGCCTCATATCATGAGTTTAAAGCTTTTAAGGAGTGGATTCTGAATGTTCAAGAGGAACTAGAAACTTCCTTACCAAGCCACCTCTTAGCCATTTCCCTAATCACCCATTTCAGTCACTTGTTTCCAGAGGAGATACCCAAGGATTTGCCTCCTTAAAGAGATATCCAGCACTACATTGATCTTATTCCAGGTTCTATCATTCCAAACAAGCCAGCCTATAGGACGAGTCCCAAGGAAACCATGAAGATTCAAAGGCAAGTTGAGGAACTAATGTCCAAGCGCTAGGTTGTGTGTCTTTAAGCCCTTGTGCCGTGCCCTTGTGTTGTAACAGCCTTCCTAGTTCTTAAGAAGGTTAGCAGCATGCGTATATGCGTAGATAGTAGAGCCATAAACAAGATTACTATCAAGTATAGGTACCCCATACCTAGACTTGAGGATATGCTAGATGAGTTACATGGCTCACAAGTGTTTTCAAAGAGTGATCTTCGAAGTGGATACTACCAAATCAGAATCTGAGAAGGAGATGAATGGAAGACAGCATTCAAGACTAAAGGAGGGTTACATGAGTGGCTAGTTATGCCATTTGGTCTTTCCCATGCTCCTAGTACATTTATGAGGTTAATGAATCAAGCATTTCAGACCTTACATTGGGCAATTCGTGGTTGTATACTTCGATGACATTCTGATTTACTCCAAGAATGAGCAAGGGCATCAAGATCATCTTATCCAGGTTATGCTAGTTCTTGAACGTGAAAAGTTGTTTGGTAACCTTAAGAAATGCACCTTTTTTCGCTCATGGGGTGACTTTCTTGGGTTATATTGTTACTGGTCAAGGCATTACGGCAGATAAGAGCAAGTTATAGGTCATTCAGACATGGCCTATTCCACGAAGCATACACCATGTACGAAGTTTTTATGGCCTTATATCTTTTTACAGAGGTTTATAAGGAACTTCAGTACTATTATGGCTCTTATGACAGAGGTGATTAAGGGTACATCGTTCAAATGGACCCCTAAAGCCCAATCTGCATTTGAGGAAGTGAAAATGTGATGTAAGTGTCAAGGGAAAACACTACCCAAGCTAACTCACACCAAAAGGAAGGGGAAAAGCCAGGTTTTGGCCACGGCAAGGGTGGCACGGTCGTGCCCTATGGCACGGTCAGACCGTGCCACTTTGCTGCCCACAAAAACCGTGAAAGGGAGAATGTTGCACGGTTGGGGGCCTTTGTGGTCTAGCACGGTTTTGGATGATTTTGGTGAATGGGAAATGATAAAAAAGGATGTGTAAGTTGGTATTTGAAGTAAGAAAGTGAATGGAAAGGAAAGATTAGCTAAGTAGAACTAATTAAGCACTAATCCATGCTAATCACTTCACTAAGCAAATCTTAGAGATGAAACTAGAATAGGATAGAACTAAACCTGAGATTGGATACAGAATCACCACCAACCTTCAAGTTTAGGGCCCTTAATCTTGATTAAGATACAGAAACACCACTTAATCAAGGTTAAGACTCACTTGGACACCACCTTAATTGGCCTAATTAAGGATAAGCAAGCAAGGATTGAGAGAAAAGCTAGAATGCTCTTCAAGGTTTTTACCAAAGGTGAAAATCTGAGTTATGATTCTACTATGGCTGCAAATGCCTTACATACTAGTGAGAAATGAAATGCTAGGCTAGTAAAAGGCCACATCACTTTCCTTCCTAGTGAGGAAAGGTGTTAGACTAATCTAATTACATGCTTAGCTACTAATACAACCGGTTTTGATTACAACACACTTAACTAATACTAATACATCAAATTATACATCTAACCTTTGCCTAGCTTGATTATACATTACTTAAGCCAATGTTTAGCATTAATACAACTAGAAAAATGAAGAAACATAGCACATGGGTAGCCGAAATCTGCATGGGAAGAAAACGGCAAGCCAATCACAACGCGGCACCATTCCTTGCTTTGTCTTGCTTTGATTGGTTGCTTCTCAAGAGGCAACCAATGGTAGAAGGCCTTAAGAAGTGTGCCAAGCTTGGGAAGAGAAATATGCAGCTCATCTAGCAAGGGTGGCCGGCCATTTGGGGGAAGTAGAACCGGTTCAAGTGAACCGGGTTCAAGGCAAGTACCGGTTCAAGCCGGTTTTTTGTGCATTTTGTTTGGCTATCAAAAACGTGTATAGGCTGGATTTTAAAGGTGGGGGGGGTAACTTTAGGATGTGTAGAATCCCCCCCCCATCAATAAAATCAAGGTTACAAAATGGTTTTGAGGGTTATCCAACGCAATGTTTCAAACCGCGCAAAACCGGGGCAAAATGGAATGACTTGGGAAATGACCTTGATCTTCAATCCTCTTGAACTTGTGACTTGGAACGAACTTTGGTACCTGCAAAACAACATCAAAAGGATTCCAAAAATGTAAAAACATTAGGTCTAAGCCACATTGTAGCTTAGGAAATCATGTACACAAAACCGGGCACTTTGAAGTTAGTGAACCCGTTTGTGCCAACTTCATCTTCTTCCAACAAAAGAGCCATTCTCTTGGTTTGTGACCTTGTTCTTGGACGTGATGGAATAACCTCGTCATGAACATGATCTTGGCTAGGTAGGATTCCATCATCCTCCCATTGTTGAAAAGATTTGCTCCTCAAATCTTATGGGGGAAATCAGGATAGAATGGACTCAAATCAGCCACGTTGAAAGTGGCAGAAACTTCATAGTCACCTGGGAGATCCACCTTATAGGCATTGTCATTGATCTTTTCAACCAGTTCAAATGGACCATCTGCTCTCGGCATAAGCTTGTTTTTCCTCTTAGAAGGAAACCGTTCCTTTCTAAGATGAATCCATACCAAATCACCAAGCTGAAACACAACTTTTCTCCTATGCTTGTTGGCATGGGCTACATAGGTAGCATTGGTCTTTTCAATCTTTACCTTTACCAACTCATGGAGTCTCTGAATCTCTTTTACCCTTGCTGCTGCATCAATATGAGGCTTGTAGTCTTGTGGTCGTGGAGTAAGATCAATGGGACTCAATGGATCGATCCCATATACCACCTTGAAGGGTGAAAGACCTGTAGCCTTACTAGGAGCTTTGTTATAAGCAAATTCAGCATGTGACAAGAGTAAATCCCAAGCCTTAGAATGAGGTTTAATCAAAGCCCTTAAAAGAGTACCAAGGGTTCGATTGGTTACCTCAGTCTGTCCATCAGTCTGCGGGTGACAAGTGGTACTGTATAACAACTTAGTACCTAGTTTCTTCCAAAGAGTGATCCAAAAATGACTCAGAAACTTAGTATCCCTATCAGAAACAATGGTTTTAGGAATACCGTGCAATCTTGTCACTTCCTTAAAATAGAGTTCGGCAATACGGGTAGCATCATTAGTCTTGCTGCAGGGGATGAAATGTGCCATCTTCGAGAACCTGTCTACCACCACAAATATAGAATCCTTGCCTCTTGGAGTTCTTGGTAGACCTAAAATAAAATCCATACTCACATCTTCCCATGGTAGTGTTGGTACGGGTAATGGAGTATATAAGCCCTGAGGTAGTGAATGACTCTTTGCAACTTGACATGTCCCACACCTCTTCAGAATATCCTGCACATCTCGTTCCATACCTGGCCAAAATAATGTTCCCTTCGCAGGGTAAGGGTCTTGGACTCTCCAAAATGACCTGCTAAAGAACCTCCATGAACCTCCCTGATTAGAAGTTCACGTGTGCTACACTTAGGAACACAAAGCCGTACTCCTTTGAATAGATAGCCATCCTGGACATGAAAATCTTCCTTGGGGTGGTTAGAACATGCAGCATATAAATCCCCAAGGTCTTTATCTTCAGCATAAAGACTCTTAAGATGTTCAAAACCAAGAATAATAGCATCCAATTGAAACAATAGGAGATGTCTCCTAGATAATGCATCTGCACCCTGATTTAACTTGCCTGATTTGTGCTTGATGGTGAAATGGAATGACTAGAGGAACTCAACCCATTTGGCATGGCGTGAATTGAGTTTGTGCTGGCCCTGAATATACTTTAAAGCTTCATGATCAGAATGAAGTATAAATTCACTAGCCACCAAATAATGACTCCAATGTTCAAGACACCGAATAATAGCATAGAATTCCTTGTCATAAGTGGAGTACTTTCTTCTTGAGTCACAAAGTTTTTCAATAAAGAAGGCTAATGGTTTACCTTCTTGAGTTAAAACTCCTCCAATGCCAACTCCTGATGCATCACACTCTACCTCGAACACCTTGTCAAAACATGGTAATGCAAGTACAGGTGCTTGAGTGAGCTTCTTCTTTACCTCCTCAAATGCAGATTGTGCTTTAGGATTCCATTAAAATGAGGAACCTTTAAGCACTTCGGTCATGGGGGACATAATAGTGCTGAAACTCCGAATGAACCTCCTATAAAAAGATGCCAATCCATGGAAGCTTCGAACATCATGAATACTTTGTGGTTGAGGCCAACTCCGAATAGCCTCGATCTTCCCTTCATCGACCTTAATTCCTTCACTAGAAACAATGTAACCTAAGAAGGTAACTTCATTAGTAAAAAAAGTACACTTCTTAAGATTACCATACAATTCTTCACGTTTCAGGACATGCATAATCTGGATAAGGTGCTGCTGGTGTGCTTGCTCGTCCTTGGAATAGATAAGAATATCATCAAAATAAACCACCACGAACTTGCCAATGAATGGTTTGACGACTTGATTCATCAATCGCATAAATGTGCTAGGAGCGTTAGAAAGACCGAATGGCATGACAAGCCACTCATATAAACCACCCTTGGTTTTAAATGCAGTCTTCCACTCATCTCCTTCTCTGCTGCAAATCTGATAATAACCACTTCTCAAGTCAATCTTGGAGAATACCTTAGAACCATGTAGCTCATCCAACATATCCTCGAGTCTAGGTATGGGGTACCTATACTTGATTGTAATCTTGTTAATAGCTTGACTGTCCACACACATCCGCTGACTACCATCCTTCTTGGGAACCAATAAAGCAGGAACGACACAGGGGCTAAGTGACTCCCGCACAAGACCCTTAGACATCAATTCTTCCACCCGCCTTTGTATTTCCATGGTTTCCTTTGGGTTCATTCTATAGGCGGGCTTATTTGGGAGAATGGAACCGGGGATGAGGTCAATGTGGTGTTGGATATCTCTTTTTGGGGGTAAGCCATTTGGTATCTCTTCAGGGAATAAATGACAGAATTTTTGGATGAGTGTTTTGGCAAAGGGATGGGTTGGTAAGAGGGATTCTGGTTCATCTTGTGTGGTTAAGATCCACTCTTTAAAAGCCTTGAATTCATGATTTGAAGCTTTTAAGAGAGTTTCACTAAAGGTAAGTAAACAACCAGATTGGTCATGGCCTTTTGTGGGTTTATTTTTGTGGAGCTCGGATAGGGATAAAGGCTTTAAGGTGATCTTTTTGCCGTCCTTGAACAAGGAGTAGGTATTTTGGAAACCATCATGCATCACCTTTCTGTCATATAACCATGGCCTGCCTAACAAAATATGACAAGCATCCATGGGTATCACACCACACCATAGTTGATCCTGGTAACTCTTGCCAATAGATAATGAAATAAGACACCGGGAATTGACTCGAAGTCCCTTACTTTGATTCAGCCATTGTATGTTGTATGGATGAGGATGGGCTGAAGCTTGCAAACCTAGCTTTTCAATCATGGTAAGAGAAACCACATTAGCACAACTACCACCATCAACAATTAGAGAACAAACCTTTCCTTGGACCGTACACCGAGTGTGAAAGATATTGTCCCGTTGTTCATCCTTGGTGTTCTTTTGGCCATTCAAGACTCTCCTTAATACCAACATCTCGCCTTCATCAGCTTCTTCCTCAACTTCTTCCTGAGCCTTTTCAGATTCTGGCTCTTCTTCCTCTTCATGTTCCTCCTCTTCAAAAACTTCCTTCACATTAGTTCATTCAGCTAAAGTAATAACCTTTCTGTTTGGACAATCAGAAGCAATGTGACCAAGCCCTTGACATTTAAAACACCTTCGGTTAGCCATTGGGTTAGGATTTGGACGAAATGGGATTGCTGGGGCCTTTTGAGGTGCTATGGTTCTTTGCGGAGGGAAGGGCGTTTGTGGTCTTGGTGGAGGGTTAGAACTCCCCTTGCTAAAGGGTTGGTTCTTCACAAAGGGGCGCGGAGGTGGAGGTCGAATGGTGGGTCTAGCTTTCTTTTGTTGTTCAATTTTGTGAGCTAGTACACACACTTCATCAAAAGTAGTATAGGCTTGTAATTCCACAACATTAGCATACCTAGGTTCAAGTCCACCTAAGTACCTAACAATAGTTTGTTCCTCCGGTTCTTGCAAATCACATTTAATCATCAGTTTCTCAAACTCACGAGTATATTCTTCAACAGTCATACTACCTTGGGTGAGATTATGAAACTGAGCATAACGATCTTGCACATATGTAGGTGGTAAAAATTTAGCTTTCAACTTGGTTTTCATTTTATCCCAAGTTTGAATTTTAGCCTTTCTTTCTCTAACTCGTTTTGCACACAAGTTAGTCCACCATAAGGAAGCATACTTACGTAATCTGAGTGCCACAAGCTTGACTCTCTTGTCATCTGGAACATCTTTGTATTCAAAAACTCTTTCCACAGTGTGAAGCCAATCCAAGAACTCCTCTGGGTCCAATTTGCCTTCAAATTCAAGAATCTCCACTCTGAAATCATTGGTAGAGTGTTGATTTCGGGGCTCCCTTTGAGGTCTCCTTGGTGCCTCTTCTTCACTTGATGATCCCACATCATGGCTTTGGACTTGTTCATACATCCTTGGTTCAGATTATAGGGTCTCTTCATTTATCTTCTGCTTCTGTTTCATGAAAGAACCCAACTGCTTTCGAAGATACTCATTTTGTGCTCTAGTCTCTTGCTCTCTTTGAGAATCCTCACGAACTTTGCTGACTAGAAACTAATTTTGTTTCATCAATGCTTCAAACCTCTCTTCCAATGACATACTAGTTGAAGTAATGGTAGAATAGGTTGTAAAATCAAAAGGGATACTGAATTTGTGAGAAAGGGGAAGTGAATTGATTTGTGGAAGTAGGAGGGGTACACAAGGCCTAAGAGAAACTGAGCTCTGATACCAAATATGATGTAAGTGTCAAGGGAAAACACTACCCAAGCTAACTCACACCAAAAGGAAGGGGAAAAGCCAGGTTTTGGCCACGGCAAGGGTGGCACGGTCGTGCCCTATGGCACGGTCAGACCGTGCCACTTTGCTGCCCACAAAAACCGTGAAAGGGAGAATGTTGCACGGTTGGGGGCCTTTGTGGTCTAGCACGGTTTTGGATGATTTTGGTGAATGGGAAATGATAAAAAAGGATGTGTAAGTTGGTATTTGAAGTAAGAAAGTGAATGGAAAGGAAAGATTAGCTAAGTAGAAGTAATTAAGCACTAATCCATGCTAATCACTTCACTAAGCAAATCTTAGAGATGAAACTAGAATAGGATAGAACTAAACCTGAGATTAGATACAGAATCACCACCAACCTTCAAGTTTAGGGCCCTTAATCTTGATTAAGATACAGAAACACCACTTAATCAAGGTTAAGACTCACTTGGACACCACCTTAATTGGCCTAATTAAGGATAAGCAAGCAAGGATTGAGAGAAAAGCTAGAATGCTCTTCAAGGTTTTTACCAAAGGTGAAAATCTGAGTTATGATTCTACTATGGCTGCAAATGCCTTACATACTAGTGAGAAATGAAATGCTAGGCTAGTAAAAGGCCACATCACTTTCCTTCCTAGTGAGGAAAGGTGTTAGACTAATCTAATTACATGCTTAGCTACTAATACAACCGGTTTTGATTACAACACACTTAACTAATACTAATACATCAAATTATACATCTAACCTTTGCCTAGCTTGATTATACATTACTTAAGCCAATGTTTAGCATTAATACAACTAGAAAAATGAAGAAACATAGCACATGGGTAGCCGAAATCTGCATGGGAAGAAAACGGCAAGCCAAT
>JACYFF010010365.1:61388137-61402378 GCA_017589665.1 Selenicereus undatus | reverse complement strand
CCAACTTCATCTTCTTCCAACAAAAGAGCCATTCTCTTGGTTTGTGACCTTGTTCTTTGACGTGATGGAATAAGCTCGTCATGAACATGATCTTGGCTAGGTAGGATTCCATCAAAATGAGACTAACTCAAGCACATGTACTTGCTTTGCAACGCTTTAAGAAAGTCTTTGAGATTGAATATGATGCATTTGGAGTTAGTCTTTCAATAATTGAAATTCTCATGTCATTTCTAAAAGGAAAAAAAAAAATTTAAAAAAAGAGAAAAATCATGTTTCACTTTCTTTAACTCATGGGGGATGTTCATTGTGTTGTTAGGATTTGGAGTATTGGTGAATTTCATGGTTACTTGGTGCCTTATTGGTTGCTCCCTATTCACTTAGATAAATAGCTCCGCATTATCCAAATTTGTTCGACCACTCCTTTTTCTTATGCTTTAGCCTACACTACAACCCACGTAAAGTCCTCTTGATTATCATATGCATGTTGTATTCTTGGTGGTGGAGACTTTAAGAGTCTTAGGAAGCATATGGAAAATTACATCTTTGGAATGAGGCTTGAGTGACGTAAGCTGTATTTCAAATACATGAGCAGAAGTGATCCGCATTTCCTAAAGGTGAGGTTCTACTAGTCCATTTAGCTATAATCAATTCTATATCCTTGCATGAAGTTCTTTGTGGTTCTTAGAAGGTGATGAAGTTTGATATTTGGCTCGTGGACTCATACTTTTTCAAAAACATTCATCTTCTCCGGATTTTTGAAATGTCTTGTTTGCTATTGGGGTTGTCAATTAATAATATTCTTGCTTGTGATGTACTATTAGCTGCTTAGTCTGAGGAGGTTGTTGTATTTTTGAATCCTAGATACATGTCCCCATGTCAATTTCTCTTGAGTTTAGCTTTTCTTGGGTACAAGTAAAGCTTTAAGCATGGGGGAGTGATGGACACTGCATTTGCATGGATTATTTATGTTTTTAGAAGTCAGTTTAGGGGATTAATATGCTTAATGGTATGATTTGCACCACTATTTCTACTATTATGCTTAGTTTCACTTGTTTAAGAAGTGGTTGTAGATTTTGGCCTTGCGAGCCCAAAGCATGTAAGCAAAATGATAATTTTAAGGCCTTACGGATCAAAGAAGATACCAAAAAATGCCCAGACACCTAACATGGGCTCACTATAGTTAGTGCGATGGTCCAGAAGGTGTAGGAAGAAGCGACAGGTGAATCAAGAGAGAATGTAGCTGGTAGTGAGCACTATGACCTAATCGTGGTGGTACCCATGGTCTATGGGGTGCTCCATGGTCAGTCTATGGTCATCCATGTTCCCCTGAGCCAGTAGTTTTCTTTGTGGCTATGCGTGTTCCCGAGGGTTTCGGATGTTAGCAGCTTTGACTTTCGTTATAAAAGCTCAATTTTACTGACTTCCTTCACCATCTACCCATCATCCTATCACCATCCCATCATCATATACCATCCAAATCCATCCATTGGGAGATTTAAAGCAAGGAAAGAAGCAAGATCAAGCAAGGTTTATAAGCTTTTGGATGAAGGATTGAAAGATCATCATCCGGCGAATAAACTAAGCTCTTCTCTTCTCTCTTTCCTTTAACTTTTCTCTTTGGTTTAAATTAAGATTCTAGAGATGTTTGCTTTGTTGACTTGAATAATTTTTGCATAGTTTTTTTTTTAAATCTTAGGTTGCGAAGCCGAAACGATGCTGTTGATTTTGCTAGTTTAAACTAGTTGCACTTAGAGCCTTGCTTGGTTGTTTCAATATAGCCCTTGGATTTTGAATGTTATTGTGAGATTTTTGGTGAACTTCTTAGATGTATGTTAGATGCTAAATTGAAGCACTAAAAGGTGAAGATTGGTGTTGGAAAGACTAGGATTAGGCTTGGTTTGATATTCACTTTAGAAAGGATTATGAGTTGAGTGGTCTTGTGATAGTCATATTCGTAAACTTAATTCTCATAGATGAAGTTAATTCACTTTGTTTTGAAAAACAAGCTGTGAATTCAAACATTATCGACCATTTAATTGATTGATAAGGTAAGAATTGCTTGTTTGACTTGTTAGATCGGGACATCATTAGGTGATTCTACCCATAGATGTTTTTTTTGCCATTGAAGTTAGATTTTGTTGTTTAGCATTTGATATTTATAATCCAAACCAAATCTTGATTTTCCTTAGCAAATCTTTCAAAGGAATACTTAGTAATTTGATCTAGGATCATGGAATGACCTTGATCTATACTGTAATACCTGTGCACTTGTGGTGGGGATCACATACAATGCGATATTTTCAACTTCATTTAATAACCAATCGAAGAATTGACAAAATAAATAGAGACTTCTTCTGGAAGAAAGCTAATGGTATTAAAGGCCTCCCAATGATTTTTGGGAAAATTTGCCATCCTAAGAAAGCAGGGGGGGCTAGGACTCAGAAAGATAGAAGTAGTTCACAGTGCATTCGTGAGCAAACTGATCTGGAAAATCTTCCACAACTAAAATCTATTGGTAGAGAAAATGGGTACTAAATATCCTATTAACAATAATTTTTTTCGTATAAAACCTAGATCGATTCATTAGCATGGAAATGTATACTTAGAAGCCGTCATCTATTTCATAAAGGCATAGATGGAAAGTGGGGGATGGAACAAGGATTAATTTTTGGATAGATAATTGGTGTGTTAATGAACTCGTAGCTACATTGATAGGCCTCTCAAATTGATACTCCTATTAGTGTCCCAAAATTTATTGCAGATATAAAAGAATGGGACGTGATGCAACTAAATCGTTAGTTGATGATGTTATCGGAAATTTATTCTTACAGCACCTATCCCTTCTAATCTAATTCTTAACTCCATTTGTTGGGGGATTTCCACCAAAACAGTAACTTGGACTGCCTATTGGTTGAATTTTAACCCCCATTGTGGAGTATAACTATATATGGAGTCTTGATATAATGCCAAAGTTATAGCTTTGCCATGATTCACTTTCTACAAGAGGAACCTTAGTGAAGAGGAGAATGCAAACTGTTCCAATTTGTCCTCTTTGTACCTTAGAAATTGAAGATGCAGGACACCTATTTCTTAAGTTCTCAACAACATAAGAAGTATGGGGGCTAGCAAATGATCATAATTGGATTATTGGTATAGCACCCCCTAACACACCTAGTAGGGTACAAGACTGGGTGTCCAGTATACACTATGCTAATCCTTTAGTTAAGATGAATAGATAGTTATGCTACTGTGTAGTACATGGAAAACAAGAAATAATAAAGTATTTCATGATGCATACATTGATTAGAGCAAAAAAACAAAGCTAGTGTTTAATGGTCCATTAGATACAAAGTCACACAAACATTAAAAACACCAAAACCATACCATTCAACCACCAATCGTAAGAAGACATATTGGACAGCATGGAGGAAGCCACAAGGAGGGTTCGTCAATATCAACTTTGATCGGTCCAAATCATCTAATTGAGTAGTAGGTGGTATGTTATATGCAATTAAGATTGTAAATTCATCCAAGCAGTAGCATTCAATCTAGAACCAACATCAGTCCTAGTTGTAGAACTAATAACAATGAGAAATGGCGTTAGAGCCGCAGTACAAGCCGGTGACAAAGATATCCATATTGTAGGAGATAACAAAATTCTGATACAAGCAGTTTAAGGTTTTACACAAGCACTATGCGGGATCCAAGGTCTGAATGAAGACATCCATTCTTGCTTTCACTCATGTAATCATATTATTGTTAATCACATCTTTAGTAAAGGCAATCGTGTAGTAGACTAGCTGGAAAATTAGGTCTTACTCTATGTTCCACAATAGTGTGGAACAAGGTCTCACATAGTGATTTTCAAGGTATCCTTGTTGAGGATAACCTAGAGAGAATACTTGAGAGAAGAGTTACCTAGAGTCTTGTACTTAACTTTCATATAAAAAAGGCTTGTTATGCACGTCCATCTCTGTAATATTTGGAACTTTTTTTAAAATGATCATACTAAATCTCAGAGAATATTATCTACTAATTTTGTTGAACGTACGATGAGTAATCCATCTTTAAACTATTTTGGCCATCAAAGTAACTAAACCCAATCCACTTATCATCCACTAATTTAGCATTCATTATGAGTTTTAGGAATAAAAATCTAGAAGCCACTATTGAATTATGTCCCATTAAATTTGAATACTATAATTTGAGGGTTGGTATATTTTTAAAATTATGTTTAGTTGTTTCTAGCATTTAATTTAGCTTGAAGAAAAAGAAAGAAAGACAGGCAAGTTCCCTTATTTTGGATTCTCATATGGTGGACATCATTAGCAAGGACAATTTGTTTGTGAAAAGGCTTATTAAAGCCTTGTAAGTGAAGCTTCGTGACCAATTTTGATTGTGGTGGTAATTAAGGAAATTCTGATTGATATAAATAGGCCACCTTGGTCTTTCATTGAGGGTGAATTATGATGCGACCACCAAAAGGGTTGTGAGAGGTGGTGGTTTCTATTGTCATATTTAATTTTTCTCTAAGTATTGTGTGTGTGTGTGTGTGTGTGTGTGTGTGTGTATGGGATACTTAATATGAGTTGAGTTACAAGTCTATAACCTGTATTGAAGTCATTGTAATCAACTTGGAGTAGAATATAAGTTTTGTTTATGTTGTTGTAGTAGGTGGAGATGTCGATCCATGTGAAATTTGTGTCTATTATTTTTATTGTGTGCTCTTATTTTTCGATCCTATATTGTGTGAGTTAGGTAACCCAACAAGTGTTACCAGAGCTATGGTGGCATTGGGATGCATACATAGGTTCGAAGTCCACTCTTTGATGGGGAGATGAATTTTTCATTGTGTCAAAGTACGATTAACAATATGCTTGTTTAGCATGACTTGATCAAGCTCTTGAATAGACCAAACCTAAGGGTTGAATGAAGTCAATTAGAAGACGATGCAGAATAATACTTTAAGTATGATTCATTTAGGTCTTGCTCCTGAAATAAAATGCAATGAGTTGAAGGAGGAGATGCCAACAAACTTGGGGACAAAGCTAGAGAAAATCTATTCATCAATATCTCTGATTAATATAGTTGGATGAACTAAACAAAACTAGTGAAAAGAACTATTGCAAATCAATTTGTTTCACCACATGTTTGAGAGGTCATATATGTGAATGATTAGAGCTTGAGAGGGATAAATTCCTACAAAAAGTACCTACAAAGAACTCAATAAGAGGGATAGTGGCATTTCCCCTTAAAGAGCCTCTAATGCTTAATCAAGAGAGGGAATTATCAATAAGAAAATAGAGTAATCTGACAACTAGTTAATTACTCTCTGTTTCATTATCTTAATTGTGTTCATTTTACAATAATCATATAATTGTGTTCCTAGTTAAACCAGTGAACTGCGCAAAACTTTGGTCTTCGCGAAATATAATTCAAATTAAGCCAGTCAAGTTATTGTAAATTTATCAAACGTATTGAAGTATAGATAATTATATAAATGTATATGTTTACACACAATTATACACATGCACTTGAGCAAAATGGATTTTTGATCAGAAAAAAGTGGTCAATTTGCTTAGTGGTTAAGGAAGAAACAAAAAAGAAAAAAGGAAAGAGAATTATATGATAAAAGCCTTGCCATTTATGTGGTTAGAAATTAAAGCATGTGATGAAATATTGTAAGATAAGTTTGGCATTAATTAGGTAAGAAAAAAAAGAGGAGTCTTGAGTTTTTAAGCGTCACTTTCTCTAGCTGCCCATTGGACTGGATCAATAGGTTGGGGCCAAACCCAAAAGAATGAGGGTTAGACTCGGTGTTTTTAGGCATCGCCTTGACCTTTAAATTGTGGCTACCCAATTGTCATGAGGGCAAGATTAGATGTTTTGACCTTCTGACCTGACTCGATTGCCCCCACTTAAAAAGATAAAATAATTTATAATCAAATGAAAAGACTTTGGTTTTCATTTACTCAAAGTATTTTGGCTTTCTACTTTAGCGCCTCCTCTTAGCCTTTCTTTGCTTTCCCTTTCCAAATCTCACTATCTTTCAAATCTCTAGCGTCACTCTTTGATGTTTGGAATAATGCTTTTAGTGAACTGGTTACTATATGTTATACCTAGCCTTGCTCCTTAGAAATAGGAAGTAAAATAAACTCAAACAAAGTGAAACAAATAGGATAGAGTTGGAAAATCAAGTGATATAGAAACACCATACTTTAGGCTCACTTAGGCAGTCGTTTTAGAGCTTCTTGGATGCAAAATCCTACCAAGAAGGACTAAAATTTCCTAGTGTATCACCTCTTGAGCTGGCAACTCATGATATTGGTACCAGGAGTTTGCGAGATAATTGTGTATAAATTCAAGTTTTGAATTCCATTGATGATAGTCTACGTACAATGCAAAAGGAGAGGTTTTTATATGAACTTCTTTCTTGCAAAGCCAAAGGCTAAGATGTAAAAACAAGAATCTAAATGCTAATCACATCAGCCTGGGGAGGTACAAGCAAATTTAAAACTAACTCATTGAACTAATGACACTTATTCTGGTCACTCGAACAATCAGAAGAGCTGTCACTTAGCTTAGCATAAACAACTTGGTTTAAACTCTCAAAATGATCCTTAAGTAGGCTAGAATGCAACTTATAGCTAGATAAGATTAGCTAATTATCACCTTAAACTGTAAGTACAACAACTGGATATTAGGGTGTTTTCTTCACTCTTTAGCTAGATAAAAGCAAGCCATGAGAGAGCTAACTACCATCTTTTAGGAGCTCATTGATAAATATTTTAGCTCACTTTCAAGACATGAACGCATGTGACAAATGTATGCCAAGAAGCTTTTGAATTTTCCTCCAAAACTGGGTTGTGCTAGATTGCAGCCTAGAGTGCACTATCTGGGATTTGAACTTATTTAACTAACCTCTTATGCTCCAAAAGTGCTAATACTTATTTATTAAATCAAGGAAAAGCTAAACTAAAGATAAGAGGGATTAGTAGGTCTCCCCGAGGTTATGATCAATGCTGATCTTTGTCATAAAATCTGGCCAGAAATTAGTTGAACTGTAACTGGAATGGATTGAATGCTAGAGGTGTTCCCTAAATAAGGCATGACTCCCTTGATCTCTTTTATACTAGTACACACCTTAGCTACCTCCTCAGGCTCAGTAGTGTCACTAGTGACCAAGTCTCCATCAACCCCCCTTTCTTGAAAATAGTTTGCCCTCAAACTGGGTAACTCTTCAAATTCATTATAGTATGGGTTGAGATCAACCATATTAAAGGTGGCATAGATCCTATACTCCCCAGGCAGGTCCACCTTGCAAGCATTAGGACCAATCCTCTCTAAGACTTCAAAGGGACCATCTTATCTTGGCATCAGCTTAGATTTCCTTTTGCTAGGAAATCTTTCCTTCCTAGGATGAACCCAGACCACGTCCTCAGGTTGAAAATGAGCATCCTTTATGTGCATCTTAGATTGATTCTTGGCTAGCTCATTGCTCATTTTAATTCCGCCCCTTAATTTGGTGTGGAGATCCTTGATCTCCTTAGCTCTTGGACTTGTATCCTAACTAAACCTAGTGGTTATAGGCAAAGGAACCAAGTCCAGAGTGTGAGGGGATTCTGACCATACACAGTTCAAAAAGGAGATAATTTGGTGGCCTTGCTTGGAGCCCTATTGTAGGTAAACTCAGCATGAGGAAAACATTCATCGCACCCCTTGGCATTTGACACTCCGCAAGTGCACATGTGTTGTAGTTAAGATTAAATATCATTCCTACAGTGACCAATGCAATCTACTGAGTTTATCCTTTTAAATCTACTGGGTTTATCCTTTTAAAATGCTAAGCAAAATATATGTTAAGTTGGGATATCTTCTAAAATTAATCTATCAGTAAATGAAATGCTATTTATTGATTTAAGAATTCTATCAATCAAAAACGCTTAGGGATTTGTTTCACCAACGATGAATTAGATCCGGTAAATGAAGTTTATGCCTACTCAAGTTTGGATGAATCAGAGGATAATAATCATATATAATTCAATTCTATCAAATTGCCATTCTTTCAAAGGTTCATGAATTAGTCCAAATTAAGGATCTAGATTGTCAAATTTCCTCATAACATGCAACTTTTTCCCAAAAATAACTATGTTAAGTCTAATCATGTTGATCTAATAACGGATTTCTCCTTTTAGTACGTGATCCAACTATTTCACAATTTGTAAGCAAGTTTGGCTTAAATGACTCACAACGTTGATAACACAAGATGGATTAAAATGATCTAAAAACATTAAGCATGATTGTCTGGCTATCAGATCTGTAGACCAAAGAAGAACTGCTCACTCATGATTATTAAACAAACAAGAAAGACCAATCTAAACATCAAAACTAACAAGAACTTATCTAATAGAGTTTAAAGAGTAAGAGAGGAGAATTAGCTTAGCAACAATGGAGTTCTTGACAATTCTTCAATCTTCGAGCCTCCAAATTGCAAGTGGTCTTCTTTTCAATCTCGCTTTTGATCCAAAAATGATAAAAATACAAGGCAATTTTGAGGTCATTTTGTGTCATTTAGTTATGATAAGTTCTTAAAGTGCGCACTATTTTGAGGTCATTTTGTGTCATTTTTAGGGAGAAATATGTGCTTTATGTTATAATTTATACTCATTTTGCAGTTGTATGCTCGGGTATGGTTCTTTTCTATGTTTTGCAGGTTTTTGGACCATTTAACCCTAAAATTGACCATAATTGAGTGTAGTTTGACTACTCACGGACACCCCAAGTCACTCTGCCGGTGGACGGAAGAAAGAACAGAAGCTTATCGAGACAGAGCTCACCACAGACTATTCATGGTGAAGGCCACGGTCCGTGGTGAGGCCATAACTACAAGCCTGTTCGTTTTCCTTCATTGTGTGGCTGAGGTTAATCATGTTCCTCTTTAAATAGAGCCATTTTTGCTGTAGAAAAGACACACAAAGCATAAAATAGAACTCCTTCTCTCTAATTTTACATTCTTTTCCATTTTTCTAAGTTTAGTTTATATTTTTAGTAGGTTTGAGTGTGAGTTTTGAAGAAGTGCTTGCTGTTTTAGAGCCCTTGTGAAGTTGGGAAACCCTTGAAGGATCTCCAATTGCGTTAAGTTTTCTTCTCTCTAACTCTGTTTACTTTTGTTGATTTAAACATGTGTGAGTAGTTTTCTCAATCTAGGGATTGTTAGCCAAGTATTGATGTTGGAATCTTTCATCTTTATTTAGTTGTACTTATTCATGATTGGGATTGGTTGAATTCTATCTTGTGTGTGAAAGTGTCATGGTTGAATGTTGGCCAAATTCATTTGCTAATTCTAAATGGTTAAGTGAAGGAGTGAAAGGTGAAACTTGCTATCTGATTGACAAGATAGGACTCAACTTAGCAATACATGAAAGAGATTCGCTTGTTAAGAGGACCCTTTTGCGATAAAAAATCGATAACTGAGACTATACAAGGACATTTGAAAGAATGAATGGTTTGTTTAGGCAATTCAGTTTATTTCGAAAGAAGATTGAATTCTAAATGCGATTGCACCCCTTTCAATCTCCTATTATAGATCAAGTATGTAATATATTTTGCTGATCCAGATCTTTAGAAGGTGAAACAAATCCCTAAATGTTCTTAATTGATTGAATTTTTCAATTAGGTTATGGTGTCATTCAAACTCTCTATTGAAATTGGTTACTTACCACTTTTATAAGACAAAACTCAATAGATCACAATTAGTCTTTGCGGAAACGATACCTTTACTAAACTACAACACCCGTGCGCTTGTGGGCATCAGGCCAGGTTAGGTCTTCTGTTCTAGCAGCACAGCATGCCTAGTTATAGTAGGCAACGATCATTTTCAGGCACAAAACCGAGCAAAACGAACAGTTGCACCTGTTATAGGCATGCCACAGACTATGGCCTCCACCACGAATAGTCTGTAGAGGCCTCTATCTTGATTGATTCTTGTTCTTCTTTCTCTCCACAAGCGTAGTGGCTAGGGGCATCCGTGGTGAGTCAAAAACTTATCTTCTGAGGGTCAATGCTTGGTCAAAATGGTCTCAATACTTGCAGAAAGCATCAAAGAACTATACCCAAGTATAAAATGTGAATTTGGGGTATAATTTGTGAATTTGGGGTATAAATTATAACATAGAGCTCATGAGATTCCCTAAGAATACAACAAAATGACCCTAAAATGATGTAATCTATGGGTATTTATTCGCATTCTTCTTTACAAGCACCCTGAGCAAGGTGCCTAGGGTCCTATTGGTTAGCTCAATTTGCCCATCTATCTGAGGGTGACAAGTGGTACTAAACTTGAGGAGTGTTCCCATCTTTCTCCATAGGGTGAGCCAAAATGACTCAAGAATTTGGTATCTCTATCAGAAACCATGCTCTTGGGAATGCAATGTAGCCTTACTATTTCCTTGAAGTATAGATAAGGTACATTGGAGGCATCAAAAGGACGTATGGTATGGGATAAAGTGGGCCATTTTTGAGAACCTATCAACCACTGCCATGATGGAATCTCTACTTCTCTGGGCCTTGGATAGCACCAATGATAAAATCCAAGCTAACATTTGTACATAGGGCTTGAGAAACTAGCAGTTGGGGAGT
Source organism: Selenicereus undatus (assembly GCA_017589665.1). Lineage (NCBI taxonomy): Eukaryota > Viridiplantae > Streptophyta > Magnoliopsida > Caryophyllales > Cactaceae > Selenicereus > Selenicereus undatus. The sequence goes on along the minus strand of JACYFF010010365.1, from coordinate 61,391,740 downwards.
AAAGGCCTTAGGGAAGGACATGACTCGTAGCCAAATGACTGGTAGAGCACCTCTTGACAAAATGCTCCACATCTTTAACCATTTTTGGCTAGTAGTAATGCCCTTTCAACATAGAGAGGGTTTTGTCAATCCTAAAATGATCAACCAGAGCTCCACGATGCACTTCTTAGATCAATAACTCTTTTATCCCACTCTTGGGGAAACACAATCCACTTCCCTTGAAAAGGAAGCCTTGATCAATGTGAAATGCTTCCTAAGGGTGATGACAACATTTCTCAAACAACTCCTGGAAGTCCTCATCAGTCCGACACTGCTCCTTAATCAGCTCAAACCGAAGGATTCTTGAGTATAGAGTGGATAAGAGCAGATATCTCCCGGAAAGTGCATCTTTGTTCAACTTTCCAGACATATGATGAATCATAAGTGGAATGACTGCAGATACTCAAACCACTTAGCATGCCTAGGATTGAGCATGTGTTGGTCTTGAACGAACTTCAGAGCCTTATGGTATGAACGCAAAATGAGCTCTCCACCAATTAAGTAATGTCTCCAATGTTCTATTGCCCTGACTATGGCATATAACTCTTTATCATAGGTATGCACTGAAGTAAGTAATGGGTCTTCCTAAGTCAGCATAGCTCCAATTCCCACTGCAGAAGCATCACACTCTATCTCAAATATTTTAGAAAAATTTGATAGAGCTAGTATAGGGGTGAGCTTCTCCTTGATGACCTCAAAGGCCTCATGAGCTTGATCATTCCATTCAAACTTCTTGCCCTTGAGTACCTCAGTGACTTGATCCATCAGTGAGCTGAGGTTCCTTATAAATCTTCTATAAAATGATGTCAAACCATGAAAACTTCTAACCTGCTGGATTGAAGTAGGTACTGGCTAGTCTTTAATGGCTTTGCCCTTGCTCACATCCACTTGGATTCCCTGTGAAGATACAATATAGCCAAGAAACATGAAACGTGAGGTAAAGAAATGACACTTCTTAAGATTACCGTAGAGTTTCTCATAGGCTAGAATCTAGTGTACTTGATGTAAAGGATGGGCATGCTCTTCTTTAGTATGGCTATCCTAGATTATAGGCCAGAGTACACTATCTGGGATTTGAACTTAGTTAACTAACCTCCTGTATTCCAAAAGTGTTGAAACTTGTTTTATTGGCTCAGGGATAAGTTGAACTAAAGATGGGAGGGATTAGTAGGTCTCCCCCGGGTCATGATCAATGCTGATCATGGTCACTAAATCTAGCTAGAAACTAGCTAAACTGGAACTAGAATGGATTGAATGTTAGCGATGTTCACTGACCAGGTCCATGACTCCTTTGATCTCTTCTGGACTAGGACACACCTTAGCTACCTCCTCAGGCTCAGTGGTGTCACTGGTGACTAGGTCTATATCATTATAGTTGTTATATTATGCATTAGAATGTTTATAATTGCGATACTTTTCATTGAAACTTTCATGATCATTTGACCTTTTGTTTAATCATTTGACCGTTGATTTTCCTTTTCATTGAAATGTTTGTAATTGCAATAGTTTTCATTGGAATTTTCTATAATTGTTTGACCTTCTTATTAAAGAGATGTTTAGTATTGACATTATGATGAAAAGAAAATTTAGTGAAGAATCTCCTATTTTGTGCAGCAAAGGTTTGAGGGTCGGATTTTACCCGATAATCTAAGGGTACCTGCAAGCCAGGGTCAAGGTTGAGGGTATGCTGACCCACATGAGAATTGGGTAGGGTTAGGGTTAAGAAAATCTTATTTTCCAACCCTCATGACTGATCCTCAACCCTAACTGACCGTCCATTTGATTGGTCTACTGCCCATTCTTCACTTCCTCTTATTTCTTGGCACCACAGCCATGGGCACGACCACTACCATTTATACTCACTGGATCATCGGTGCATTGTCGGTTAGAGGTGACCATTGCTGCACCTAGCCACCACTCTTTCTTCTCATTTCCACTCTATTTTTGGTTCAATTATAGTAGAATAAATAAGGAATTGCCCCTGTTTTAGCCTATTGCTGGTGACATTTTGCCATCTCAAGCCATCCTTGGCATGCCATCATCTCCAGCAACTGCCACCACCATTGCCATTCCTATCTTTGCCTACTTACACTCATTTTCATCTACAAAGGTGACTCCTTTTTCCGTCCTTTCAAGTAGATCTAAACTTTATAGTTTTGCATTGGAATTAAATTAGTTGATGAATTATACCAAATATTAGTTTAATATGTGCAAACTGACTGGGTTTAGTTGGGTAATTGTGTAGGTATGACAAAATTGATTTTTGGCTATTTGGTGAGGTGGGTTAAGCAATTCATGTTTGAAATCGAAGGAAAACTATTTGAATAAATTATGTTATGTGATTGAATTTACACAAAAGTCTGAGGTTGTTAGATAACATCTTAATGAAATTAGATATATTTGTACATGCATATTTTGTTGGCTACTCATGTTGGTGGACTTGGGCGATGAATTAATTTAGGCTCTTTGTCAACTTCAAGGAAGCTTAAATTTGAGATTATGTTTAAGCGTGATATAGGACTAACTATTTGAATGAGTTGAATTGTACAAGAAGATGATACTTATTAAGGATTTAAATGTTCTAAAAAGAAATTTTTGAGTGCTTAGAGTAAGTCGGGTGAGTAAAATAAGTTCAGCAAGTTAAGACATTCAATTGGCTAGTTTAGAATTCATGGAGCAATTAAAGTGGTTAAATAGTTAAAATAAGTTGATCGATTGAGTTTTAATCCAATTAGTGGCTGCTATGAGTCCATTTTAAAGAGTTCCATTACTTAAGAGGCAATTTGAGTAAACGGCACAAAATTAAGCATTTAGGAGGACAAGTGGACGCTAGAACTAGTTTTCAGTTTGGTTATGTCTAATATGAAGCTTAGATCAAATGGCTAAGTCATAAGAATTTTAGGTCGATTAATAAAGTAGCTAATATTGTGCAAGCTAGTGGGAATTTGACACTTGGATAACATGAGGAAGTTAAACTAGGGTTGTAAAAGTGGAGATGAGAATGATTGGATTAATGATGTGATTATACATGATAAGGGAAGATATTATTAGAGTATGTAACTTAAACTATTTATTCATGAAAGTGAAAGGAAGAGGAAACAACAAGCGACAAATTCTTAATTTTCTATAAAAGTTTAAACCTAAAATCACTAGTTACCTTAATTACTAAAAGTATGTTATTGATAGTACGTAAAGATTCATGAAGAAATCAGTTTGTATGAATACAATATACAGAGGTCGACTAAGGCAAAATAGGAAGAAAGGCCAAATATCAAAGTTAAAAGGAAGGGGATGACTAATGGTATATTATTGCCCATACCTTTCCAAAAGCACTTCACTTTATTTATATATTCCAAGTTTTTTTAAACTTTTTTAAAAAATTTTGGCCAGGAGCCAACTCATTGTTAAAGTCACAGTAACAGTAAAACCCATAGTTGCAATCGCAATTTGTAGCTAAGGGGCGCTCCTAAACGATTAGGACATCTCAATAAATTTATCTATACACACAGACACACACATATATATGTATATATATATACACACACACAGATATATATATATATA
>JACYFF010010365.1:61367832-61383137 GCA_017589665.1 Selenicereus undatus | reverse complement strand
ATATATTATGATGATGGTGATCTCATGGTCTTGCAAGCAACTTTTTGCAAATATAGGTCTTGACCTAAGCCAAGAATTGTGATTGCAGCAAAAGTTATTGATTGTAGTTCTACATTTGAGTAACTTTCGAGACAATGGTTTGAAATTATGCGCGCACTGACTGGCGGCTAAAATGTATTTTAATTGTAAAGTGGTAGCATACTTTGTTTGTAGCTCACTCTTTTTTTTCTTCTTTTTTTTGTTGTTAGCTATTTTAGGGGAAGAAGAGCAAGCTATCGTACAAGTCAGGATATGGAAACACCAGAAGAAGTAGAGAACACTAGCTAGGACGGTTTACCTAAATCTGCTATGCAGCATTGAATATTCAGTAATTAGCCTTTGTATGATATGCCTTTCAGTAAAATTTTGTTCAGAATAAGCGAGATGCTTTACTTTCGGTTGTAAATTCTATGTTGGGGAAACACTGTGTTGGTGGTTCAAGTGATGGAAGCAATGCCTTTGGTTGTCAACATTAAGTATTCAATGTAAATCGTTATGTGATGCTTGAATACCTTAAGCTTTGCTTAGGACATTCATTATGAGCATATTGAACTTACTCCCAACTCCAACCTACTTCAATATGCTCCAACCTACTCCAATATATTCTAACCTATTTAAACCTACTAACTGCTAGTTAAACCTTCTCTAACCTACTCTAAACTACTCTAACATGCTAACTGCTGGTCAAACCTGTTTAAGCCTATTAACTGCTAGTCAAACTTGTTGTAACCTTCTCCAATCAACTCACAAGCTTGCTTTCAAACTGCTCCAATCTACTAGTCAAACTTGTTACAACCTACTTAACCTACTCAAATATGGTTTTTATGGTCAAACCTGCTCATCCAATATGTTCATATGAACAAGCTCAAAATAGTTTTAGCCTAGTCATCCTTAGAGAAATAGGGTGGCGATAATGATCCTAACTTATCTTAACCTTTCGCTATCTTGTTTACTGTATGTGTGCTTGGTTGATTGGGTTATTTCGGTCATTGAGTTGGGGATGTTACAAATGGGGAAAAGCTTAAATTGCTTAACCTTAACCTACCTGTGTTGTTGTTCCTAGTGTTGCTTATATAGGGGTTCAGAGGAAATCTATTAGGAGGTGTTTAATTCAATTTTAGTGGAATGGAATGGAAAGGAAATGGTTCCATGATATGGGAATGGTTTTTGATTCTTGGTTGTACTTGTTTAATTCAATTTAAGAATAAATTCGTTGTAAGTTAGAAATGATACCTAAAGGTATGTGTTTATATAAACTCAAGGGTTGTGAAAGGTTTGGTAAAACCCATACCTTATGGGTCTGTCAGAACCCCAACCGAAGATAAGGCCTGGTATTACATGTGTAACATCCCCAATAACAACCGCACTAAATTTTTTCGGTTAGGAGAATTAAGCAAGTTTGGTACTAGAAGACTTAATTAATTAAGGGGCATTACCGACATTTTTAAAGATAAACAAGTAAGAATTAAGTTTTTTTAAAGAAGCCGTGAACAACACATACGATATGCAAGAACTTTATTCATTACTTAACACAAAATTTAGAACAAGTACTAATTTTTAAAGCTACGTTCCATGTTCATACACAGCAAACGAAAATACTGTAGTTGCATCACTATGCTCAGCCCACTTTCGTTTAAGAGCCAATTTGAGGCAAATCACTAGCAAAACACTAGGACTTTACATGCATAACAATCTAATTGGAAATGCATGATCGGCCTTTTTGTCCCTTGACCTTTACCTTGGGTGCTTGAGAGCAATTCTTGAAACAAACGCAATAACAATGAAATCAACATACACTCGTACATTACCCACGTGCTTGTAAAAACTAACATAAGATTTTTGGGTCGACATCTATTAAAACATTGTTAGTCATTGTTTGTCACTTAGAGCTTGAAATACAAAACAAGATTTTAATTAGCCATTCAACCCCTATCATAATGTATGCATGTTCATATGATTGAGTCTAAACTTATCGCATATACAAGCCTGTGAGGTGTTCCTATTACGGAACAATCATATAAAGCCATGGTTAGCGAATGAATGCTGAAAATAATGACTTTACAATCCTTGTATGTGTACATATAATCCACGTGATCTTTTGGTCTTTGTCCATAAAAACAGCAAAATGCATTAGTTTCTTCCATCATGTACTAACATAACTCTTAGACAACCGTATAGGAAAAATATAGTTTCCCTTGACAATTGATCTGACATATAAGATAATTATTCCCTGCGTAATTGACATGGAAACCAATTATACATTTAGATTAAGGCCCTGTTCTTTTCAGTGGGAAATGAGGGGTGTGGGATGGGTGAATGTGGGAAAGGAGGGAAAAAGTGGGTGAGTGCGGTTTTTTTTTTTAAGTGTGGGAAAAAGTTGATGAATATGGGTGAAAGTTGAATGTAGTTGAATGAAGTTGAAAGATTAGTTATTAATATTTTTTTGTTTTATAATGTAATAATTTTATTGTGATAATAATTAATGATGATGAATTTTTTTTGTTTTCGTTTATTCTATTTTATTCTGTTTTATTTTGTTTATTTTTATTTTCATTTTTGTGTTTTTGTACTTGTATTTTGTAATTTTTATTTTTTATTTTTTATTTTTTATTTTTTTTTATTTTTTTTATTTTTTATTTTTTATTTATTTTTTATTTTTTATTTTAATTTTTCATTTTTATTTATTTTTTTAAATTTTTTTATCTTTTTATTTTTATTTTTATTATTTTTTTTTTATTTTTTTTATAATTTATAATTTATTATTTATTTTTTTGTTTTTTGTTTTTTTTTTATTTTTTTTTTATTTTTTATTTTTTTATTTTTTTATTTTTATTTTTTTAATTTTTAATTTTTAATTTTTTAATTTTTTAATTTTTTAATTTTATTTTTTTAATTTTTATTTTTATTTTAATTTTCTTAAATTTTTTTCGTTTTAATTTTTTAATTTTTTTGTATTTATTTTTTATTTTCTTTTTTTTATTTTTGTATAAATTTTTTTATTTTTTCTGTTTTTGGAATTTTCCGTTGGTTGTTTTTCTGGAATAAAAAAATACAAAAAATACAAAAAAATTAAAAATTAAAAAAAAATTATAATTTAAATTTTCTTTAAAAGAATGAAAATAAATACAAAAAAATTTAAAAATTGAAAATTAAAAATTAAAAATTAAAAATTTAAAAATATAAAAATTCAAAATTAAAAAATTAAAAATTAAAAATTAAAAATAAATACAAAAAAATTAAAAATTAAAAAATTAAAAAATTAAAAATTAGAATCAAAAAATTAAAAAAATAAAAAAATAAAAAAATAATGAAAAAGAAAAAAAATAAAACTGTTCCATAACATCCGAAAAATTAAAAATTTAAAAATTTAAAAATTTAAAATTTAAAAATTTAAAAATTAAAAACTAAAAAATTAAAAATAAATACAAAAAAATTAAAAATAAAAAAATAAAAAAATTACAAATAGAATTAAAAAATTTAAAAAAATTTAAAAATTAAAAAATTAATGAAAAAGAAAAAAACAAAACTGTTCCATAACATCCGAAAAATTAAAACTGCTCATCATTGCTATCAGATTATTCGTACACACAATTACGGAAATTATAAAAAATTTTCAAATATGAGAAATAGTTGTTTTATGTAGGTGTGGGAAGAAGTGGGTGAATGTGGGAATGAGTGGTATTTTTTTTTAAATGTGGGAAAGAGTGGGAAGAGGGGGGAAGAAGTGGATGGATGTGGGGTGGGTGGATTTCCCCACGAAAAAAACAGGGCCTAAGTTGATGTACTAATAAACATTCAAATCATTCTTGTACTAGGTAAGTTGGCTTATGATCTCTTCATTCATGTTACGATAAGAAGCCATAACCTTTAATGACTTACATGCCTGCACTCCTTTGATAAATTCATACTCCTTTTATCTTTGAACCCATATAAATAACCTCTAATAATAATTATGATCCCCGAATTTTCTTTATACTCTTTAGCAATACTTTTGAAAGGAGTGAAAAGGACGGCTTCGTAATTCCACTATTTTTCAAGAACAAGGGAAGAGTGAGTATTTTTAGTAATTCCAATTTGGCCTGGCCTTCTCTACCCCATGCATATATTTATTTTATTTTCTTTCCCATTTGAAATTGCTAAGGTTCTTATAATTTGGGAAAGTTGATTGTTACCTTAATCATGCAGTTGGTTTGTCTTCACTTTATTGTTTGTAGCAGGGCTAGATCTCTACTTAGATAGCCTCAATTTACCCTCACCCACTGAGCCCTGCTTGTTATGAGGCAGAAAAATGCAAGGAAAGAATAAAGTGTTTAACATGGAGGGTGGGCAGAAAGACAAAGCACTAGATTCCCCTTCATAACAAATCTATCAAGCATCCCTTAACATCAAATTCCATGCAAACTTTGCTAGCTCTAGTCTTAGCCATAGGGTTTAGGGTGTATTGCTAGCATTAGTGTAACACCCTTACCTCCTAGGGTTAGAAGTGTTAGTGATTTCTAAAATTTTAGAACGAAAAGGATAGAGCTTCGCCTAAAAGTTCACGTTAATTTAGGCATACAGCCTTACATTAGGTATCTCTAACAATAAAAACATAAAGCATATGTCCAACCAACTCGACAACTACACGTCGAAGATCACAACTCCATGGCTATACACTCAGAGTACATAAGCGATAAAGCTAAATAAGAGGAAGAAATAAAAGATACAGCTCAACGAATCACATACCCAGAGCACTGAGGTTACATCCCAAAACAAACTTAACTCGAACACACAAAACAATTGACTATTCACATGGTTAGCCCAGACGACCATTAAAATGACGGCTAGTCAATATGCGTCACATGAAATATAGTAATTAGAATACATATGCCCAAGGACTTACGAATACATCCCATTACATCGTTTTATTCATGGACTAATCTATTCGTACACATGAACCCTTTTACAAAGCAAAAAGGAAAGTTCCAATTCGATTTATGTGAATTCTACCGATCTTTTGTCTTTTCAAGAACCTGGGCAAAGGAGAAATAGAGAGGGGAGTGAGCTACCACATGCTCAGTGAATTATTCTTAACCGTGAGAAAACAACATAGTTCCATATAATACCCATAAGTAGCATACACACTTAGACTATAGTTATTAATAACATATTAGCCACACGTGTCCCAACACCACGTCATCCTTCAAATTATACTAAGCATAGAGGCTCGAAGGCGGTAGGACTCCGAAAGTACACACTTAGCATTATACATCCTACCTAAGCGTAACACTCGAGCTTCGTTAGCTGTGAGCGGAAAGGGAAGCAAAAAGGGTAAGAAGCATCAATTGAATCACAATTAAAAAAACTATCAGCTAATTCTTTACATCAAAAGTCGTGTACAAATTATAGAAGTCCTTGAAAGATTTTTGCTTTTTAATAAAACCCTGCAACAGCATAAACCAGAACCATGGATTTATAACTTATAACGGGTAACAAAATCACTCTTCAGAGCATTGGATTCACATGTTAGTGCTCTTGCTAGATGAGTGATACGATTCACGACTTTTTGTATCCCTGGGGCCTCCCAAAGTCAATACACTCCTATCCTCATCAGGACAGTAAGAACTAGGATTCCTACTCCAATCCGGATCCTAAGGTCTACTCATGGGACTAAGTCCTTTATGTTAGCACTATCCTTCTAGCCCAAAATATATCAAATACAATGCACTTTCAAACACACTTGGCGTTAAAATTCCCGTTATATCACAAGAATACTATATCTAGTTTCAAGAACGCTATTAATGTCTTAATAACAAAAAATTCGACTTCAAAAACCCGTAACAACCACTTAGTTTGACAAAAAGAGCTTGTAAACGAGTTGTTGGCCAAGTAAACTTCTTGTTTTACATAAAAAGATGTTTAAAACTTGTTGCAGAAGCCAATAGTTTGACTTAAACCACTCAGCAGTTTATTTCTATAAATCAGCCACATGCGTCCAGCTTGCTAAATTCATTTCAATCTTTCCCAAAATAAGGTATTTAAAATAAGCTTACGACCTTGAAATGACACTTAGGGCCTGTTTGGTTGGGAAAAAAGGAATGGGACTTGATACCTTTAGGTATCAAGTTCCCATATCTATTGTTTGGTTTGGAAAATAAGGGTATGGGACTTGATTCCTTTAGGTATCAAATCCCCCCCAAATTTCAGCAACTTGATTCCCCCCACTTTAGGAGAGGTTTCAAGTCTCATACCTGAGAGGAATCAAGAGGCACCTCCAAACCCTAGAGAGAGAGAGGGAGAACGAGAGGAGAGAGAAGCAAGGCGGCGAGATGAGGCGGCGAGATCCACTAGCAGTCGGCGACAACAGGATGCCGGAAACCTCCACCTCACGCCGGCGATAACAGCAGCAAGTTCGTTTCGCTTTCACTACATTCCCCTATGAGAATTCGTTCGCCTCCCCTGTAAAATTCGCTTGAGCTTTCACGACCATGGCTGGAAACTTCAACTTGAAACCCCTCCCCCATAATTTCTCAATTGGTTGTCACGGTTTGCTCCCCCATGAGTTCGGTTCATTGATGTGTTCCCCTCCCCCAGAAATTTCGAAGTTCGAATGGCCATGGCTGGAAACTTCAACCTGAAACCCCTCCCCCATAATTTCTCAGTTGCTTGTCACGGTTTGCTCCCCCATGAGTTCGATTCATTGATGTGTTCCCCTCCCCCAGAAATTTCAAAGTTTTCGAATGGCCATGGCTGGAGATTTCGAATGGCCATGGCTGGAAATTTTCATTTGCTTCCCCTCCTTAGTCGGTTTCCCTCTTCCTGCTCCAAATGGGTATATTCGTTTCATCTGCATTTGCCTTGTTTGATTCTTATGAATGATGGCTAGCTTGAATGGCAGATTACAGTACCAAAAAGGATTACATAACATTTTGTTTCCATTGGTTTTCTTGCTTGAATGTTGGCTAGCTTCTGTTTAATATCATTATTTCTTATGTTCATGCTCATATGTGTTACAAGGTGAAATTAGGTTAGCTTAGATTATAATTTGAGTGAAACTTGAATTTCAAAATAGTGATATTACTTTATGATTTGGACAGAAATGCCTCCATCTCATCAGCTCTTACTTGTAAGGAAGAGGAAGAAGATGCAATTGGAATTGCTCATTACAATTGTGGTTGTTTTAAATGTCCTAATGTTGCTAATTTTTATATGGTCTATGATGGGTGAGCTTATTCACAAGGCACAACGATTGAAATATACAAAGAGGGACAAAAAACGTTGTAGGTTGAACAATTTGAATGCACTAATTACAGAGAGTGATGTTGGTTGTAGAAGTGAACTTCGTATAAATAGGCACACTTTCTATATTCTTTGTGAGATGGTTAGAGATATTGGGGGCTTGACTGGAAGTAGAAATATGTCCTTAGAAGAAATAGTGGCAATGTTTTTATATACATTGTCTCATAAATTCAAAAATAGGACAGTTGGGAAATATTTTGTTCGAACTGGAGAAACTGTTAGTAGAAATTTTCATCGTTGTCTTCTTGCGGTTCTAAAATTGCATAGGCACTTGCTAAAAAAGCCTACACCCATTATGGAAGACTGTGAAGACAATCGATGGAAATATTTTAAGGTAATGCCAAACTACTTCATTTTTTCATAATAAACTTAATAATAATGTTAATAGGAATATTAATTGATGTTACTTTACTTTGTAGAATTGCCTAGGTGCCTTAGATGGTATTTACATTAGTGCTCATGTTCCCAATCAAGATAAACCAAAGTACAGGACCAGAAAAGGTACTATTGCCATGAATGTACTTGGTGCATGTACACCTAATATGGAATTCACATATGTACTGCCGGGTTGGGAAGGGTCCGCACATGATGGCCGTGTCCTTCGAGATGCAATTTCTAGGCCCAATGGTTTAAAGGTTCCTCAAGGTAATAATTTAGGGCATATGATAATTTAATAACCATTTTCTCCTTGAATTCATAAGTAACTCTTGGTTTGTTATTTGTCAAGGTTCATATTATTTGGTAGATGCCGGATATACTAATTGCGAGGGATTTCTTGCACCATATAGAGGCCATCGATACCATTTGAGAGAGTGGGGTGACCGACAACCAGTAAGCACAGAAGAGTATTTCAATATGAAACATTCTAAAGCTAGGAATGTAATAGAGCGATGCTTTGGATTATTGAAAGGAAGATGGGCCATTCTTAGATGTGCTTCATTTTTTCCAATACGCACCCTGGGTCGTATTGTATTAGCATGTGTTCTATTACATAATCTAATTCGAAAATATATGCCAACTGATCATGTGGTGCCTGAGGATTATGAGGATGAAGAGGAAGAAGATGGAGATAATAGTGAAGATGATGATGAGGATACAGATGACAAAGTTGAATACATCACGCACATTGAGTCATCTGATGCTTAGACTACTTTTCGAAATACATTTGCCCAGACAATGTTTAATAATTGGCGAGTTAGGTCAAATAGGAATGGATGATGCTTATATAGCACCAATGACTAGTATTCATTTGTTGTATTTGTTGTGGTGTATGATGACCAATGACTAGTATTCATTTGTTGTATTTGTTCTGGTGTATGATGCTTTATTGAGGTGGTTTGTTGTGTTTTCATGAATGATGTTTAATTGAATTCGGTGTGTTTGTTTTGATGTGTGATGTTATAAGTTGTAATGTTGTACTTTTTATGGCGCAACGTCATAAAGTTACCCAAAATTGTTATATTTCTCTATTACATAGGATGGATAGCCAAAGTCAAGGTGGAAACAAGATGGATATAAGCCAAGGTGGAAGTAAGATGGATATTATTAGCCAAGGCTCTCAAAGTGGAAGAGGAAAAAATAAGCGCTTTTGGACAAGGGATGAGGAATGGGCTCTTGTTCATGGCTTATTGGAGTTAAGTGTCGATCCTCTTTGGAAGGCCGAGGGAAATTTCAAAGGTGGTTTTTTAGTGAAGTTGGAAAGTATGCTAAATGAGAAATTTTCTAGTTGTGGCCTAAAGGCATATCCTCACATTGATTCAAAGACCAAGTGGTTTAGAGACAAGTATAATGTGATAACTGAGATACTTCGCACCTCCGGCTTTAGTTGGGATGATACAACAAAGATTATCAAATGTGAAAGGCAATCATATGAAGACTTTTGTAAGGTAAATGCCCTACCATTTCTACTAATTGGTCTCATATTGGTTGTCTTTTACTATTGCTTTCATATGTACTTTGTCATTTGTGACTTGTATAATTATTTTGTAGAAATTTAAAAATGCCAAAGGATTATGGGGAGTGCCTTTTCCCTACCTTGATGAATTGGACAAGGTATTTGGTCCCGATAGAGCAACTGGAGCTGCATCAGAGAACTTTGAAGAAGCTGTGAATGGCCTGCAAAATGAGACCATTGAATTGGACAAGGATGAAGAAAAGGATGAGGAAGAGGAGGAAGGTGAATCAGTTCAATCGACTCGAGCAACTCCAAAAAATTAAAAGAAGGCAAGAAAAGAACCAAATCCAAAGGGCAAAGGAAAGAAGAAGGCATCACAAAGTGAGATTGTGGACTTAACTTCATCTTTTAATAATGTTTCTTCTAACTTGACTGGTTTCATGAATGACATGAACTCTCATCTTTCGAACATTGCGAGTGCTTTATGCACTACTCAACAACATGAGCAAACACTTATGAATCGTGAAATGAAGCTTGATGATAAAAAAAAAGTGCTTGTTTCAAGAAGTGATGAACATCCCCGGTCTTACCAAAGATGAAGCAATGAAGGCTGTCAATAAGTTGGCATGTGACTCAAGTCTTCTTCCCATCTTTTACCAATGCCCAGAGGAGTGGAAGAAGGATTGGATTCTCAACATTATTCATCCACCATTCATGGGTTGAGATGCGATAATTACTTTGTTGTGGATGTCACCTTTATGTTCTCAATTGTCATTTTAAATTGTAAGGTGAACATGAACCATAGTTTGTGGTATTTTGGGTGTGGATGTCATGTTCTACGTTTGTTGTAGAAGATTAACATAAACCTAATTTGTGGTGGTTTTGGAATTTGATGTTTATGGGTGTTGATGTCAATTTGTGGTAATGGATGTGGAGCTCATTTTGACAATTTTGTATTTGGATACTACGTAGCTAACTTGGAAAATGTTATTAAGCACATACCGGTGAAGCTTATGTTTATGTTATGAAAGTAATGCTTTGTTTTTTTGAATGTTTTTTTTTGTTTTTTTGGGTTTTGGGTTGCTAGTAGCATGTTACGATAATAAAAGTTCATGAGTATCAATTATCACTATGAATTAGGTACAACTCTTGTAAATTGTGAATATTAGCGATGTGAAAAATAAATATTAATGTTTTTCGTGCTAAATTGGTTACGAAATAAAATTAATTAATTTAAAAAAAAGCATACGAAAGGCTTGTTATATCAAAATAAAATGAGTTTATGAATATGGTTTTTCAGTACATTAATATCAACAATAAAAAAAAAAAAACAAAAGTTATATTGAATACAGTAAAAAGTCATATTTGATTCCATTCCATAACTGAACCAAACAACAGAAACGGAGTTCTGATTCCATTCCTGTTCTGAAACAAACATCTGATTTTATGAATCAAGTTCCATTCTCATTTCTTCAGGTATCATTCCTGATTCCATTCCATTCTAGCTTTGATGAACCAAACAAGCCCTTAGTTGACTCAATAGTTACTGTTTCAATGTTTTTGGTCGACAGTTCCTCTAGTTGTATGATTCAATTGAACGGTTCAGCTGAAGCATTCAGCTTGTTCCCGGTTCCCCACTTAACTCTTAGGCAAATGCAGAGCATACATGGGCTGATTATAGCAATGACACCCATACTAATTTGCCTTATGCTATTACCTGACGATTACAATAACATTTTCAGCAAGTAGGCTTCGACACAACAGCTAGTAATTGACGAACAAAGTAAGACTCAACTACAAATAGCGTAATTTGATGTTTGGTGGTTGAAAGAAATAACACAAATTGACCACCTGAACACGACCTTGGATACAGAACCATACCATTCACACTAACATCAATTTAAAATGCACAAACCAGAACTCCCTCTACACCACACTGCCCACAAACAGCCTCAAAACAGCTCAATTTTGACGCAATTAATCTCAGCAGCATAATTAGTCCCAATTCCCCCTCGTAATCAGGTAATTCAGGAAAACCTCCATTCAAAACAAAACCCTCAAGAAACCGTGCATAATCAGAAATGCAATTTATAAAATAGTTAATACTTTTGAGAATTAGGAATCACCACCTTGTTTCAAGCAAAAGGACCCAATTAGTGGGTGAAATGGCCAGTTTCTAAGCTAGGTTGAGATCCATTTCCCCCCTTGGTCCTGGTCATGAACTGATGCCTAGCGCTGCCCTGATCGGTTCTTCTTCCCAGTGGTGCTACTGCTGTTGTTGTTCTGATTCGCTCCTCTTGCTCTCAGTCTCTTGGTCGCCTCTTCCCTCTCTTGTTCTAGTTTACTGGTGGGAATGGCAGGGGCAGTGCTGATGTTTGAGGGTTGGTGATGTGTTGCAAGAATGAAGAATTGGGCGGTACCGTGGTCTGTTGGGAATTAGGAAGGCACATGCTGATTTTTAATCAGCCTTCTTTCTCTTTTTTTCTTTGTTTGTTTCGTTTATCTAATAATCCAAGCCACCAAAATGTCTAGGCCCAAAATCGAGCCCATAATCCTATGGTTCGTTGGCCCACTCCATTCCACTATTCCCGCTTTGTTTAGTATTAGACAAAGTATTAATTTTTTGTGCTCATGTAATAAGTCGCAAAGGCTCAAAACTACTAATAATAATTTTAATTTTAATAAAATTATCCACTTAGATAAGTAGACAAATATTAACCATGCTTACCTAAAATAATAAAATTATTATTGATAAAATCATTAGACGAATTAGTTACCTTCAACCGAAAAAAATTAAAAAAATCATAGGCGTTACACTTATCCTGGCTTAAGATGCCAAAGATTTACCTATGTCTACATGATGTATCATTTCCTTCCACTTTGTTTGCATGAGGTGTCTTTACCTTACTCCTTTTTTTTTTGTGAATTGTCAAATACCAAGGCCTTTCACCCATGTAATTTTGCCGATTATTTAGCCAGGTTTAGCCACAACAATTTCTCAAATGGATGCTAGATTTGCTAGTTTCAAACCCTACTTTCACACTTTAGTGTGAACCCATCAATTATCAAATATCGACCTTAGAAAATAACACTCAAATTTCAATCAAAATTGCTTAGCTTGGTAAATCTATTGGGTGGCTTATGAACGTAAAAGTGGTGTTACTTTAGGTTGACACACGCTGATAGCGCTTTTGATTCCTTTAACTTAATGTTGAACACTACGTGCCCTTTTTTGTATAGCATCCAACATGTGTACCATGCTATTTGGTAAATAACACATGCCTCATTCTTATAAAAATCTTTTAAAATCATATGTATATGTCCATATGCAAATGCATTTTCATATAAATCACTATGTAACTTACAACACTTTTAACTTGCATGCACCATATGGAATAAATTTTATGCAAAAATTTAGCATACAAAGGGGAAACAATTATTATAGAAATCATAAAACATTTTTTACCGTAACATACTCAATTGAATGACTTATATACAATGAATATTCTTAAATGGATCCATATAAACTAGCGTAAATTCAACAAACTATGTATGGTAATTTTCGTATAACGTTAGGGTTTAAGGATGGGTGATAGTATATGATGTCATTCCCATACTTGAACTTAAAAAACCTTGAATCAAGTGAGCGTTCAGAGATATTTTTTAGGATTCTAATACTAGATAGATCAGATTTCTTTCCTAAATACTTTATGTCCCAGATATTGGCCACCTTATAGGACCTTTAGCTATCACATTGAGATCTTGTCTCTTTACAGCTAGCATGAACTACATTAAGGTGAATCTAACGATGTAGGAGTCCATTTTCCCTTGAGCTTCCCTTTGAGCGCACTCTAAGGGCCAAACATGAGAACTCCATAATAATTTAGACTTTTTGACAGGGCTTCACTTGTGGATCCTAGTTTAGGGCCTAATTTTCTGGTTACTACCTAAATCATTTTCCCCTTGAGGGTTGAGGTTTACATGATTTTTTAATCAAGTGGGCCTGAAGATTGATGATGTCACTTGGCTTATATAGCTTTTAGGTGCATGCTCCCTTCTAGAGTTTCCCCCAGGTCCAGCATGTCTTAAGGTTGGGTTCAACTTGCTTTATGGACTTGAGCTCCTTTCTAAAGAGTCATCTAAATCTAGAACTAGGAAATGGTTCGGAAAGGGTAAATTTCATGTTGGCCTTGGAAATAATTTAGGTTTACTAAAAATTGAAAAATAACATGTGTTCATACTAAACAGTCAGATCTTTCTACTTCAGGTTAAAATCAGATTGATTCTTGCCTGTTAAATGTACTAGAATTGGATATTAGATTTTGAAACTTGTGAAGCCTGTCGAGAGCTACAAATTTAACCACTACTTCGGTTATTAAATAATTTTTTATAGCGTAGGAAAGTAGGGATCGATCCACGAGAAAAGATTGTTGTAAATTGCTAGCTTAATCCTAAATGATTTTATTAATCCAATTTATTAAATATAATCTTAATAATTCTAAAATAATTATAGTCTAATGAATAAAAATCTAGAAAAATACCCAATGATTTTCCTAAATATTCTGAATCATATTCTGGAAATAAAACAGTAAAACGCTCTCCTAAATAACCCAGAAACATAAAATTAGAATATTAACTGAAATTCTAATTAAAAATCAAAACAGAAAATAATAATCAGAAAATAAATATTAAAAATAACAAACAGTAACCTAAACTAATACTCTTCAACTTTATCAGAATATATCTCCAGAATAATTTCTGATTGATTTCAGGAAAATTAAATCCGCCAATTACTGCAGAATAATTAAAGAGAATATTAAATCTGAAATTGGAAATAAAATATTCTGCATAAATATAAATACGAAAATAATAAATAAAATTAACCTAATCCTAGGACACAATTTTCTGGAATTAAAAACACCTAATAATCGTAAATTAAAATTGAAAATCGAAAATTTCAGAATTAATTACCTGAAAACCTGCACATACCAATTTCACAAAATAAATCTGAAAAATTATCAAATAATTTACAAAAATTAGGAACCTGAATAGGGGCAGACTAGGACACTATATAAACCCTAGAAATTAATTAAAATTGAAAAATAACGAAATTAACTATTTTTAGTTTAAGTTCGAACAAACCGGTAATTTAATACTAAAACTGAATATAAATCAATCTAAAATTATAAATACTCCAAAAATCAAAATTTAAGCTATCTAAAAATACCTAGACACTCCTAAAAGACTATACTTTTGGGGGGGCGGGTTGATTGAAATTATATTGAAGCTAATAAAATTAGAACAAAAATCAACAAACTAACCAAATTAATTTTAAGCAACAAATAATAATCAAAAGTTATCAAATTTGTGAAAGATACTTAGTATAATCTCAATCCACCATGCAAATTAATATTTATCATTAACACACAAGTTAATTTCATTCATGAGTTAAACTGTAGAAGAGATCCACCAGCGGTTCTTCCCCATTTTTCCTTAGATTTTAGTTTACTTAGGTCCAGCCCTAATATAAACGCTACTAATTTGATAATCTTTACACCAGCGCAAAAATTTAACCAAACTAGAGTATGAAGAATTAGAAAAACATCATTTAACACTTTGTAACTAATTTACCAGCAAATCGATTTAACAAAGATCTAAAACAATTACCTAATTAAAAGAGATGAGCTTGAGCCATCCACGATTAATTAGGGTGATACCTAGGTCTAAAAGATTATAACTTTTACGTATTAAAATCTTCTAAACTATCAATCGAAATTGTATTTAATCAACTAGCATACATTCTAATCGATTTAACACAATTTTCATAAACGATAAACACTAACTGCTAAAGAATCATGAATATAAATCAACTAGGCATTAAAGCACAAAACTTGTTTCAAAATTATTAATTTAGCATGGCTTCAAGAAGATTATACTAAGCACAAAAATTACTCACTCATGTAAAAATTAAAATTACAATTATAACTCAAATATTCCATGTTTAATAGTAAACCTACCACACAAAATAAATAAAACAAAATAAAACTAATAATAATAATAATAATAATAATAATAATAATAATAATAATAATAA
>JACYFF010010365.1:61329400-61367822 GCA_017589665.1 Selenicereus undatus | reverse complement strand
TACTCAAAATAATTATAAAAATAATGCATGAATTATGACTTAACAAACTTCTTGAGCTCCTTTAGCAAATTCTAGTTTTCAGAGTTTTCTTGCGATTCTTTTTTGAAGCTTAGAGTTGTCATTGAATTCTTAGTTCAAAATGTTGAACCCTTAGGGCTAGAGATCAACATGGACCTCTTCTGGGGCTCTTTCATTTACACCTTGCCCCATGAGGGTGTGGTTGGCAAGAAGCTATCTCTAAAGACGATGTCACAAAAATATTAGAAGAAAAGCACATATTACACTTGCTAGTGGATTACAAGTTATCAGTCATTGATAATGCTAGGCTCCTAGGGGTGCTTAACTCTTTTTCCAAGAATCTCCACCCTAGGGAATGTATACAAAGTGGCGATCTAGACTGTTTTGCAGGCTAGTTTGTCTTGTTCATATGGGGTTATTTCCTACCTACCTTACCGCCTGTTGGCCGGGTATCCCTAGGGTATGTATAACTATCCCTCCCACTACCAGGTTTTGGAATTCCAGGACCCTCCAAGACTCAGGAGCTAACTTGCCCCTTTGTCCTTATTTAGCCTTGGTGCTTCTTGAAGGGTTTTGTAATTCTTGCCTCTAAAAGCCCTATTGCTAGCCTTTGATTGGTCCTAGGTTCTTATCATTGACCCCCTGTATTCTTGTTATCATTAGGAGGAACATAGGGATTCCCCCTTGAGAACTCTTATTCCCTTCAGAGGTTGCTAGCATGGTTGCTTGCATTGAGGTTAAGGAGAAGTAAGAAAGGAATAAGCAGTCAAAGAGGATCTAGAAAGGCTGGAAGCATAGTGGAAAGTGATGGAGTTGGTTTCCACCGATATGAATAGCACTGAGAGCTTTGGAAAATGAGAATGTTGAGGTGGGTGCCTAGGGCCCAGATCTCAACAACCCTGATAGACTTTCTTTTCTTCCTTATGCTAGAAGCTAAATGGTGGGAAGTTGGGGCTGACCATATTTTGGAGCTGGCATTTCTTAGTTTGCTTGATCTTATATCTTTTCACTCTTTTGTATATTTACCTTCTTTAACCACCCCACAGAGGCCTTCCACTATGCAGCTAGTTTCTTCTCTGGTGCATTAATCACCAAAAGGCTTTCTTATCTTGCAAAGTATGTCCCTAAGGTAGGCAATGAAACATCCTTCCTATCTAGATCTTAAGAACTTTATCATGGTCTCGATAGTCTTTCATATAATCTTCATCACCTCTGTGAAAATGACACTTCTTATCCTTGTCTTGAACTTAAGTTTCTATTTTATTGGCCTTAAATCCTTTAATGGAATTGCCCTTCATCCTGGTCATGACTATCTTCTGTATAGTGTTATTTGGATTAGTGGTTCTGTTATAGGCATCTATTCTTGGGATTTTTATCTTTACTATAGAGGAACATTGGTTATGTTCTTATGAAAAGGAGAATTTGGATCAAGCACGACTCTTCTAACATCTATCCTAGTAATTTGGGATTCTCGTATGTCAGACGCCTATTCACTCTTAATCGTAGCAAATATAGAACATGATGACATAACTATGGACTCTAGTTAAGCCCTCTGCTGCCTGACTACATTCTTCTCACCCTTGATAGAATTTTCAGTATCTTTAAGATCCATCTTCTTCCACCCGAGGTGACCCTTCTCAGGGTTAGCCTTATCACTTGACTTAGGTTTCTCCCTAGTTTTAAGAGGGCCCATGTGATTATTGGCTAATCTCCTGGAACTTCATGGTGTAAGAGTTTGATTGTGGATCAAGTTTTATACATCCTTTAGCAGAGGTCCTATCGCTGTAGTGATTAGTTCATCCACCTCAGTACGTCTTTGAAGTTACTCTTGGCAATCTAGTTCTGATGCTTCCTTAGGGGGAACTAATGCCAGTAGTTGCGTAGTGATAGATATCCCTCCACCCCCTTTGTTTTAAAATGAATCAAATCAATTAGGTAAGTTAATAATGTTGGTTAAAGGATGAATAAATCATCCAAGTTTTGTATAAGCTTCAAAATTGCAGGGCAAGGGTTCGAATCCAACACTGACCCACTTTTGTGTGCAAAATTCGACATGCATCCTCAAGGTTTAAGTCTGATATTTTTACATGGATTTGAAGTTCAAGATGTCAGCTTTCCAAAAAATCAAGTTGCATCCAATTTGGACTTCATTTGGTCATTCAAATCATCAATTAAACCCAAGGTGTTAAAACTGCCCAGCAAGACAAGAAAAGGCACGATTTTGTTTAAATCATAACTTAAGCTATATGATGGCTTAAGTCATGTAATTATACATTTTTGGAATCCTCATGATGTCTACTTTCAATTCCAAGCATTAGTTTTCAATCATACCCACAAGAGGATGAGAGATCAAGGACTTTTCTCAAATCGGTCAGATTAGGCTCTAATCTGCGCGGTAAAATGTTTAAGGCTAATTACCATACTCAAACATGTCCAAACCTTGATTTATTTTGGGGGAGGGGTTTATACACATCCCAAAATGACCCCCATGACCTGAAAACCAAATCATCAATACTTTTCCTAAGCTTAAAAAGTGTTACAAAACCCGGCCAAAACTGCCCCTAAACCCGGTTTAGTGCAAACCGGTTCTTCTTAAACTTTCAGCCGATTTTCTCCATCTTCAAGCAGATTGGCACGCCCCTCTATGCTTGGCACATGTCCCTAGAGTGTATAGGAGTGGTTGCTGCCTTGAAGTTCAAACAATGGAAGAAGAAAAACAAGAAATCTTGTCCCTTGAACCTGATTGGCTAGCCGTAAAGGGAAGCATCACTTTTCATCCAACCAATTGGAATTCAGCAAGGATCTCAGCATGATTAAGCTTAGATTAAAGGTAGATGATTGTATAATAAGTATTAGCAATGTTTTACTTCATGTTTTTAATGTATTAGATTAGTTTAAGATAGCTAGTAATGTAGTTTAGCACAAATCAGCATGTAATTAGCTCCTAATCCTTTTCCTATCTAGTAAGGAAAGGGTGAGGTGTTTCCTTGCTTGTATGCTAGACAAGTTGGCCTTGCTTGCTGCCTATTTAAAGGCACCACATGGCCAAAGGCAAAGAACAACCCATTCTTGAATGATAAAATCAGTTTGAGAGCATTTGTGCTTTCTTCCTTCAAACTCTTACTTGCTTATCCTTAATTAGGCCAATTAAGGTGGTGATTAATTGAGTCTTAACCTAGATTAAGTAGTGTTTCTGTATCTTAATCGAAGTTAAGGGCCCTAAGCTCAAGATTGGTGGTGTTTCTGTATCCAATCCTAGAGTTTAGTTCTATCCAATTCAGTGTTTATACTCAAGGTCTTCAAGTGAGTTAAAGTGAGGTTGCTAGCTTTAATTTTAAGTTAGTAATTCTTAACTTTGGTTCATATTTCCATTCCACACATCCACAACCCTCCACAAATCCATTCCCATGCTTAAAATACCTTTAAAAGACCTAGCATCAAGCCAAACTTCCAAACACCCCCAACCGTGCAAAATCCCACTTCACGGTTTTATCAAACCGAAAAGTGGCACGGTCTACCCGTGCCCATAGGCACGACCATTCCACCTTGAAAACGTGAGGTTTGCCCTTTTGTGCTTCATGTTCTTGATGGTTAATAGCTTGGTTGCATCCCCCCTTGTGTTATACACTTGAATACATCCCGTTCTCTTTTCTTTTCCCATTTAGAATCACTTGATTCTAAACTCCATTTTCCCCTCACATACTTGATGCCTCACAACCATCATTTTGTGTGCTTATTCTCCCTTGTTTTTCCTTGATTGTGTCTTCCTTGGTGTGAAAGCTTGGACTCTCAATTTGAGCCATAGCTAGAGGCCTCGGCGAATACATCACATAGGATCCATACGCTGTAAATCATTCTCCATTACATAGTCTTGAGTTTAAAGTAGTTCATGCCCACCAAGAGTTCCGATAAAGAATTCAATAAGGAGTATTTCTCACTTAAAGAGCCTCTAACGTTCAAATGAGAAGGAGAGTTATTTTTTGGTACGAAGTAAGAAAGTAGAAGAGAGAAAAGCTTACATTGCTTTAGCCCAACCTACCTTTGATGTTGTCTGTAAGCATTACTTATATAAAGGTTCGGTGGAAGTCTATTAAAGATTTTGCATTAGGATTGTAACTCTAACTGGATTAGGTTTCTTTCCTAAATATTTTATCCCATAGATATTTGTCTCCTTATAAGAGATTTATCCAAGATTGTGATACTGTCCATTTTTCCCTAATGTAAGATAGGTTAAGATGAGTTTGAAGGCAATTGGACCTCTCTTAAGCTTCCCTTACAGTGCATACTAAGGCCCAAAGGCAGAAGATTCATAACAATTTAGATTTTCTAACTAGGCTTCACTCATGGATACAAGTTTAGGGCCTGTTCTTTTGGATATTACTTAAATCACTAACCATTTTATCATGCTTTTCACATGATTAAAGTGTCCCAAAAACCTTAAGGTCATTACAAAGATTTCGTTCAAGGCGACATTTAGATGGCAAAATCTTATTTTTAATGTAGTTCCCCATTTTGTTTCTTTTTTCTTAGAAATTAAAACCAATTACCACATAAAATCATTCCAAATGATAGTTTAAGTTAACATGACTCCATCGCCTATGTTAGCCATGAACCAAGAACCATAATAAAACTTATAGGCTTAAAGCTTCAAAAAATAGTTATCTACATTCATATGATTTGAATTAATTGACTACCTTCATTAAAGTTGACAGCATAAGTTAATGTCATGCCTTTCTGAGGCCCAAAGGTGGGAGATTCATAACAATTTAGATTTTCTAACTTGGCTTCATGTTGATATGTTTTTAAACGGGTGAGAGAGGGTGAAAAGTCATCCTCAGAGATGATGTGTGATTAGCTTAAGATTGTCATGATTGAGAAATGGGGTTTCAATTTGAATAACTACATTAAGTTGGTCTAACATGCAAATTACATCTACTTTTTTTACAATTAAGGATCCAAAGCAAGTAATAACAAGGGAAACTAAACTAACCTAGCTAACAACTAACTAAGCACATTTAAATAACACATAGCACACAAGAAATGGGGTGATTGAGGTTTGACATGGCCTATGGCTCGACATAGCCACCAACATAAAACCAACATTCCTCAAGGAGATCATCCTTAAAAGAAATTTAGCCTAAATTACTACTAATCCTAAGAAATACAATAAAAAATGAAGAGAGAGAAGATTATCCGCACTTTGGCATCCATTGATGATAAAATTTTTATGTCCAAATGAACTTTTTATCCACATTCAATAACCAAACACCATAGTCAAGTCCCGTTTTGATCCTCTAGCAATGATTGTTCATGTTTGTAAGAGATCAACCCGAACATTGTGGTATTAATGATCAACGTAGAAAAAGTGGAATGAAGAGAAGAGGTGTTTGAATTTTGAGAGTTGGATTTAGGTCTCAAATCCTTTGGGATTGATACCAAAATATCCTCACAACCCCCAATACATCAAACCCATATTTTGGGTGGATTTAGGATGCTTAAAATAGAGTATTTAGAGAGACTAAGTGTCATACTCGTGTTTTCGATTTGGTTAAAACTTACTAATTTATCTAGTGATTTTGTAAAATCATAATTATATTATTTTAGTTAAGATAGATTAATATTGGTGCACTTATTTAAGTAGGTAATTTTATTAAAAATGAAATTCTTATTATTAGCTTTGAAAATTCGCGACACATATTTTACGAGCATAAGTGAACACGTCGACGAATATTAGGCCGAGTGAAATTAGTGGGTCCAAATAGATCGTCGAGTATTAGAAATAATTGATGTAATTTTGGGCTAGTTGGATTGTAATAGACTAAAAACAGGGGGGAGGCTGGAGCCCCTTTAGGAAGGAAGATAGAAGCAAGAGGGGGGTTTCTGTTTCCCCAATCCTAGCGACCGTCTCCATGACCACCGAAGAGAGAGGGAGAGAGAGATCAAAAGATCGAGGAAGAGAGCGATAAGGTTGGTGGTTGTCACCGGTGCGGCGACAGCCGGGGTGTCAGCTAGCATTGTACCTAGTTCATCGTGCTTCACGCAGCACCCCAATGACAAGGGTGAGGAAAGAGCGTAAGTAGAGAGAGTAACCTGGGAGGAGGAGAACAGGGCTTTAGTGAAGTTGGGTTAGAAGAAGGAGAACCAAGCAAGACTGGCAGCAAGAAGAAGAGGCTCGAATCTAGCCCTAATTTACCCAATTAGCCTAAGAGTTGGGTCCTTTAGCTTGGATTTATGGTGGGTGATTGTTAATTCCCTAAACCTGTTAGTAATTTTGAAGTTTTCTAGTTTGGTTATGAAAAGGTGATTAGGTTCTTGAATCGGATTGTGGTAGAATTGAGAAATTATGGGAAGGATGTGAACTGAGGGAGTTGATTGAGATCGTAGGGTTGAAATTGAGATGCTTTTGAGGATTTTTGTGGGTAGTGATGTGAGGATGGAGTTCGGGTTCACATGATAAATCAATAAATTCAAAAAAGCGTATTGCTAAGTTTTTAATGCTGTGTTATTACTTATTAATTGCCAAAATCTGGTTGAAGAATGCTAATGAATCGATTTATGGTCTATTAGGCTTGGATTCGTGTGTGCGCTACGTGTGTATGTATGGACTTAATTTTATGCCAAACTAATGCATTCCTAGTTGATCCAAATTGCTTGTTTTGTTTAAAGGTCTCAAATTGAATGATTTGTGAACTAAGATTCTGTTTACGATTGAACCTTGCTTGATTCACTTTAAGCATGCCCTATTGATCTTATATGGAAGCTTTCAAATAATTGAATCCCTTGAGTAATTAGCTCAAGAGTTGTTTGCTTGTTACAATGACTAAGCAACGTCCTGATTACTTAAACAAGTAACTTGAACATTCAAAAATCCCTTGATCTTCCATAAATTGTTCAAATAAACTATTGAGTTGGAAAACAATGTGAATTATGAACAAATATGCTTACAATATGCTTAAAAGCATGTATTGATAAGTGTCCACATGAATTGCTTTAATATGTCAAGTGTATTGAGTTATGTGTTTGATAATGACTGCTAGACCATTCATTTTATAAGAATGCTTTTAAACAAAATTGATTATGAGTAAGTTGTAGGCTTGCAAGCTTTTCAGACGAGTTTTTAACATCACTTCCTTTAAAAAGAGAATGCGTACTTGGTCATTAACTCATTTACAAGCATAGCTTACCGAAATGAGTGGTTACATGTTTGTTATAAATTGGTTTGAGTTCATTAAGGCATTTTGGCCTTCTTGAAAATAGAAATGGCATTGTTGTGATACAATGGGAACTTCTATGCAAAACATGTTGAAAATGAGATGTATCTAAAATGTTTTGGGTTAAGAGGATAGTGCTAGTGAATTCCTAGGGAGCAGACCCGAAGTGGGAACCCTAGAGGACCTTGATGAGGGTTTGACGTAAGTTTAGGGAGCAGACCCAGTAAGCGGGAAACCTAATTCCTAGGGATCAAACCCAGAAGTTAGAACCCTAGAGGACCCTGACGAGGGTAAAACACAAGTTTAGAGAGTAGACCCGGTATGCTGGAACTCTAATTTGTAGGGACTAGACCTAAAAGTGGGAACCGTAGAACACCCTGACGGGGTTAAATACCCATTGAATATGAAAGGCCCCAAACATTACAATAAAATGTGATTGATGATGTCACTTGAACGAGCACAAACATAAGAATCCAAAGCCCATTGAAATGATTTCGTACTTGTTAAGTGATGAAAACTCCTCATTCGAGGACTATGCTAGTGAAAACATTAGAAAAGTACATTTACTCTTGAAAGGAGCTTTTATTGAATTCCAAATGCTCTTCTACTGAACAACGACTCCTTTACAAGTGCTTACTTTGATTTAAGTGATAGTGCTTGCTTTTTATGCTTTAATCCCTTTTTGTTTCTGAAAGGACCCCAGTGGGTGACTTTAACTCAATTCCTTGATGCTAAGTGTTTATGTGTGTACTAAAGGCTCTATTGTTCTTAATGCTTGGATTATAGCTTGAGGCAACTTGCTATTAAGCCATTTTTGCCTGTTATGTGATGTAAAACAAGTGTAGTTTATATGATTAGTTGTAGGCATTATACGTTAGGTAAGTTAAGAATTCTTATGTGTAGAATGGGAGAAGGAAAGAGGCGTTATTTGAATCGTGGGAATTACAGAAGTATTGATGGATATGAGAGACCTTGTATGCTTATTATGTGATATTAAATATCAATCATGTGTGATTGCTACTTAAAGTATTATGTGCAACTGTTTTGTTTTCTTGGGGTTGAGAATCACTCGCTCAGCGTGTGGTAGCTTATCCCCTATCTATTTCCATTTTCCTACATTTTTGATGTGATAGGTAGAAGTTGATTCATGTAAGTTGAGTTGAAACCGCTTTCTTGCTTTGGATAAGGAGTTATGTATATGTATATCATGATTTGGATGTTGTAATTCATGTATTCATAGGTTCTTTTACATATGTAGTTAGTTTCTGTAGTTCATGTAATACACATTGACTAGTTATTGCTCTGTATGGTCGAGTAAGCCAATCATCTGAATAGCCGTTGTTTGGTTTGGTTGTTTTCAATTGTTTTTAGGATGATGCCCAGTGCTCCGAATGTGTGATCCATTAAGCTATACCTTTGATTTTCTTCTTTTTATTGAACTTTATACTTGGTGTACTCCCGGCATGTGGCCCGTAGAGTTGTGGTCTCTGGTGTGTTGCCATTGAGTTAGTTGGTTATGTCTTTTATGTGTTATTAATTGTAAGCACATAATATAAGGCTTCAAGCCTAGTTTATGGTCAGGTTTTAGGCGAAAATCTATCAGTTTCGTGCCAGAATTTTAGAAGTCATTAACATCCCTAAACATAAGGGATAGGGGTGTTATAGATGGTATCAGAGCAAGGTCCTGCAACCACAGACTGCGACCTGAGTCTTGCATTTCAAATAGCTATCTAAGAACGTCTTTACGATGATGTGGGATATGTATTGTTTTTGTGAACAAATGTGGTTTTGGTATGATTGTTGGCGTAATTGATTAACTAAGTGCGACTTGAGTGAGCTGATTGATTGAATAAGTGAGCCATTTGCTAGAGGATAGGCTAAATGACTTGTATTCTCACGAATAAGCTAAGTGTTGGCTCAATCAATAATTATTTTGTATGTGCACCTTGGTGATTTAAATCAAAATTTCAAAGTATGCTTGGTTTGAACTCAGAAAATTTAAAAAGTCTTAACTCTAAGCTCATGCTTTTCCCCAAAGGTGCGATTTGCAACTTGGGCCCTACAATGGAGCGACAGATGTACCCAATGTTATAGAGGTCCTTCAAGCCAACCAAATTTGGAGATCTAATTTAGTCAAGGAAGTTGAAATTTGCCTACCAAAATCCAAGAGATGACCCACATTTTGCCAAGGTCACAAATAGAAGATCCCGGGTTCGAGTCCGTATGCAAGCACAATTTTGTGTTCAAGATTACTTAGGCCTCCTTCAGTTTTAAGTCTAATATTTTTGCTTTTTTGGGTTCCCAAGGAAGTTATCTAGCAAGGCCAGGTAACAAGTTTAGGTTAAGTCAAGTGCAAAGTGAAGCATCAAAGCCATTTTGTAAACCGTGCCAGATTAGCACCTAATTTGCCCAGTTTGCTATGATGGATGTTTTAAGCTACCTAGGGCTAATTTAATCTTGGTTTCCTAATAGAGAGGGTTTGTTAACATGCTGATGTTTCCCCTAAGCGAGGAAATCTAGTCTAAATTAGCTTGAAGCAAAGAAAAGAACCTGCTAAACAGCCAAAGCAATCCAGCTCTTGCACCCGATTGGTTCTCAAGTTGGTTACGCCTACCTTTTTGGTCCATTAAGCAACCTTATTATATATAATTGGTAGTTAAAGGTGGTTGGAAACATTGTCATAACCACTTTTGGGCCTAGTAAAGTGTTTAGCCACTAGAAAGTTAGGAAAGAAAGGCAAGTGCATCCAAATTGGCTAGCCATAAAGGGAATGTCTCTAGCAGTCTTTGTCTCTCGCCATCATGTGCAAGCAACCCTCTAAAGCTAATTGATATGCTTAGGGATGATTTTAGTCATTGACATTTTACTTTGCTAGGTTCATTGAATTTAATTAGCTTAGTTAAGCGTGCTTTATACTTAAACTTCATTTAAGCTAGTTAGAGGTTTCCTAAGCATTGAAAAACCTCTAGTCCTTCCTAGGCAACATGGGAACATTTATGTAAGGAAAGAAGAGAGCTTATTTTGTACACACACATTGAATATTGAATGAGAAGTTGAGCTTTGCTCCTTAAACCGAAATCAAGTCCTTTACTTCCTTATCCTAGCTTTGGCCGAGTTAGGTGGTGATCAAGTGAGTCTTAACTCTAGTTTAGGTGGTGTTTTTGTATCCTAATCAAGGCTAAGGATCCTAAGCTTGTTCTCGATGGTGAAATCTGTATCTAGGAATGGGTTTTGATTCATTCTGTCCTATAGATTGCATTCGAATGCACTTGAACTCAAGCTAGAATTAAGTTTGCATTCTTAGCTATCTTTACATTCTCTTTGAGTGTGAGTTTTGTGTACGTGCACCCATCAACTTTGGTATCAAAGCTAGGTTTCTCCTTGGCCTCGAAACCAGGCTCTTCGTGCCCAAATCAGCTCCAAACACATTCCCCAAATCAGATTCAAACACAACCCGTTTTTATCATGAGTGCTAGCATGAGTTTAGAAGAGAAACTAGAAGTTATTTTGAAGAATAACCAAGCCATTTTAGCTTCCAATCAAGAAATTAAGGATTCTAATCAAGAAATCAAGGCCTAAAATGAGTACTTGAGAAGGAAGCTTGGTGATTTAGTGAAGCAAAAAATAGAAAGTGCTAGCCAGTCCCACCGGCTCTGTTCAAAGTGAGGAGGATGAGGCTGCAAGCAACCCTCTAAGTTCTTCTAGTGAGGAGGAACCTGTTACAAGGGTAAGGAGAGAATGAAGACAACTAGCCAACTCTAATGACTTTAGAGTTGAAATCCCTGAATTTGATGTCAAGCTTGATCAAAATAAGTTTCTAGAGTGGATGCATTCAGTTGAATGCATCTTTGAGTACAAGGATGTTCCTAAAGACAAGAAGGTTAAGTTGATTGCTCTTAGGCTCAGAAAGTCTGCTTCACTTTGGTGGACAAACTTATGTGCCAAAAGAGTGAGGAATCGAAAAAGTAAAATTAGAACTTGGGAGAAGATGCAGGCCAAGCTCAAATCATGGTTTTTGCCCCCAACCTACGTTCAAGATAGCTATTCCCAACTCCACAACCTAGCCCAAGGAATCCTCAATGTTGAAGAATACAAGAGAGCGTTTAAAAAACTCTTGATCAAATGTGACATCCAAGAACCATAAGAGCAAACCATAGTTAGATACTTGGGAAGACTTTATCCTAGGTATGCTAATGTGGTTGATTTACAACAATACTCAACCTTTGATGAGGTGTGTGTCCTAGCCCACAAGGTTGAGTAGCAAAGGAAATCAAGGCCCTTTGAACATGAGTTTGCTAAGCCCCCGCCCCAGGACCAACCCTTTAACAAGGGGAGTCCCATTCCCTTTCGTACGCCTAAGGCACCAAAGCCCCTTCCACCCTACAAACAACCCAAATTCCACGGAAAGCCTACCCCTCAAAACAAACCCAATCCTACCCCTTTAATCATTAGAAGGTGTTTTAAGTGCCTAGGGCTTGGATATAGAGCCGCAGACTGCCCAAATAGAAAGGTGATCACTTTGGCTAAATGGGAGGCTGTGAAGGAGCATGAGATTGAGGAGGAAAAGGAGGAAGATGATGAGGGTGAGATGCTTGCTCTAAGGAGAGTCTTAAGTTGCCAAAAGGGAGCTAAAGATGAGTAAAGGGAGAACATATTTCATTCTAGGTGTACGGTTCAAGGAAAAGTTTATTTAATGATTATAGATGGAGGGAGTTGTGCTAATGTAGTCTCACTTAGAATGATTAAGAAGCTCAATCTTTAAGCTATGACCCATCCCCATCCTTACAACATCAAATGGCTAAATCAAAGCAAGGGGTTACAAGTTAACTCCTGGTGCTTAATCTCTTTTTCTACTGGAAAGAACTACCAAGATGAGTTATACTGTGATGTGATCATCGTGAGTGCATGCCATATCTTGCTAAGTAGGCTGTGGTTATATGACTGAAAGGTGATGCATAATGGTTTCTTAAACACTTTTTCCCTAAAGGGGGGGGGGAAGATGATCACCTTAGTGCCTTTTTCCCCTTCTGAACTCCACAAAAACAAACCCCAAAAGCAACTAGAACATTCTGACATGCTACTTACCCTTTGTGGACCTTTCTTAAAATCTTCATATCATGAGTTTAGAGCTTTTAAAGAGTGGATATTAAAAATCCAGGAGGAGTTCGAAACCACCTTACCAAGCCATCCCTTAGCCATTTCCTTACTCCAACGTTTCAACCATCTTTTTGTAGAGGAGATACCCTGGGGTTTGCCCCCAATGAGAGACATCCAACACCACACTAATCTTATCCCAGGATCTATTCTTCCTAATAAGCTAGCTTATAGGATGAATCCCAAGGAAATTATGGATATTCAATACCAAGTTGAAGAAATAATGTCCAAAGGGCTAGCACGTGAGCCATTAAGCCCATGTGTCGTACCTGCCCTCTCAGTTCTAAAAAAGGATGGAAGCATGAGTATGTGTGTGTATAGTCGTGCTATTAACAAGATTACCATCAAGGATAGGTATCCCATAGCTAGACTTGAGGATATGTTGGATGAGTTACATGGTTCCTAAGTGTTTTCTAAGATTGATTGTTAAGCCAAAAATCATGCATTGTTTTAATAATTATTTCGAATATATTGTATATATTATTTCGTCTAATTTACTTTATTTTATATATTTTTCAGGACTTGCATTAATTAAATAAAGAGGAGCAGAGAGGACGTCGAAGTTCGGGTTTTACACGATTGGTTATAAAGAGGGTCAAAAATTAATAATTTATGAAAAATATTATTTCCATAATTATTTAATTGGGCTAGGGTTTCAAGAGTTGGAGAAGAGCTAGAAGTCCTGAGGGAGAAGAAGTCTAAAGAAGAAAGGAAAAAGGAAACCCTACTCACTAACCCTAATTACCATCACCATAAATCATACTCATCACCACCATCATCATGAATCTCCATCTCCTTCCTTCCTCAGCCATACCACGCAGCCCTTTCCTTCACCATCACCCTCACGTAACCCCCTTCTTCCTCCTCCTCATCTCATCACTATCATCTTCTATCCTCATACCATTGGCTTCTTCCTCCTCCAATTAACCACGCAACCATCATCTTCCTCTTCCTTCCCCATCATCATCATCATCACGGTTCATCGAAAGCCTCAGCAGCTGCTTCTTCACGGCAAAATCCCCAACTCCACGATTTTGTCCATCACCTCCTTGTCCTTGTCGTGATCACCATCATCTACCCACGCCTCATCCTCACGGCACCCCTCACCGTGGCAACCTTCATCTCTTCACCATTCTTCGTAAATCAGCCCCTCCATAATCACAAATCATCATCACCATTCTCATCCATAAGATCACGGCTGCCCATTATAAAAACCAAGTAGCAGTTTCTTATTTCTTTTTTTTTTCTTTTTCTTTTGTCATGCTTTAATTTATTTTATTTGTTTAGTTTATTATTAAACATGAAAACTTCGCTAAATTATTGTGATTTAATTTTAAATATGAGTGAGTAATTTTTTTTCTTAGTATAATCTTCTTGAAGCCATGCTAAATTTATTATTTTTGAAACAAGTCTTATGCTTTATTGCCTAGTTGATTCATATTCATGATTCTATAGCGATTAGCGTTTATCGTTAATGATATTCGTGTTAAATTAATTAGAATGCATGCTAGTTAGTTTATTATGATTTCGATTGATAGTTAGAAGACTATAATACGTGAAAGTTATAGTCTTTTAAGCTTTGGTATCACCCTAATTAATCATGGATAGCTCAAACCCATCTCTTTTAATTAGGTAATCGCTTTAGATCTTTGTTAATTCGATTTGCTGGTAAATTGGTTACAAAGAGTTAGATGATATTTTTCTAATATGTAATGCTCTAGTTTGGTTAAATTCTTGCACTGGTGTAAGGGTTATCAAAACTAGTAGGGTTTATATTAGGGCTGGACCTAATTAAACTAGAATCTAAGGAAAAGCGGGGAAGAACCGCTGGTGGATGTCTTCTACAGTTTAACTGATGAATGAAATTAACTTGTGTGTTGATGATAAATATTAATTTGTATGGCAGATTGAGATTATACTAAGTATTCTTCATAAATTTGACAACCTTAATAATTATTTGTTGCTTATAGTTAATTTGGTTTGTTTGGTAATTTTTGTTTCATTTTATTGGTTACCATATAATTTCAATCAACCCCCCCAGAAATATCAGTCTTTTAGGAGTGTCTAGGTAATTTTAGATAGCTTAGATTTTGATTTTTAGAGTGGTTATAATTTTAGATTGATTTATATTCAGTTTTAGTATTTAATTACCGGTTTGTTAGAACTTAGACTAAAAATAGTTATTTTTGTTATTTTTCAATTTTAATTAATTCCTAGGGTTTATATAGTGTCCTAGTCTGCTCATATTCAATTTTGTAATTTTTGGAAGTTATTTGATAATTTTTCAGAATTATTTTGTGAAATTAATAAGTGCAGGTTTTCAGGTTATTAATTCTGAAAATTTCGATTTTTAATTTTAATTCACGATTATTAGGTATTTTTAAGTCCAAAAAATTGTGTCCTAGAATTAGGGTAACTTTCTTGATTGTTTTCGTATTTATATTTATGCATTTTATTTTATTTCTAATTTCAGATTTATTATTCTGCTTGATATTCTGTGCTAATTTTCTGATTTGATTTTTATGAAATTAATTAGATATAATTTAGAATTTATAAGCTTATAGACCTGAATAATAATATTTTACGTTACTGTTTGAAATTTTTAATATTTATTTTCCGACTATTATTTGTCGTTGTTGATTTCTAATTAGAATTTTAGTTACTATTCTGTTTTTATTTTTCTAAATTATTTAGGGAATCTTTTGACTGTTTTATTTCCAGAATATAATCCAAAATATTTAGGGCCATCATTGGGTGTTTTTCCAGATTTTTATTCATTAGATTTTAATTATTTTAGAATTATTAAGATTGGAGTTAATAAATTGGATTAGTAAAATCATTTAGGATTAAGCTAGCCTTTTCAAAACAATCTTTCCTCGTGGATCGATCCCTACTTCCCTATGCTATAAAAGGTATTTAATAACCAAAGTAGTGGTTAAGTTTGTAGCTCTCGACAAGCTTTACATTGATCTATGGAGTGGTTACTACCAAATCAGAATTAGAAAAGGTGATGAATGGAAGGTCGCATTCAAGACTAAAGGAGGATTGTTTCAGTGGATTTTCATGCCATTCGGTCTATCCAATGCCCCAAGTACCTTTATGAGGTTAATGAATCAAGTATTTAGACCTTACATTAGTAAAGTTATGTTAGTTTACTATAATGATTTTTTGATTTATAGCAAGAATAAACAAGAGCATCAAGACCATCTAATTCAGATTATGTTAGTTCTTGAACAAGAGAAGTTGTTTGGTAACCTCAAGAAATGCACCTCTTTCTCACATGAGGTGGCTTTCCTGGGTTGTATTGTCAGTGGTCATGGTATTAAGGTAGATGAGAGCAAGATTGAGGCTATTCAAACATGGCCTACTCCACAAAGCGTTCATGATGTATGTAGTTTCCATGGACTTGCTTCCTTTTATAGGTGGTTCATAAGGAACCTTAGTCAATTATGGCTCCCATGGCAAAGGTTGTTAAGGGTACATCCTTCAAATGGACCCCCAAAGCCCAATCTTCCTTTGGAAAAGTCAAGAGAGGCTAAGTCAAGCACCGGTGTTAGCTTTACTGTGTTTTGATAAAGTCATTGAGATTGAATGTGATGCATTTGGTGTGGGTATAGGTGGTGTTCTTACTCAAGAAGGAAAACCATTAGCCTTCTTTAGTGAGAAACTATGTGATTCAAACGAAAGTATTCCACCTATGAGAGGGAGTTTCATGCGATTGTGCGTTGCCTAGACCACTGGAGTCATTATCTAGTGGCAAGTGAGTTTATTTTATGTTCTGATCATGAAGCTTTGAAGTATATTCAAGGCCAACACAAGTTAAACTCACGGAACACAAAGTTGGTTGAGTATCTCCAGTTCTTTCACTTTATAATCAAGCAGAAATAAGGAAATCTCAACTAAGGAGTCGATGCATTATCACGAGGTATTTCTCCTATTTTAGTTAGATGGTTGTATTATGGGTTTTAAGCATCTAAAGTGTTTATATTCTGGAGATGAAGACTTGAGGGAGCTATATTCAGTTTGTCAAAAGTACCCTAAAGGTGATTTTTTGCTGCAAGAAGGATTCTTGTTCAAGGGTACTCGCTTATGCATCCCAAAGTGTAGTACTCGTGAAATCTTGATTAGAGAAGTTCATGGAGGTTCACTAGCTGGTCATTGTGATGAGAACAAGAATATTACCATGCTAAGGGAGCATTATCTATGGCCATCCATGGATAAGGACATTCATAACATCTTGAGGACGCGTAGCACATGTCAAGTGGGTAAAAGTCACTCATTACCTCACGGTTTATACACACCTCTACCCGTTCCTACTCTTCCTTGGGTTGATGTGAGTGACCACTGCCGCAAGCGCACAAGTATTCGTAGTATAGATAAAAAGATAACTCCTTAGGGACCAGTGTAATTTATCGAGTTTGGTCTACCAAAATATGCTAAGTAAAATTCTAATTCAAGAGGGTTTGATTAAACAACTTCTAATTCATTAATTTTAAATCAATTAAGGAAACATGCCTAGGAATTCATGTAGTTATGAAAGTTGATTGGATCAAAATGATAAGGATGTGCTTTTCTCCAACCAGTTAATTTCGCAGATTTGTAATCTATCAAAAAATTTAGTCTATTCTTTCGAACTCAACCAAATTTGCCTAAACTAAGCAAAAGTCGTTCTTTCAAGCTAATTTGTCTTAATCCAAGCTAAACATCTTTGATTACATTCTATGTCCTCCTAACATGCAAATCCGTATTTCAAGATGACATTATGTCAGAATTTATCAAGCAGTCTAACAATCAGATGTCGCCTTTCAGTTTTTCACTCAATTGTTTCAAGTGTGCAAGCAAATTTGGCAAACAATCCACTCACAACATTATAATTACTTGATAGAACAGAATCAAACCAATCATGAAAATAAGCGCAATTCTTTAGATTAAAACATGATCCAACTATACTTTCACAAACTACTTAATTCCTGGACAAAATAAAAACTACTCGCTCATGATTAAGGATTAAACAACTAACCAATGTTTTGTGAAATCTGAGCGGAAGGGCTTGACTGAGAATAGCCTTCAACCAAGGGCTTCAAACCGCCTCAAGATCAAACATTCACGCATAATATTTCTCACCAATATAAATGCCAAACTAAAAATCTAAACTAATAAGAATAAAAATTTGAGAAAAGAAGATAAACTATGCTACTCTTGCTTGCTTTCTATCTATATCTCTATGCGTATGCCTTCCTCTTCTGCTGCTGAACGAAGCCCTTTTATTAGAG
This sequence comes from Selenicereus undatus, assembly GCA_017589665.1. Taxonomy (NCBI): domain Eukaryota; kingdom Viridiplantae; phylum Streptophyta; class Magnoliopsida; order Caryophyllales; family Cactaceae; genus Selenicereus; species Selenicereus undatus. The sequence goes on along the minus strand of JACYFF010010365.1, from coordinate 61,350,166 downwards.
AGCTAGGACATTTTTAGCCACATAGTCGAAGGAAGACAAAGAGGCAACAGTTTCTCAATTCATCACGGACCGTGGCATACACCACGGCCCAATCGTGGTCTCGGCTGGAACCGGTTTTCTGCTCTTTTCGTAGTCCACGGGCATAGCATCACATGGGTATCCGTAGGGGAGGTCAAAATACGTTAAGGGTCAAATACTGGGTAAAAAGGCCTAAAATCCTATAAAACATATCAAACAACCATACCCAAGCATAAATTGAGAATAAAAGTATAAATAATAACATTAAACACATAATTCTCCTAAAAATGTGGCAAAATAACCCTAAAAATGATGTATACGTTAAGCACTTATCAAACTCTCCCATGCTTAAACTGTTTCTTTTCCTCAAGCAATGCAAAGAAAAACAAAACTGTGCGCAACCTCCTCAGGATAAACATAGGTAACCTTCAAAATGGCAAAGTTGATCAAAAGGTAGCCCAAAAAGATATAAGAATCATTAACAAATAGATTAGGGAATGAAATTTCCGAAAACCTTTTGATAGACCACAATGTCAAACGTGAATCAATCTTCCCAAATTGTCAAATATAGTCATTCCAACATATGAAACAAGTAAGGTTAGCAAGGCCGGTAGAACCTCCTATAGTTATATGGCACTCATCCCTCATGTGTTTGATAATAATGAAGGTTCTCTCAATTCTCACTCCTTGGACTCAAATCTACCATAAACTTGACAAGACTCTCAAATTCACCATCACTAATATGCAAACGCACCAAACAATCATGAGGACTTTCATAGGGTTGTAATGGGGCCATGGCTAGAGGTAAGAGGGGAACAAATGTTTTGGAAGTGAGGAGCTAGAAGTTAGTGACTAAGAGCTAAACAATTTTGATGCATCATACTACATCCTTCTTAGACTATTACAATTTGTCAACAAAATACATCCCTTATTGAAGAGAGAAAGAGTCGAAAATTACAAATAATTTATAATCCCAACAAGGCTAACACTTTCTTCCGTTTTTTTCCTATTGTTTCCCCCTTTTTTCATGTTCCTTTCTTTTTTTTTTTTCGATTTTGTTTTTTGTTTACAAAAGGGATGGACAAGGGGAAATCCATAACGAACCTTAAATTCTAACTCTTTTCTAGACTTTGTACAGTGAAAAAGGGGATTTTTCAAAATATCACATCCCTTCACCAAACATGCAAAATTCACTAAAAGATAACAATCCACCTTACTTCAAAAACTTAATGTGGATCTTATATGTAGTTTTAAAACCCTTTTTACTTGCAAGTGCACAAGGTTAACTATAGACTAGCGAGTATAAGGTGTCGATCCCACGAGGAACGATAACGATTTTTAAAATTTACCTTTCCGATTATAAAGAATAATTTAATTTCAAAGTTGGATTATCAATACAAATTGACCAACAAAATGAAGAGCAAATAAGTAGTAAAGTACAGAGAAATCAAATAGGAGAATGTTCTAGGACTTTGGATTTCACCTTTGATGCCAATATTGATTTACTAATTTGAATGGGGATTCAATTTGTCTCTTGTTCAACCTAAACTACAAGCATTTGGCCATGAATTAAAAAGACGATTATAATTATAAAGTGACATAATTTATCTAGTGGTTTAGCATGAGTTATTCTTTTTAGACATAATTCATCTAATTTCTAGCATAAATTATTCAATTTAAACAATTATAATTTTAAGCCCAAATTGCATAATCATCATATTAGCCTACAAGGTCTAATATTCATTTGAGATAGCAAATGAAACTAGTGTCATTAACATGATTAAACATTAGTGTTAAGCTGCATAAGTAGATGATGATCAAATATAAACTCAAGATTATGCAAAAGAGACAAAAATAACCCCATAAGAAATTAGCAAAAGAATATTATTACCAGTGATCCATCATAGTCCTAGAAATGAGCAGTTTAGTCGGCCATAGTTAGGGAAAACACCATTGAAATTGGTATATTTCACTTGCTATGTCCAAACCTTATACTCAATTACACAAAATTATGAAATTTGGTGTAAACTTTCAAATTTGACTCACAAATGAGATGAGAAGAGAAGAGAAAAATAGCTAACAAAGCTTATTTTCTTCTTAACCCCTCAACCCAAATGATCTTGTCTTATAAAGACTCTCAAAAAAAAAAAAAAAATGAAAGATGAAAGGACAAGAAGATGCTTGAGTGAGAAAATGGATAAATGTGTGTGTGTATGGATATTTCAACCTATGGCCCTTTTTATAGCGGAAAATCCACCCCTTAGGATACCCACAAAATTAATGGGAATTAATTCCAATTAATTTGGGATGTTACATGCATGGTCATGACTAGTCAAAAGTGTAGAATTAATCAAAAATTAACTAGCTTTGACTAGGTTAGCAATTAGCCATGTGGGAAATTTAGAAAAAGGAGTGGGTTGCCAAAGAGGAGTTGGATGAATGCTGATGGGCTACTAGGATAGGCCCAATTGATTTGTGAGAGAGAGGAAGATAAGAAGAGGAGCTGGGTAGTGGAAGATGGCTGTTGGGCTTCGGTTGGGTTGTCTGAACAGGCCTACACGGCTGGTGAGAGAACAGGGAGTTGTTGGGCTTGAGCTTGGACTTCAGGCCTTGCACATGTTGGAGGTTTGAGTAGAATTAATCAATTCCACCCAAATTCTTCTATATTTATTTTACCTGAAAATCACATAAATTATGCATTATTTACTCATAAAAATATATTTCAAAGACTTAAAAGTAGGTAAAATAAAGGAAAAAATTACATATAAAATATGAATTATCAGTGCCCTATCAAACTTGATGCAAAAGAATGAAAAGCTTCTTTAGTGTTGGCTTAATGGTAAGACAAGTATTTGGCCATGGGCTATAATAGGAGGTTCAAATTAAAAAAATTGGATATAGGCTCAAAGGGGCTAGCAAGGGATACAATACACAACAAAGGTGGCTATTTGGCCGTTGGGTTTAACAAATCAAAGAAAAATGCCTCAATCATATTGGCTAAATGCATATGCAAAATGTGATCTTGAATGAGAATCAAAGCAAGTTTTAAGGAAATGACATCATGGAAGAGTCACACAAGAAAGAAAATATGAGACTAAATTGATAAATAGCCTCTAAAAGCTCAAAGCCTCACTGGACATGTACCAAGGTCATGACTAGGTCATTAGTAAACATATACCAAAATTCATGTAAAGGCTCATGGGGTAATAAACTCACACTCGACATGTGGTCAAAAGATAGAGTTCATTACAAAAACTCATTCTCAAACATTTTTATGCTGAATTTAGGCAAATCAAATGATCAGAGTAAACAAAAGAAGTCTACCAAATCTAGAAAGATCATCATCAGAGGATTTTTTTTAATTCTCTGCCTTTTTTTTTGCTTTTTATGAATGCTCCTAATAACAATGCTAACTAAAATGCAAAAGAAACTAATAAAAGAAAAACTAAAATGCAACCTAGAATGAAAAGAAAACTAAATGCACTACTGAAATACTGCTAAACAAAACTAAAACCTAAAACAAAAACTCAAAAAATCTATCACTAACAACATATGCAAAGCACAAGCATACCAAACCAAATCTAGCATCAGACGCCAAATATAATGACTAACTCCGCCATGCCTGAATCACACATTGCCCTCAATGTTGGCATATAATAGAAAAAGCAAAAGGGGTAGCATAGAGCAATCAAAAAGGAGGTGGTGGTGGAGGATGGGGTGGTTGGCCATAGGAGACATACCAATCCTGCCAGGCCTCTAGACATGCCCTATAGTCCTGGAAATATTGTGTCTGGGTAGCTCTTGGACAAAATCCCAAAGAGTGGCGTTCTCAGAAGCAACAAATGCTCGAAGGGAAACTTACTCCTCTTGAATGGATCTAAGGGTGCCTTTGAGGTTAGTATAGTTAGAGGGGGTGGTTGAGATGAAAAACTAGGTTCGACTTGACTAGAATGAGGGGCTGGATGATAGGGTGCGGGTCAAACAATCTCATCATTAGCAGGTACCTAATAAAGTTAGCACCGTGAAGTAAGGTGGTTCTATCGGCATTGGGAAGGAGCAAAAGCCGGTTCCTAGGGTAAATCCAACATAAATGCCCATCCTCAACTTTACATATGTTTATAATTTCAAAAGCAGCTTGATCAAGCCGCTCAGACCCGAAAACTCTATCTTTAGGATTGGGTTTGTTAGATCTTAGAGTATCCTACCACAAGAGGGGGGGTGAATTGTGGTGTCTGATTTTCGCGTTATATATGACAAACACCTCTGTGACTTGTTTGCAGAGGGTGTTTTCAGATGTAGCAAGAGCGAAAATTATCAAGATAGATGCGGAAATTAAAGCACACACAATTTTTCACGTGGAAAACACCTCTAGCCCAACTGAGGTGTGAAAAACCACGACCTACCTCGTGTAGGATTTAACCACTTCACTAAACCGGGCTTAACACGTTACAATTGCAACACACCTTGTTACAACCTTGCAACCACGTAATCTCCTTCTCAAGGCAGATTACACCACGTCCAAATCTCACCAGATTAGACACGTCCAAAGTCCACACGACTAGGACACACTCACTCACTTTTGACTGATCTGAGATCAAGGTCAAGAACACCTTACTGGGGTGCTTCTCACTAAGCAGATGTAAGGTACAAATGAAGATCCTATTATGCCAATATATTGAAAACTTGCTTTAAACACAACTTGAACTGGTTTTTCTTTTCTCAAGTGAAGCTCAGAAATTCTTTTCACTAGAAAAACCTCTTTTCAAATTTTGCCTTTTGGGAATGTTGCGTTTCAAGATTTCTTTTTGCTTTCTTCTCTCTATTGCTCAGTATATCTCCGTATCTCTGTGAAAACGGAGATGTTTTTAACCAGAAATTCCAACGGTCAAGAACCAAGGAGAGGAAAGGAAATCACCTAAGTTTGGAAGGTGATTTTTCAAGAAAAAAAAAACTCCCAACGGCTAGTGATAAAACATTTCCCAAAATCTAAGGGATTTGTTATCTTAAGAGATAACCTTTATCTCCTTATAGCCGTGGGTTAGCTTTAAGTAAGGCAACCAGAAATCTTTAGCATTTTAAAAACTTTATCACATCCGAAGATATGGGCAGAAAAAAATCTTCCAATTTTGGCAAATCTCCCAAAATCTATTTTCCCAAATCTCCTATAAAATATTCAAGAAATATTTTTTCCAGAAGAATAACATTTGAAAATATTCTGGAGATTTTGGCCAACCGAAATAATTTTTTTCAAAGATAATCGGGTATGGCCACTTCAGGTCAGAAACACCCTAGGCACCCTGTTTGCAGGGTTGTTCGCAGTGTGGTGTTCTGAGGCACTTTAGCACGAATACCGATTCAAGAGATGTTTAAAAAGCTTCTTCAATATTGGCATATTAACAAGAGTCTAAATAAATAAAGCCTATGTACCCAAGACTTCTTGTTTTGAACTAGTCATCTTGTCCAAGATCTGTATAGATGCCGTGAGCACCAAGGTCACCTTCTTTGCTGGGATTGTTCTTTGTCTTGCTAGACTTCATGAATTGCTTCTCGTACAATCAACTCAATCATATCATGGAGGTGGTGATCTTGAGAGTGAACCATTAGGTATGAGACCTGTTTTCAAGGCGTGTTCTTAACATTCAACAAACTGGTTAATGCGCATTGTTGAAAACATGTTCTCAGCACATTGTTGAAAACATGTTCTCAGGACTTGTTCTCAACAATCAACAAGTTAAAGCACATTGTTTGAAAACATCTTGTTTGGAGCAACATTGCTTTAGGTTTGTTATCATCAAAACATAATAATGGTTTCAACAGGGTTTAACACCAAAAAATCTAGCAATAGTAGTCACAATACCACCAATGACTATCCTACCTTTAGTGCTAACAGCAGCACTATGCAATTGCCTAGTTAAAAAGGAACCTGGGTCAAGATGGACACCATCAAACAAACAGGGCAAGAAGTACAACTCAAACAATCTTGGGACATTCAGACTATCATCCTGAGCAAAAAGGGAACAAGCCAAGATGCGCTGAGCTACTCTAATGCAAGGGCTTCTAATATGTGTTTACTTCGATGAACTAGTGCTATACCTAACACTCCTCGAAGCTTCGCCAAAAAATGCATTTGGGTTGAATTCGTGGGGAACTTGGCAGTTAGGTAAATCCATACTGAGTGGAAAACCGACGATACTGTTAAAGGTACCTAACTTCAGTTCAGATAATTGTCCCTGCAAATAAAACGCTATGTATCCGGCTTGACATTGAGGCCCTCTAGTGACCTCGACAAGAGTATACTTAGGAATTCTAGGGTCAAGTCCCGATATGTATGCTCTTTGATTTATAAGAAGTGTCCCATACCACCTAGTGTAAATAACCATAGAATATCATCCAACATTCCTAACCGAGCTAACAGTTCCTCATCACAATATCTAGTTGCTACAACCACGCCTTCATTCAAGTAATTATATCTAGCAACATGATCAGGATGTGTCAAACCAAAAGGGTGAGGAATGTTACCTTTAGTGAACGCATTAGTGGAGGCTTAGGATGTCCTTTGAGGTCGACGTAGTGCTCGACTTGAAGAATCAACTTAGTTGGTGCTCCTTTGTCTCTTGGTTGGTGCGATTGTTGCGGAAACCAAAACAAAAAACTAAATAGAAAAATTTGAAGAAGAAAATGAAGAAATTAAGGAAAAAGAAGAAGAGTAAGAGAGGAAAAAAATGGGTGTGGTGGACGAGTGAAGTGAGATGAATTTGAAAAAGAAGAAGAAGAAAAGAGTCACAATTTATAGGGAAAGAGAAAAGACTGAGTGAAAGGGGACGATTTTGGGTTAAAATGAGTGAAAATGGAGAAGAAATGAAGGAAGATTGAAGGTATTAGAAATGTAGGGTTTAGAGAGAGAAAATGGAGGTAGAGAGAGAGAGTCGAGGTTAAAGATGAATTCCGACGGAGATGAGTGGTCACCGTGGTAAAAAACCTATACTACAGGCCGTAGCAGTACATCACGGACCGTCGGCTTCACCACTGTCAAACTGTGGTGTCTGCTGACATAGCCTTTTTTTTCTTTCTCTTATGTTTCTTTTTTTTTTCACAAAGTACTAAAATAGTAAAAATAAAAGCTAAGGAAAGAAAAAGTAAAAAGAGCTTGGGTTGCCTCCCAAGAAGCGCTCTTTTAAGGTGACGAGCTTGACCCTTTTTCTATGCCTGGCCTGGATCAGTAACTTTATAAACATTAACTTTATCATGGACCACAAAGTCAAACTTCTTTAGTCGAAGGTACTTAAAAGTTTTGGTTGAAGGTCCTTCGTTTTCATGACACGGTGCCATAATGCATTATCTATGTACAAAACAAAGCGCACTCATGGCCTATCAGGCAGGTTACCATCAACTTGTTCAACCCCAAAATCAAAATTTGCATCAAATCCATCCATAATCGCTCATACAAGACTCATTAGCAATAGGGACCTCAACGTCGGGTGTGTTAGGTGGCATAGGAGCAATCAACTCCACCTTGACTTACCTTTGGTCGGGGTCGTCGTAAGAAATCCAGTCAGAATTAGGAGGATCTTCATAATTCAAGGCATCCTCTATGTGAATCTTAGGGGAAAAGGGTAATGAATGTAATAAAGAAGAACTAGGAGAAACCACGTTTTCCTTCGTATGATAAAACACAACATAGCTCTCTTCCACCTCAAATGTAATCCCTCCCTTTCTTACATCAATGTGGCAACCAGCTATAGACAAAATGGGCCGACCTAGGATAACTTAAGCATCATGCGTCTCGGGCATATTGGCTATGATAAAGTTCTCTAACACCTAAATATCTCCTATATTGACTTACACATTATCCAATTTGCGTATGGGTTGCATCATAGAGCCCTCAGCTAACTGTAGTGAAAATGGTGTGGCCAGTAAAGACCCTAGGTGAAGCTTATGAGACAAAGAATATGGCATTATACGGATGCTTGCACCTAGATCACATAAAGTTCCCTGAATTTCCACCTTTCCCACAATACACAGGATAGAAAAACTACTTGGGTTAGGGAGCTTAGGTGGAAAAACTGTGGGGAGATATAGTGTCATTCTCTGCAATGTAGTAGTCTTGCCACCATTGTTTCTCTTCTTACCTCCAGCCATGATTATTTCTCTGCCCTCTTCTATTGGTATGTCCTTAGGGTCAGTTAAGTCATTTATTTCTTCCTTCAAGGTGTTAGAATTGCAATGCTCTCAAGGGTTAGGTTTAGGCTTGCTAGGAAGTCTATCTGGGGACGTAGATGAAAAGATAGCTTTTTGGGTAATCTGGGCTTCCAACATCCTATTACGAGTGGTAAGCACATCAACCTTTGAGGATAATTGTTTAATATACTCATCTTATTTTTGTTGTGCCATAAGCATACTTTCCATCATTGCGTCTAAATTGAACTTTTGGTGCAGTTGTAAAGGGAACAATGGTCTTTGAAAACCAGGGGGTGGTCTAGCATTCATAGGGGGCATATACGATGAGTTTGGATTAGACCTATAGGAGAAATTTAGATGATTCTTCCAACCTGGATTATATGTAGTAGAATAAGGGCCATTAGCCGATCTCGGGTTGAAATTTTGAAAATAGTTAACTTCACTAGGGTCTTGAGAAAAAGGGCTCCCAATTTAACAATTCAAAGTTACATGCTCAATAGACCCATAATCTTTACAAGGGGAAAGGGCACTAGAATTCATAGCATTAACATTCATTCAGTCCAGTCTTTGAGGCATAGCATTTACTTTAGCAGAAAGTAATGTAAGCGCATCAACTTCAAGCTTCCCTCCAACCCGTTTGGGTTGGCCTCATTCGATGGACCGTTGAAAGCCTTTAAGTGCCATCCCCTCAATTAAATTATGGGCTTCATCCTTAGTTTTATTCATCAAGGTTCCTCCTACTGCCGCATCAATAGTAGATCTCACACGTTTGGTCACACCATTATAAAATGCTTGGATATTCATCCAACGCTGAAGACCGTGATGGGGGCATAAGCACAACAAATCTTTAAACGACTCCTAGGCTTCATAGAGCATCTCTTCGTCTTTTTGTGTGAAGTTGGTGATCTGATTTATCAAGCTTGCTGTTTTGCTCAGAGGGAAAAACATGGCAAGGAAGGATCCTATCAACTCATCCCAAGTGGTGATGCATCCAGATGGCAAGGAGTGTAATAAAGCCCTTGCTTTATCCCTCAAGGAGATAGGACATGAGTGCAGGCAAATCGCATCAGTGGAGACTTCAGTAAGTTTTAGTGTATCGCACACCTCTAAAAAGTCCAAGAGGTGTAGATTCGAGTCTTCCAAAGGCGTTCCTCCAAACTGGGATTGTTGCACCATCGAAATGAGTGCCAATTTGGGCTTGAAATTGCTGGCAACAGCAGTAGGGGAGCAATGCCTGATGCAATCCCTTGGACACCAGGGGTAATGAAATCTTGAACTGTCCTTCTTTGGTCACCTCCTTCTCCTATCATGTTTGTTAGATTCCTTCTTGTCTCGCACCTTTGTTGTTTAATCCTTTACTTCTTCCTCCATAAGCAGAAAGTCCTTTCAATCTTAGGATCGGGTTCGTACAAGATTGGACTTTGTATAAACATTAAAAATTCCTGCAAGCACTATCACCAACACTTCCAGCGCAATCAAACAACCAATTATATCTAGTAACATAATCAGGATGTGTCAAACTAAGAGGGTGAGGAATGTTACCTCTAGCACGCGCATTGGTGGAGAATCGGGATGTCTTTGGAGGTTGAGGTGGTGCTTGACTTGAAGAACCAACCTCCTTGGTGCTTCTTTGTCTCTTGGTTGGTGCCGCTGTTGCAAAAACCAAAATAAAAACCAAAACTAAAAACTAAATAGAAAAATTTGAAGAAGAAATGAAGAAATTAAGGAAAAAAAGGAAGAGTAAGAGAGAAAAAGGATGGGTATGGTGGATGAGTGAAGTGAGATGAGTTTGAAAAAGAAGAAGAAGAAAAGAGATGAAATTTATGGCGAAAGAGAAAAGATTGAGTGAAAAGGGATGATTTTAGTGAAAATGAGTGATAATAGAGAAGAAATGAGGGAGGATTGAAGGTATTAGCTATGGAGGGTTTAGAGAGAGAAAATGGAGGTAAAGAGAGAGACTCGAGGTTGATGATGAATTGTGAGGGAGATGAGTGGTCATTGCGATAAAAAACCTAGACCGCGAGCCATAGCAGCACATCATGGACTGCGAGGATCACCACGTTCAAACCGTGGTGTCTGCTGACACAACTTTTTTTTTCTTTTTCTTTTATTTCTGTTTCTTTTTTTTTTACATGCTACAAACATAGTAAAAATAAAAGTTAAGGAAAGAAAAAGGAAAAAGAGCTTGGGTTGCCTCCCAAGAAGCGCTCTTTTGAGCACAAGAGCTTGACCCTTCTTCTATGCTTGGTCCGAATTAGTAAGTGTATGTACATTGGCTTTATCACAGACGACAAAGTCAAACTTCTTCAGCCGCAGGTACCATCTTAAAAGTTCATGTTGAAGGTCCTTCGTTTTCATGACATGGTGCCATAACGCATTATCTACGTACAAAACAAAGCGCACTCGTGGCCTATCAGAAGGGTTACTATCAACTTGTTCAACCCCAAAATCAAAATCTACATCAAATCCCTGTAAAAGGGGCATAGAGAGAACAACTTTTGCGAACTTGCAATGGTCGCACATAGAAGACACGTTAGGAACAGAGACCTCAAACTCGGGCGTGTCAGGTGGCATAGGAGCAACAAACACCACCTAAACTTACCTTTGGATGGGGCCCTCATAAGAAATCCAGTAAGAATTAGGAGGATCTTCACAATTTAAGACATCCTCCACGTCAATCTTGGAGGAAAGGGGTATTGGATGCAATAAAGAAGAACTAGGAGAAAGCACGTCTTCCTTCGTATGACAAAAGACAGCATAGCGCACTTCCACCTCAAATGTAATCTGTCCCTTTCTTACATCAATGTGGCAACCAGCTATAGGAAAACTGCACCGACCTATGATAACTTAAGCATGATCAGTCTTGGGCATATAAACTATGATAAAGTCCTTTAACACCTAAATATCTCATATATTGACTTGCACATTATCTATTTTGCCTATGGGTTGCGTCATAGAGCCGTCAGCTAACAGTAGTGAAACTGGTGTGGCTAGTAATGGTCCTAGGTGAACCTTATAAAAGAAAGAGTATGGCATTATACTAACGCTTGCACCTAGATTACATAAAGCTATCTCAGTTTCCACATTTCCTACAATACAGGGGATACGGGAGCTTAGGTGGAAAAACTATGGTGATCTCTATATTGTCAATCTCTACCAATGTGGTAGTCCTATCACCATTGTTTCTCTACTTACTGCCAGCTATGATTATTTCTCTGCCCCTCTTCCATTGGTATGTCCTCAGGGCCAGTTATGTCCTCTACTTCTTCCTTTAAGGTGACATAGTTGCAATGCTCTTGAGGGTTAGGTTCGAGCTTGCTAGGAAGATTATCAGTGGGCATAGATGAAAAGATAGCTTTTTGGGCAATCTGGTCTTCTAACATCCTATTTTAAGTGGTAAGCAAATCAACTTTTGTGGCTAATTGCTTAGTATACTCAACCTGTTTTTGTTGCGCCATAAGGATACTTTCCATGGTTCCTTCTAAATTAGACTTTTGAAGCATTTGAGAAGGAAACGGGGGTCTTTGAAAACCAAGGAGTCATCTAGCTTTCATAGGGGGCATATGCGATGGGTGTGGACTAGACCTATAGGAGAAAGTTAGATGATTTTTCCAACCCGGATTATATGTAGTAGAATAAGGGTCATTGGCTGGTGTCGGGTTTAAATTTTGAACATAGTTAACTTCACTAGGGTCTTGGGAAAAAGGGCTCCGAATTTAATAATTCAAAGTTACATGCTCAACAAAACCACAGTCTTCACAAGGGGAAAAGGCACTAGAAATCACAACATTAACATTCATTCGGTCCAGTTTTTGAGTCATAGCATCTGCGTTAGCAGAAAGTGAAGTAAGCATCAACTTCAAGCTTACCTCCAACCCGTTCCGGTTGGCCTCATTTGGTGGACCATTCAAAGTTATTAAGTGCCATCTGCTCAATTAAATTATAGGCTTGATCCTCAGTTTTGTTCATCAAGGTTCCTCCTACTGCCGCTTCAATACTAGACTTCACAGGTTTGGTCACATCATTATAAAAGGCTTGGATAATCATCCAACATTGATGACCATGGTGGGGACATAAGCGCGACAAATCTTTAAACCACTCCCAGGCTTCATAGAGCGTCTTTTCGTCTTTTTGTGTGAAGTTGGTGATCTGATTTATCAAGCTTACTATTTTGCTCGGAGGGAAAAACATGGCGCGGAAGGCTCTTGTCAACTCATCCCAAGTATATATGCATCTAGATGGCAACGAGTGTAACCAAACCCTTGCTTTATCCCTTAATGAGAAAGGAAATAAGCGCTGGGAAGTTGCATAAGTGGAGACTCCATCAAGTTTTAACATATCGAACACCTCTAAAAAGACTAAGAAGTGTAGATTCGGGTCTTCCAATGGCGTTCTGCCAAATTGGGATTATTACACGATCGAAATGATTGTCGGTTTGAGCTCGAAATTGTGGCATCAACAATAGCGGAGCGATGCTTGACGTAATCCCCCAGACTCCAGGGGTAATGAAATCTCGAACTGTCCTTCTTTGGTAACCTCCTTATCTCATCATGTTTGTTGTGTTCCTTCTTGCCTCGCGTCTTTGTTGTTCAATCCTTTGCTTCTTCCTCCTTAAGCAGAAAGTCCTTTCTATCTCAGGATCATGTTCATACAAGATTAGACTTCATATAAACAAGAAAAATTCCTGCAAGCACCATCACTAACACTTCCAGCGCAATCAAACAACCAATTATATCTAGTAACATGATCAAGATGTGTGAAACCAAGACGGTGAGGAATGTTACCTCTAGCACAAGCATTGGTAGAGAATAGGGATGTCCTTGGAGGTTGAGGTGGTGCTCGACTTGAAGAACCAACCTCCTTGGTGCTGCTTTGTCTCTTGGTTGGTGCCATTGTTGCAAAAACAAAAAGTAAAAGCTAAATAGAAAAATTTGAAGAAGAAAATGAAGAAATTAAGGAAAAAGAAGAAGAATAAGAGAGAAAAAAGATCGGTATGGTGGATGAGTGAAGTGAGATGAGTTTGAAAAAGAACAAGAAAAGAGATGAAATTTACAGGGAAAGAGAAAAGATTGAGTGAAAGGGGACGATTTTGGGTAAAAATGAGTGAAAAGAGAGAAGAAATGAGGCAAGATTGATGGTATTAGCTATGGAGGGTTTAGAGAGAGAAAATGGAGGTAAAGATAGAGAGACTCAAGGTTGAAGATGAATTGTGAGGCAGATAAGTGGTCATCGCGGTCAAAAACCTAGACCGTGGGCCCTAGTAGTACGTCACGGACTGTGGGGTTCACCACAGTCAAACGGTGGTGTCTACTGACAGAGATTTTTTTTTCTTTTGCTTTTGTTTCTTTTTCTTTTTTCTTCAAAAACTAATAACATAGTACAAATAAAAGCTAAGGAAATAAAAAGGAAAAAGAGCTTGGGTTGACTCCCAAGAAGCGGTCTTTTAAGGTCAAGAGCTTGACCATCCTTCTATGCATGGTCCGGATCAGTAAGTGTATCGACATTGGCTTTATCACAAACAACAAAGTCAAACTCCTTTTGCCGCAGGTACCATCTTGAAAGTTTTGGTTGAAGGTCCTTCATTTTCATGACACAGTGAGATAATGTTATATGCATACAAAACAAAGCGCACTCGTGGCCTATCAGGTGGGTTACTATTTACTTGTTCAACCCCAAAATAAAAATCTACAAGAAATCCGTCCGTAAGTGGCATAGACAGAATAGCTTAAGCGAACCTGCAATAGTCGCTCGTAGAAGAGTCGTTAGGAACAGGGACCTCAACCTCGAGCGGGTTTCGCGGCATAGGCGTAGCAAACACCATCTTAACTTACCTGTGGTTGGGGTCCTCATAATAAATCTAGTCAGAATTAGGAGGATCTTCACAATTCAAGGCGTCCTCCAAGTAAATCTCAAGGGAAAGGTGTAATGCATGCAACAAAGAAGAACTAGGAGAAACCACGTTTATCTTCGTGTGACAAAACATAGTATAGTGCCCTTCCACTTCAAATGTAATTCCTCTCTTTCTTACATCAATGTGGCAACAAGCTGTAGCCAAAATGGGCCGACCTAGGATAGCTCAAGCATTATCTCTCTTGGGCATATCAACTATGAAAAAGTCCTCTAACACCTAAATATCTCCTATATTTACTAGCACATTATCTAATCTGCCTATGGGTTGCATCATAGAGCCGTCAGCTAACTGTAGTGAAAAGGGTGCGGCCGGTAATAGTCCTAGGTGAAGCTTATGAAAGAAAGAATATGGCATTATACTGACGCTTGCACCTAGATTACATAAAGCTATCTCAGTTTCCACCTTTCCCACAATACAAGGGATAGCAAAACTACTTGGGCCAGGGAGTTTAGGTGGAAAAACTGTGGGGATCTCTATATTATCATTCTCTACTAATGTGGTAGTCTGGCCACCATTGTTTCTCTTCTTACTTCCAGCCATGATTATTTCTCTACCCTTTTCCATTAGTATATCCTTAGGGTAAGTTAAGTCCTCTACTTCTTCCTTTAAGGTGACACAATTACAATGCTCTCGAGGGTTAGGTTTGGGCTTGCTAGGAAGTCTATCTGGAGGCGTAGATGAAAAGATAGCATCTTGGGCAATCCAGGCTTCCAACATCCTATTACGAGTGGTAAGCACATCTACATTTAAAGCTAATTGCTTATTGTACTCATCTTGCTTATGTTGTGCCATAGGCAGACATTCCATCATTGCTTCCAAATTGGACTTTTGGAGCATTTGAGAAGGGAACGAGGGTCTTTGAAAACTAGGGAGTCGTCTAGCTTTCATAGGGGGCATATACGATGGGTTTGGATTGGGCCCATAGGAGAAATTCAGATGATTCTTCCAACCCGGATTATATATAATAGAATAATGGTAATTGGCCGGTCGTAGGTTGAAATTTTTAACATAGTTAACTTCATTAGGGTCTTGGGAAAGAGGGCTCCCAATTTAACAATTCAAAGTTAGATGCTTAATAGAACCACAATCTTTAAAAGGGAAAAGGGCACTAGAATTCACATCATTAACATTCATTCGGTCCAGTGTTTGAGTCATAGCATCTGTTTTAGCAGAAAGTGAAATAAGCACATTAACTTCAAGCTTACCTCCAACCCGTTTGGGTTGGCCTCATTCAGTGGACCATTGAAAGTTGTTAAGTGCCATCTGCTCAATTAAATTATAGGCTTCATCCTAAGTTTTGTTCATTAAGGTTCCTCTTACTTCCACATCAATAATTGACCTCACAGGTTTGGTCACAACATTATAAAAGGCTTGGATAATCATCCAACACTAATGACCATGATGGGGGCATAAGCGCAGCAAATCTTTAAACCGCTCCCAAGCCTCATAGAGCGTCTCTTCATCTTTTTGCGTGAAGTTGGTGATATGGTTTATCAAGCTTGTTGTTTTCCTCGGAGAGAAAAACATGGCGAGGAAGGGTCTTATTAACTCATCCCAAGTAGTAATGCATCTAGATGGCAAGGAGTGTAACCAAGCCCTTGCTTTATCCCTTAATGAGAAAGGAAATAAGCGCAGGAAAATCGCATCAGTGGAGACTCCATTAATTTTCAACGTATCGCACACCTCTAAAAAGATCGAGAGGAGCATATTCGGGTATTCTAAAGGGATTCCTCCAAAATGGGATTGTTGCACAATCGAAATGAGTGTCGGTTTGAGCTCGAAATTACTGGCATTAACAGTAGGGGAGCGATGCCTGACGCAAGCCCTTGGACTCCAGCGGTAACGAAATCTCGAACTATCCTTCTTTCATCACCATCTTCTCCCGCCATGTTTGTTGGATTCCTTCTTGCCTCGCGTCTTTGTTCTTCAACCCTTTGCTTCTTTCTGCTTAAGAAGAAAGTCCTTTCAATCTTAGGATTACGTTTGTACAACATTGGACTTCATATAAACAGGAAAAATTCTTGCGAGCACTATCACCAACACTTGCAGCGCAATCAACAAGCAATTATATCTAGTAACATGATCAGGATGTGTCAAGCAAAGAGGGTGAGTAATGTTACCTCCAGCACCCGCATTGGTTGAGGTTCGGGATGTCCTTGGATGTAGAGGTGGCGCTTAAGTTGAAGAACCAACCTCCTTGGTGCTCCTTTGTCTGTTGGCTGGTGCCATTGTTGCAAAAACAAAAACTAAAACCAAAACTAAAACTAAATAGAAAAATTTGAAGAACAAAATGAATAAATTAATGAAAAAAAGAAGAATTAGAGAGAAAAAAGATGGGTATGGGGGATGCGTGAAGTGAGATGAGGTTGAAAAAGAAGAACAAGAAAAGAGATGAAATTTATGTAGAAAGAGAAAAGATTGAGTGAAAGGGGATGATTTTGGTGAAAGTGAGTGAAAATAGAGAAGAAACGAGGGAAGATTAAAGGTATTAGCTATGGAGGGTTTAGAGAGAGAAAATGGAGGTAAAGGGAGAGACTCGAGGTAGATGCTGAATTGAGAGGAAGATGAGTGGTCATCGCTGCCAAAAACCTGGACTGCGGGCCATAGCACTACATTATGAATTGTGGGGTTCATCACAGTCAAACCAGGGTGTCTATTGACACAACTTCTTTTTCTTTTTCTTCTATTTCTTTTTCTTATTATTTTTTTTCACAAACTACAGACATAATAAAAATAAAAGCTAAGGAAAGAAAAACGAAAAAGAGCTTGGGCTGCCTCTCAAGAAGCGCTCTTTTAAGGATAAGAGCATGACCCTTCTTCTATGCTTGGTCTAGATCAGTAAGTGTATGTACATTGGCCTTATCACGGACCACGAAGTCAAACTCCTTCAGCCGTAGGTACCACAATAAAGGTTTTGGTTGAAGGTCCTTCGTTTTCATGAGACGGTGCCATAATTCTATCTACGTACAAAACAAACTGCACTTGTGGCCTATCGGGCGGGTTACTATCAACTTGTTCAACCCCAAAATCGAAATCTACATCAAATCCGTCCATAAGTGGCATAGAGAGAATAGCTTATGCGAACCTGCAATAATCGCTCATAGAAGACTCGTTAGGAACACTGACCTCAACCTCGGGCGTGTTAGGTGGCATAGGAGCAGCAAACATCACCTTAACTTACCTTTAGTATGGGTCCTCATAAGAAATCCTGTCAGAATTAGGAGGATCTTCACAAGTAAAGACATCCTCCATGTCAATTGCAAGGGAAAAGAGTAATGCATGTAATAAAGAAGAACTAGGAGAAACCATGTTGTCTTTCGTATGACAAAACACAACATAGCACACTTCCACGTCAAACATAATCCCTCCCTTTCTTACATCAATGTAGAAACCAGCTGTAGCCAAAATGGGCCGACCTACGATAACTTAAGCATCATCTGTCTCGGGCATATCAACTATGATCAAGTCATCTAACACCTAAGTATCTCCTATGTTGACTGGCGCATTATCCAATCTGCCTATGGGTCGCGCCATAGAGCCGTCAGCTAACTGCAGTAAAAAGGGTGCGGCTAGTAATGATCCTAGGTGAAGCTTATGAAAGAAATAATATGGCAATATACTAATGCTTGCACCTAGAATACATAAAGCTCTCTCAGTTTCGACCTTTCCCACAATACAGGAGATAGAAGAGCTACCTAGGTCATGGAGCTTAGGTGGAAAAACTATGGTGATCTCTATGCTGTCATTCTCTACCAATGTGGTAGTCTTGCCACCATTGTTTCTCTTCTTACTTCCAAGCATGATTATTTCTCTACCCTCTTCCATCGGTATATCCTCAAGGTCAGTTAAGTCTTCTACTTCTTCCTCTAAGGTGACTCAGTTGCAATGCTCTCAAGGGTTAGGTTTGGGCTTGCTAGGAAAGACTATCTGGGGGCGTAGATGAAAAGATAGCTTTTTGGGCAATCTGGTGGGCAATCTGGTCATCCAACATCCTATTATAAGTGGTAAGCACATCAACGTTTGGGGATAATTGTTTAATATACTCAACCTATTTTTGTTGCACCATAAGGATACTTTCCATCATTGCTTCTAAATTGGACTTTTTGAGCTTTTGAGAAGGGAACAGGGGTGTTTGAAAACCAGGGAGTCGTCTAGCTTTCATAGGCGGCATATACGATGGGTTTGGACTAGACCTATACGAGAAATTCAGATGATTCTTCCAACCCGGATTGTAAGTAGTAGAATAAGGGTCATTGGCCGTTGTCGGGTTTAAATTTTGAACATAGTTAACTTCACTAGGGTCTTGGGAAAAAGGGCTCCTAATTTAACAATTCAAAGTTACATGCTCAATAGAACCACAATCTTCACAAGGGGAAAGAGCACGAGAATTCACTGCATTAAAATTCATTCGGTCCAGTCTTTGAGTCATAGTATCTGCTTTAGCAGAAAGTGAAGTAATCGCATCAACTTCAAGCTTACCTCCAACCCATTGGGGTTGGCCTCATTCGACGGACCATTGAAAGTTGTTAATTAAGTGCCATCTGCTCAATTAAATTATAGGCTTCATCTTCAATTTTGTTCATCAAGATTCCTCCTACTGCTGTATTAATAGTGGACCTCACAGGCTTGGTCACATCATTATAAAAGGCTTGGACAATCATCCAACGCTGAAGACCATGGTGGGGATATAAGCGGAGCAAATCTTTAAACCACTCCTAGGCTTCATAGAGCGTCTTTTCGTCTTTTTGCTTGAAGTTGGTGATCTGATTTATCAAGCTTCCTGTTTTACCCGGAGGGAAAAACATGGCAAGGAAGGCTCTTGTCAACTCATCCCAATTATATATGCAACTAGATGGCAACGAGTATGACCAAGCCCTCTCTTTATCCCTCAATGAGAAAGAAAAGAAGCGCTGGCAAATTGCATCAGTGAAGACTCCATTAAGTTTTAACGTATCGCACACCTCTAAAAAGATCGAGAAGTGTAGATTTGGTCTTCCAAAGGCGTTCTGCCAAATTGGGATTGTTACACCATCGAAATGAGTGTCGGTTTGAGCAAAAAATTACTGGCATCAACAGTAGCGGGGTAATGCCTAACCGAATCCCTTGGACTCAAGGGGTAACGAAATCTCGAACTGTCCTTCTTTGGTCAGCTTCTTCTCCCTCCATGTTTGTTGGATTCCTTCTTGCCTTGTGTCTTTCTTCTTTAATCCTTTGCTTCTTCCTGCTTAAGCAGAAAGTCCTTTCAATCTCAGGATCAGGTTTGTACAAGATTGGACTTCGTATAAACAAGACAAATTCTTGCAAGCACTATCAGTAACACTTCCAGTGTAATCAAACAAGCAGTTATATCTAGTAACATGATAAAGATGTGTCAAACCAAGAGGGTGAGGAATGTTACCTCTAGCACGCGCATTAGTGGAGAATCAGGATGTCCTTGGAGGTCGAGGTGGTGCTTGACTTGAAGAACCAACCTCCTTAGTGCTACTTTGTCTCTTGGTTGGTTCCATTGTTGCAAAAACCAAAACAAAAACCAAAACTAAAAGTTAAATAGAAAAATTTAAAGAAGAAAATGAAGAATTTAAGGAAAAAAAAGAAGAATAAGAGAGAAAAAAGATGGTTACGGTGGATGAGTGAAGTGAGATGAGTTTGAAAAAGAGGAAGAAGAAAAGATCTGAAATTTATGGGGAAAGAGAAAAGATTGAGTGAAAGGGGATGATTTTGGGTGAAAATGAGTGAAAATAGAGAAGAAATGAGGGAAGATTGAAGGTATTAGCTATGGAGGGTTTAGAGAGAGAAAATGGAGGTAAAGAGAGAGACTCAAGGTTGAAGATGAATTGTGAGGGAGATGAGTGGTCATCGCGGTCAAAAGCCTAGACCGCGGGCCTTAGCAGTACGTCATGGACTGTGGGGTTCACCATCGTCAAACGGTGGTGTCTACTGACACAATTTTTTTGTCTTTTCTTCTGTTTCTTTTTCTTTTTTGTTCACAAACTAAAACCATAGTAAAAATAAAAGCTAAGGAAATAAAAAGGAAAAAGAGCTTGGGTTGCCTCCCAAGAAGCGCTCTTTTAAGGTCAAGAGCTTGACCCTTCTTCTATGCCTGGTTCGGATTGGTAACTATATCGACATTAGCTTTGTGACATACCACAAAGTCAAACTT
The DNA here is from genome assembly GCA_017589665.1 of Selenicereus undatus. Lineage (NCBI taxonomy): Eukaryota > Viridiplantae > Streptophyta > Magnoliopsida > Caryophyllales > Cactaceae > Selenicereus > Selenicereus undatus. The sequence goes on along the minus strand of JACYFF010010365.1, from coordinate 61,329,899 downwards.
CTTCAGCTGTAGCTACAATCTTAAAAGTTTTGGTTGAAGGTCCTTCGTTTTCATGAAACGGTGTCATAATGCATTATCTATGTACAAAACAAAGTGCACTCGTGGCCTATCAGGTGGGTTACTATCAACTTGTTCAACCCCAAAATCGAAATCAACATCAAATCCTTCCATAAGGGGCGTAGAGAGAACAACTTATACAAACCTGCAATTGTCACTCATAGAAGACTTGTTAGGAACAAGGACCTCAACTTGGGGCGTGTTAGGTGGCATAGGAGCAGTCAACTCCACCTTAACTTACCCTTGGTCGAGGTCCTCATAAGAAATCCCATTAGAATTAGGAGGATCTTCACAGTTCAAGACATCGTCCATGTCAATCTCAGGGGAAAGGGGTAATGCATGAAATAAAGAAGAACTAGGAGAAACCACGTCTTTCTTCGTATGATAAAACACAATATAGTGCCCTTCCACCTCAAATGTAATTCCTCCCTTTCTTACATCA
>JACYFF010010365.1:61311862-61329390 GCA_017589665.1 Selenicereus undatus | reverse complement strand
GAAAACCAGGGAGTCATCTTGCTTTCATAGGGGGCATATACAAGTGGTTTGGACCAGACCTATAGGAGAAATTCAGATAATTCTTCCACCCCGGATTATATGTAGTAGAATAAGGGTTAATGGTCGGTCTCGGGTTAAAATTTTGAACATAGTTAACTTCACCAGGGTCTTGGGAAAAAGGGCTCCCAATTTAACAATTCAAAGTTACATGCTTAATAGAACCACAATCTTTAGAAGCGGAAAGGGCACTAGAATTCAAAGCATTAACATTCATTTGGTCATGTCTTTGAGTCATAGCATCTACTTTAGCAGAAAGTGAAATACACATATCAACTTCAAGCTTACCTCTAGCCTGTTTGGGTTGGCCTCATTCGGTGGACCATTGAAAGTTGTTAAGTGCCATCTGCTCAATTAAATTATAGGCTTCATCCTCAGTTTTGTTCATCAAGGTTCCTCCTGCTGCTGCATCAATAGTAGACCTCACAGGTTTGGTCATGTCATTATAAAAGGCTTGGATAATCATCCAACGTTGAAGTCCATGATGGGGACATAAGCGCAGCAAATCTTTAAACCTCTCCCAGGGTTCATAGAGCGTCTTTTCGTCTTTTTGCGTGAAGTTGGTGATCTGATTTATCAAGCTTGCTGTTTTGCTCGGGGGGAAAAACATGGCAAGGAAGGCTCTTGTTAACTCATCCCAAGTAGTAATGCATCCAGATGGCAATGAGTGTAACCAAGCCCTTGCTTTATCCCTCATTGAGAAAGGAAATAAGCGCTGGCAAATTGCATCAGTGGAGACTCCATTAAGTTTTAATGTATCGCACACCTCTAAAAAGATCGAGAAGTGTAGATCCAGGTCTTCCAAAGGAGTCCCGCCAAATTGGGATTGTTACACCATCAAAATGAGTGTCGATTTAAGCTCAAAATTGCTGGCATCAACAGTAGCAGAGCAATTCCTGACGCGATCCCTTGGACTCCAGCGGTAACAAAATCTCGAACATGATCCAACTATACTTTCATAAACTACTAAATCCCTTGACAAAATAAAAGCTACTTGCTCATGATTAAGGATTGAACAACTAACCAACATTTTACGAAATCTGGGTGGAAGGGCTTGACTGAGAATAGCTTTCAACTAAGGGCTTCAAACTGCCTCAAGATCAAACACTCACCCCCAAGATTTCTCACCAATACAAATACCAAACTAAAATTCTAAACTGAAAAGGACAAAAATTTGAGAAAAGAAGATAAACGATGCTACTTTTGCTTGCTCTCTATCTATATCTCTATGCATATGCCCTTCTCTTCTGCTGCTGAATAAAGCCTTTTATAGGAGAGCTTGGACGTTTTCAACCACACATTCGAAGGAAGACGAAGAGGCAACAGTTTCTTAACTCACCACGAACCGTGGTAGACACCACAGTCTGACCGTGGTCCAGACTAGAACCAGTTTTCTGCTCTTTTCTTGCTCTAAGGACGTAGCATCACATGGGTATCCATGGGGGAGGTCAAAATGCTTCCATCAATTGTTGGGTAAAAAAGCCTAAAATCCTACAAAGCTAATCAAACAACCATACCCAAGCATGAATCAGGAATAGGAGTATAAATAACAACATTAAGCACATAATTCACGTAAAACTGAGGCAAAATAGCCCTAAAAATGATGTATACATTAAGCACTTATCAGTGAGCATAGATTTCATTCTAGGTTTGCCTATAACTCAAAGGAACACATATTCAATCTTTATTGTGGTGGGTAGGTTTTCCAAGATTGCTCATTTCATTCCCTGTAATAAAACCAATGATGCTGCACATATTACAGAATTGTACTTCAAAGAAGTAATGAGGTTACATGGCATTCCTAGATTGATTATTTTTGATTGGGATACCAAGTTCCTTAGTCAATTTTGGAATACCTTGTGGAATAAAATGGTTACTAAACTAAAGTATAGTACTACATTTGATGCACAAACGGATGGTCAGATTGAGGTTGCTAATTGGACCTTAGGAACACTCATAAGAGCTTTGATTAAACCTCATGCTAAAGCTTGGGATTTGCTACTACCACATGCTAAGTTCGTATATAATAAGGCTCCTACCAAGGCCACTAATACCACTGGCCACTAATACTACATCGCGTATTCAAAAGGCAACTAATATCACTGGCCTTACCCTAAACCATTGTTAGTTGATCGATATCTAGCTTCTAATAAGTTTGGACAAACCTCAAGGTATACATTCAACCCTAGGTTACAAATGGGGGTTGCACTTGTGTGTACTCGCCTAGATGTCCTTTTGTGGGACACTATTGAGAAGCTGAATGTTTTAAAGCATTAACATAACACCATATACAATCTAAAGCCCATAGAAGCTTATATAGTTATTTAAGTTCGTTATGCATCATCATTTATGTGTTTTATGAACGAATAGTATCGTAAGTACACTCTATTGGAGTTGCTTATCTTGAATTTTGGTTTAGTAAATGGCTGGATTAGTTAAATCATTTAACCTATGTGAACCATTGCTTTTATCATCTTTGAGTCGTTACTTACACTGCATGAGTTCTATTATCTCATGATATAGTTTGAACAACTATATATGCACTTAATGCATGGCGTGGTGGCCTTAGGCAATTACCTTCACATTGATTTGTCTTTGTGCAATCCATGCTTGACCATGTAGCATGCTAGTGTAACCATAATATGTGACTTTAAGGGTTATGGATAGGTGTTTGTAAAATGATCATTGATATGATTCGACCGAGTGCACTGGTAGACATGACTCAGCTATCCTGTATTGTGTTTTATGCGGTGAGTTTATTTAATGCATGGTAAATTTGGCAGGGAGCCTTGGGTGGTGCTTTGCTAGCCATCATGCATTTTTGCCAATGCTGTCTTACTATAACTTGTTTATTATATTCGACCATTTTGCGTATTACCACTACCATTTGTCAAGTTGTATCTACATGTGTATGTCCTTGTTCATGAGCACCTCAAGGAATCCGACAACGTGTTGGTTATACTCACGGTCATGTTAGAGTCTATGTTGTATCCCTTCACCGAGTTGTGAAGAATAGTTGTTGATGTAATTAACCGAAATGAATACCCTAGTGTGGCTTAGTTGTACTGTGTTATAACTTGTGATATTCTATAGATAAATCTATGAACATACCCATGTAATTATACTATTGTGCGACTTAGAAGTGACAAACTCTAAATGGGGACCCTAGGGTAGGTCTTTCTACCAGTAAAGCTCTTATGATTACCTTATCCACTTGTGTTCGTAACTATGCATTCTCGTTGGGAATTTCCTACTTAGCTAAAGTGCAATTGCTGAGGCATTTATCGAGGAACTTTGAATTAATACTCAGAGTCTTTCTGCCCCTATGAAACTGTAAGTCTCCTGATGGCAACGCTCATGCGAAGCCACCTTACCCCGGTGGTTAAACCCTTATGGAATTATAGTTGAGCTATATAAAGGCAACAGTAGATATTATGCAACACCTACCACAACCAAGAAACCATTTATCTACCTCCCTTTAATAATTAAATCACAGACCCATACTAGACTCTTACCGCGCATCGACCCATATTCTTGTTGTATAGCTTTACCATGTTCTGTCCTTGTGTGACAATTGATAGTTCCATATGTTATGTTCTTGTAAGTTGCTTGCTATGTACATGTTAGACTGATTCATGTTGCTTATGATTCTTGGGCAAGAGAATGTTAAGTTGTTGATTCTATGTGATGTCATTGTACTAAGGTGATGCTATGTGATACCCTTATTACTCTGTTGTGCTATAGGAGTTTCCAGGTTAACCGACTCGCTTTTATAGTGAATTAGACCATGCTTTAGAATGAACTGGAGCCAATTTGATTGCTTGTATATGACCTCGATTTGTTATGCCTTAGTTGTCATGCCTTTAGATGCCAATTTATAGCAATGTGTATGCATAGAGTTGTTGGCCACTATGTGAATAGTGTTAAGATAATTGGAGTTTCACATGGTTATCCATGCTAATTCCTTTTCCCCTTTTCTATGCGGTTCGCCCTCTGCGCCTTAATAGAGTGAGTAAATGCTTGAAGAGGATTGGCAAGGAGGAGACTGGATACCATAAATCTTTTGTTTTACTAATTTAAAGAGCTATATTTAGTTGTAAAGTAGAAATTTAGATGCTATTGTCAGTTCAGATGGTTTATGCCATGTGTATGTGAATCCTGTGTTTTACTATATCTTAACTTTAGAATTTAGAGGATGAAATTCCTTTAATGGGGGATAATGTAATATTTGTGTTTTTAATTTGGTTAAAACTAACTAAATCGTCTCACGATTTTATAAAATCATGATTATATTATTTTAGTTAAGATAGATTAATATTGGTGTGCTTATTTAAGTGGGCAATTTAATTAAAAGTGAAATTCTTATTGTTAGCTTTGAAACTTCCCTGCTAAGCTTAAGGTTCCCAGTAGTTTTCCCATCCCTTGCTTGATAGGGAATTTGTGCATTAATCATGCTTTATACAACTTGGGTTCAACTGTGGGCTTGATGCCCCTTTCCATATGCAAAAAGTTGGACCGAGGACAATTGAGACGTACTACCATCTTCTTGTAATTGGCAAACCGGTCTATTATATACCATATGGGGTGCTTTATAGGATGTCCCCATTAAAGTAGGAGATTTTTATGTGCCAGTTGACTTTGTGATCCTTGAGTAGGAGGATACATGCACCCTATTTATTTTTGGGAGGCCTTTGTTGGCTACCACCTGTGCTGTATTGATGTAAATAATGGTAATTTGTCATTTGATGTCAGGGATGATTCATGTGGAATTTAATTTGTTTAAGGCTTCTAAGTTCTGTCCCATTTCTGGTGAGTGCACTAGAATTGATGTGATTGATAACCTAGTATGGACGTTAGTCACTAATGATGTTTCTAGTGACCCTTTGCAACATTATGTGGTGAATGGTTGTACTAATAAGGATGAGAATCTCGAGTTAGTTTTTGGAAGCCTCTCCAAAAGTTGCACCTAACCATGCCATAATGGAAGGGCTTGGATGCGATGATGAGCCCTCTTTTGACAAGAAGCAATCTACTGAGGTAGAATTGAAACCTCTCCCTTCTTCTTTGAGGTATGAATTTCTTAGCCCCAACTCTACATATCTTGTGACAGTGAATGCAAACCTAAGTCCATCTCAAATTGATTCTTTACTTAGTGTACTTCGAATGTATCATAAGGTAATGGGGTGCACCAGTGACGATTTTAAAGGAATTAACACGTCTGTGTGCATCCCTTTTGTATGCATGCTTTGCATTTAAATGGAAGATGACCATAAGTCCTAGATTGAACACCAAAGAAGATCGAATCCTCACATGAAAGAAGTGTTCAAGAAAGACAACCCAAAATTACTTACGACTGACATTATCTACACTATTGCTGAGAGTAAGTTTTTTTTTTCTTGATGGACTGGTAGAAAGTTGATAAGCCTGATCCATATTATTCCTAAGAAAGGAGAGATAACGATTGCGAAGAATGAGAATAATTAGCTGTTGAGTTTTTATATTCAAGTTTTGATGATAACAAATCCAAGTGTAAAAATGTGTCCAAGTAGTGTTGCTCCAAACATGATATGCAAACAGGCCTAACTGGTGTTTGTAATCTTTACTGTATTAACCGGTTTGCTACATGTGAGAACAAGCCTCTAAAATAGGTTCTTTGGGTGATTCTACATTTAGTCAAGAACGCCATCTCACAGTTAGATGTAAGGCATGTTCCCAGCAGCTCTTCTAGCAATGCAAAGAACAACTCCAACAAACAAGGTAGCCTTGATGTTCCCAGCAGCTTCTCTAGCGATGCAAAGAACAACCCCAGCAAACAAGGTAGCCTTGATGTTCACAGCAGCTCTACGGATCTTGGACAAGATTCAAAACAAGAAGTCTTGGGTATATAGGTTTTATTTATTTAGACTCTTATTAATATGCCAATATTGAAAAAGCTTTTTAAACATCTCTTGAATCGGTATTTGCACTAAGTGCTTCAGAACACCAGACTGCGAACAACCCTGCAAACAGGGTGCCTAAGGTGTTTCTGACCTGAAGTGGTCATACCTGATTATCCTTGAAATTATTATTTCGGTTGGCCAAAATCTCCAGAATATTTTCAAATGTTATTCTTCTGGAAAATATATTTCTTGAATATATTATGGGAGATTTGGGAAAATAGATTTTGGGAGATTTGCCAAAATTGAAAGATTTTCTCTGCCCATATCTTCGGATGTGATAAAGTTTTTAAACTGCTAAAAATTTCTGATTGCCTTGCTAAAAGGTTACCCACGGCTATAAGGAGATAAAGGTTATCTCTTAAGATAACAAATTCCTTAGATTTTGGGAAATATTTTATCACTAGCCGTTGGGAGTTTTGTTTTGAAAAATCACCTTCCAAACTTAGATGATTTCCTTTCCTCTCCTTGGTTTTTGACCGTTGGAATTTGTGGTTAAAAACGGATTTGCTTTCACTGAAACACAGACAGACAGACACATACTGAGCGATAGTGAGAAGAAAGCAAAAAGAAATCTTGAAACACAACATTCCCAAAAGGCAAATTTCAAAAGAGGTTTTTCTAGTGAAAAGAATTTCTGAGCTTCACTTGAGAAAAGAAAAACCAGTTCAAGTTGTGTTTAAAGCAAGCTTTCAATGTATTGGCATAATAGGAACTTCATTGTACCTTACATCTGCTTAGTCAGAAGCACCCCCTGTAAGGTCTTTGTAACCCTGATCTTGAATCAGAAAAGTGAGTGAGTGGTCCTAAGTCGTGTGGACTTTGGACGTGTCCAATATGGTGAGATTTGGACGTGGTGTAATCTGCCTTGAGAAGGAGATTACGTGGTTGCAAGTTGTAACAAGGTGTGTTACATTTGTAACGTGTTAAGCCCGGTTTAGTGAAGTGGTTAAATCCTACACGAGGTAGGTCGTGGTTTTTCACACCTCAGTTGGGCTAGAGGTGTTTTCCACGTAAAAATTGTGTGTGCTTTAATTCCGCATTTATCTTGGTGATTTTCGCATTTACAATATCTGAAAACACCCCCTACAAACAAGTCAACAGGGTGTTCGTCATCGGAGAACAACCTGTGTCAGGGTGTTTGTTACTTATAACGCGAAAATCAGACACCACAATTCACCCCCCCTCTTGTGGAAGTATACTCTAAGATCTAACATTAGCTAATACCGACTAGGAGGGTTAAGAGTTGGTGCATATAGGAAGTTGAGTAAGGCCACCCAAAAGGACCATTTTGCCCCTCCATTATTGACCAAATGATTGAAAGATTAGCCAATAGCTCCTGCTTTTACGACATAGATGGGTATTAGGAGGTTTTTACAAATCCCTGTTCACCCCAGTGATCAAGAAAAGACCACATTCATTTATCCATATGGTATATTTGAATATAGGAGGTTGCCCATTGGGGTATAAAATGTCCCAGCTACCTATCAACGTTGCATGATGGCCATTTTCTTTGATTTTATTAAGGACATTATAGAAGTATTCATGGATGATTTTCCTATGTATGGTACGTCTTTTTGTTTATTCTTATTTATGCTTTAATGCTTGTTCACGTCATTAGCTTAATTTTGTTTTGATTATCTTACTTTAAGTGTTTGATTCTATATTGTGATCTTATGTAAATTATTTTGCTTAAAGTAAGCTAGATTAGTTTTATACCTCTAGTTCAGCAAACATCGACCCTAATCTTTCCCCAAACTTATGCGTAGGGTGTGAGGAGTTTTCTTGGACATGTTGATTTTGACCGAAAGTTCATTAAAGACTTTTCTAAAATTGTAAAGCTTTTACCTAGTTGCTTGTTAAGGATATGCCTTTTGACTTTGACAAAGAATGTTTGAGTGCCTTTCTCAGGTTGAAGGAGGCTTTGATTTCAACTTTGGTATCGCAAGCCTTAGTTTGGGAGCAACCCTTTGAGGTGACATGCAATGCTAGTGGCTACGCATTGGGAGTTGTTATGGGTCAAAGGAGGGACAAAAATCCATATGCCATCAACTATGCGAGCTGAGCTTTAGATGAGGCTCAAGTTAATTATGCGACCATTGTGAATGAATTCTTAGCAGTTGAGTTTGCCTTGGAAAAATTTCGCTCATACTTAACCAATTCCAAGGTGATAATTTTCACCTTTCGAGTTGTAATAAAGCATCTTTTAAAGAAGTTCAACTGTAAGCCTTGCCCTATTCATTAAGTTGTTTATCTCCAATTGTTTGATTTTGAGATTCACGATAAGGTCGAGCTAGAGAATGTGATGGCAGATCATTTGTCCCATCTGGGCTCCTAGGCCACTCCTATTAAAGAGTCTCCCTTTTGATGATTCATTCTTGGATGATCACCTTCTTACTATCTCTCACCAAGCTACTCCATGGTATGCCGATTTGGTGAATTTCAAAGTGTATGGAGTATTGCATCCGAGATTGTCATATCAACAAAGGAAAAAATTCTTGCCTAATGCTAAGTACTCTGTGTAGGAGGATCCTCTTCTCTACAAGCTATGTGGAGATTAAACCTATAGGAGATACTTGCTAGAAGATAAGGTCTATAGTGTCATACACAATTGTTATACTTCTACCTATAGTGGACACTTTGATTCCGATAATACCACAACCAAAGTTCTTCATACGGGCTTCTATTGTGCTACTCTTTCTAAGGATAGAACTCATTTTTGGAACAAGCCACTTAAGTCTCTCTTGAAGAAATATGGGGTTTTCACAAGGTTGCTACACCTTAACACCACTAAGCAAGTGGCCAAATTAAGTTATCTAGCTGAGATTGAAGAGTGTTTTGGAGAAAACGGTGGATCAGTCCAAAAAAGATTCATAACTAAAGCTTGATGATGCTTTACGGGCATAGAGGACTCATTATAAGACTCCTTTAGCAACTATTTTACATTGGCTAGTGTTTGAAAAGTCTTGTAATTTGTCAATAGAGTTGGAATAGAAGACATCTTGGGTTATTCAAGCACTCAATTTCAATCATAAGGTGGTTGGAGAGAAAAGGACATTGCAATTGATTGAGGTCAATGAATTGACGTTGGAGGCTTGTGAGAGTTCCAAGATTTCCAAGGAGAGAACCAGGACTTGGCGTAATAGACAGAACTTGAAGAAGTAGTTAGAGGAAGGAGACATGGTTCTATTATTCAGCTAAGTTGATACTATCTTTGGAAAGTTCAGCTACTGATGGTCGAGGTCGTTTCAAGTCATCGAGGTCCTTCCTGATGGTGAGATTGAGGTGTGGAGTGCGTGTTCATTTGAGGTTAATGGATAGTGCGTTAAGCCATATCTTATGGGAGAGCCTATTGTAAAGGTTGTTATCCATACTCTAACTGATCTTGTGCCCACATAGACAGAGAAGGTTGGGCTCTTGACCCTATAAGAGTGCTGCTTAAGAGGTAACCCAAGTCATTTTATTGCTTTCGTTTTATTTTTTACTTTGATGTATATAGCTCATGTGATATTTAAAAGAAGAAGAAGAAAACGAAAGAAACAAAAAGAAAAGAAAGTGAGCATGAGTGATGTAGGTTGAGATAGAGTCTACTGTGGACTATCACTGGCTAAAACCACAGTCCATGGCTAAAAATGTCAAAAAAAGGTCAGAGTCAAGGTTGAGCATGGACAGTCTGTGGTCGTCCTAGAAAATGTTTTTAAAAAGAGAAGACAGAGGGCACCAGGGACCCTCTATGGTGGGGAACATGGTTCACCATGGTTGTGGGTATTTGATCCAATTTTGACCCACCATCTCATTCTTCAATTTCTTCACCTCGACCCTCTCTTTCTCTAGCCCCTCTCATTCTCACTCTAAAACCTCCATATCTACCCTCTCCAAATCCTCCATATATGTTACTCCATTTTCACTACAAATTACTCCAAGTTGTTCAATCATTCTCTTCTTTTCCTCCATTCGTCTTCAATCCTCTTAGTTCTTCCCTTTTATCACTCCAATTTGCCCCTTCGCAAACCTATCTTCAAGTTCAACCACCCCTCTTCTGCTTGGATTCATCCTTTCCTCTATCCATATTAAGAATCATTCTTCATCTTTTTCATCCCTTTGACATCCATGACTACTATATTACCCAAATTTCCCCACCTCCTCTCTCTTCCCGTAATCCCACATCCTCCATGGCTGAGGAGTCTTGCAAATTTTCCACATTCTTTCTAAGTTGTTTCCAATGGAACCAAAAAAGAAGAAAAAGATCACTTAAGGAATGGGGACATCAAGCAAAGCACATGAATAGGCACCATGACCTCCCGAACATTTACTAACACAAGGAGCCGAGGTAATGCTCCTTATCCTCCTGGTTTAACTAATATCGATCATATTAATAGGTTCAATGCTTTGAATAGTAGAAAAAAATGATTGTTGCTAGATTTGATGAAGAGGATTTGTTTACCACTTTAGGTTTGATGGATGATATTCGTTACTTGTTTCCTAGGAGTGGTATGGGTCAATTTCTTGAGACCCGGGACCATATCTATATTGTCATAACTCATGAATTTTTGAGTGCATTATATGTTGAAGTTAGTAGTGGTCCACACAGCCATTGGAGTAGATTTTGTTCTATTTGAATGGGAAGTTTTATAAATTAAACTTGAGTGCCTTTAATGATATATTTGGCTTTCCTCTATGTTTGAACGTACCTTACTGATATGTCCCCCAAGAATTTAACCTAAATATATTTTGAACAGAAATTTTGGGGGACTATCGTTATGATGCTAGCACTTCTAAGGCATCGTCATTAGAAACACTTGCATTAGAGTGGCCCAACCTTTGTTAACCTATGGATTGTTGGCTAGGAAGTATAGTTTGAATGTGCGTCTCCTATTTGAGTTGTGCTTCTCTTACAATATGAAGAATGTTGATCGTCTTGACGCAAGGGTCTTTTTGGATTCCCATTTATACAGTGCAACCACTAGTACTTCTAGAAGAATAGTGATTGGGGGCCTCATTGCTAATATTAGTACATTGGTATGCAATCCTAGGCCAGAGCATAAAGTTTCGAGGTCTAAGCAATTGAAACTAGCCATGAGGTTTTGTAAGGTGGAGGCTGCTCAACTGTGTTGTATATACCTTGGGAATTGGCTTGTACCCTTCCCAATATTGAGTAAACCACTCTCCAAAACATGGGCAATCTTTGGTTTTACATGATGATAAGGAGATAGTCTTCCCTGTACCATCCCTACCCTTCCTATCCTTTTCCTCCTTTCTAGATCTTTTTGTATCTCCCCCTATTTGACTGTGTATGCTTGCATTAAGGACAATAGTTTCTACAAGCATGGGGGAGTTAAGTGAGATTAATGGTGTCTTCTTTAGTATGTCAATGTATATACATTGTACACACTTACATTTAGATGTTCATTTAGGAGTTAACATGTAGTTAGAGCATTTTAGTTTAGTTTTCTTTCCATAGTTTTGCATTTCCTATGCATCCAGGTTATTAGAAGCATTTTAGGTTAGTTTTGCATTTAGAGATTAAGTCAACGTAGGTTTGCATTGGAAAAAAGGTGGAAATGAAAAAAAAAGAAGAAAAAATCATAAAGAATAAAAATAAAAAAAGAAAACCTCTTATGATGAAATTTGTAGGCTAGGTAGCTTTCTTTGCTTTGATTTGATCCATTAATTTACCAAATTATGAATAAAAGTATTTGGAAATGAGTTTTCTGAAAATATGTTTCATGTTTTTGACTGTTGTGTTGAATGTGAGTTCATTGCTTAGCGAATCTTTGTATGAGTGTGAGCATGTGAATCCTAATAAGCTAGTTGTGTCTTTGATAGAAGTCCCATGAGACTTTGAGCTTTCAAAAGATTATTTAATTAATTTTAGCCTTTTTGTTTTTTGAGTGAGTCTTCCTTGATTTCATTTCTCTAGAACTTGCTTTGACTCTTATCCAAAGTCACATTTAGCATATGCATTTTAGAAAAATGATTAAGGCATTTTATTGAGCCACATTGACCAAATAGCCACCCTTGTTATGCATGATATACCTTGATAACCCCTTTGAGCCTTAAACCATGTTATTGATGCGCACCTTCATACATAGCCATTGGCCAAACACATACCTTGCCTTCGCGTTGAGACTATTGAGTTTCACTTTTTGATACATTGATTGGGATTTAGTTTGTAGGTATTGGATCTTTTGGTGGTTTCGTTTGGTTTGACTGGTCCAATAAGGGATTTATATTCCTTTGCTCATAGAAGAGATCTTGAGTTGATAATGGGCTATTTGATGTGAATTGTCAGAGAAGAGTTAAAAAAAAGTACTTAATGATTATTTCCATGGCCATTCTCTTGTTGAAAAAGAAAAAAAAGAGGCAAAAAATTTCTTGAAAAAAACATGAAAAGAGGAAAAAGTCAATAAAAGAGTTTGGCATTGTTGTATGGTCTTCTTGTGAAGGGATTTGCTCATAAATTTGAAATGGTGTTGATTTACGGTATAAGTCTCATGAGATATTGGGAGAGTTTGAAATTTGGCTCTTAGTCTTTGGCTTCTACCTTTACACTATCCAAAATATTTAAACCCCTCTTAGACTTTACCCATTGGCCCCATTACAACCCATGTGAAGTCCTTATGATTAGCTAATGCATTTTGTGTTTTAGTGTTGCGAATTGGAGAGTCTTAACATGCTTATGGTAGATTTTGAGTCTTTGGAATGACAGTAGAGGGAACTGTGCTTTGCTTTAACACGTTGAGCAAAGACTGTCCCCAGACTCAACAGAGGTTCTGCCAGTTCTACTAGCTGTATCTATACCACCAATAATATTATTCGCGAAGAATTGGGTGCTTGATTCAACGTTGATATGATGGTGTTTAAGCAAATTTTGAAAACTTCATTTTCCTATTTGTTTGCTAAACGATTTAATCACTTTCCAGCTAACTTTGGGTCATTTTTACCATTTGAGTGTGCTATTTATGTCTTTCCTGAGGAGCTTGTAAATAGAAGTTTTTCTTTTTCTTTTTAGTCTCATAATTGCTTGGGGACAAGCAATAGTCTAAGCATGATGTAGTCTGACAAGTGCTAAAAATGTGCATTATTTTTGTGTCATATGCTACCATTTTTAAGGGGATTGGATGCCTTAGAGGATGAATTGGGTGCCTATTTCCATTTTATGCTTGCGTATACTTGTTTGATGAGTTTTTGTAGGTTTTAAGACCTTTTGACCTAGCATTGACCCTCTAAAAGATGTTAATTTACCGCTATGGAGCTGCCCCTAGTTTCATGTGTCCCTATCGAGAAAAAGAAAAGAAGAAGCTGAAGTCAATGGCTATTACTGCTGATGGAGATTTACATAAAAACAAGAAAGGATAGAAGATATAAGAAACTCTTCAAACAAACTCTTGTAAACAGAACTAATGTAGCTGATTGTAAACTTAAGCAAATAACATAAAATTGATCTAAGTTTGGATAAAACACACCAACAAACTGGAATCAGGGCCCTTAGTCGCAAATTGGATAAGACACACCACCAATTAGCAAACTAAGACTAACTAGATCACCGCCCATAATGGTTGGTTTATAGGATAAGCTAGAGAGAATTTTAGGGATAGGAGCTATACTTAACTTTCATATAACAACAACTGAATATTACAACATTAGAATTAGGCTTTTAAACTATCTCACTCCCTCTCACAACGGCTAAGCTAAAGTTCATATGATTCTAAAAATAGTAAACAAAGTTCAAGTACATCATCCCTTAAATTACAATTCTAGATTGATCCTTGTCACCTATTCAATTTGCTAATCTCCATTATGAAGGCGTCAACCTCATGTAACATCCTAGCTCTCCTAGTGATGGCCATTAAGCGTAAGTTGCAACTTCAAGACTTGAGAACTCCTAGGGTAGTCAGCAAGAGGCAACAACAAAACACTCAGTGGATCATAGGGAGTTTCTTGCGAACTTGAGCTGCATAAAAGCTATTGTTGCCTGATCTGATGCTACAGTTTTAAGGTCACTTGAGATAATATTTTTGACACCTATTCACCTCCTTAAACAAGCAAAAATGGTGGCTACAAAAATAAAGTCAAAGTAGACTTCCAAAATTGGACCTGGTATAGTGAGCTAGATAGGGTGCTGACTGAGCATTGTAGGCTAGTTGAATAAATTGCTTTGTTGGCATCTAAAAGATGGGTCAAGTTCTATCCTCTACTAGCTTTAATGTGTTCTAGAAAGATGAGCTAAGTTGCTCCCAAATAACTCCAATGCTTATTAGAACAAGTGTCAAACAAGGGATTTTATGGAATGTATGAATAATAAAGGGAACTGGAGTCTAGACTTATTCCTTCCTAAACTAGAGCTTGAAAACTTTGGGCTGTGGCGCTTGTATGAACTTAGTTTGTAGTGGGGTGATCTCTATCAACGGCGTGTTAGTCGTGGTGGCCACGAGGCCGTGGTGGACGTCAACTACTGAGCTTGTTGTTCTTCCCTTCATTTATGGCCATTCCATCTTTAATTTTCGTAAAAAATTCTTCCATCTCTAATAATCAGGAGCAAAATTAAGCAGCAGGGGAAGAGATTTGCAAGTAGAGGTTTTGAAGGTCGAAAGATCATCTGAAAAAACTCCATTGTTGATAAGTATTTTCCTCTCTTTTTTTTATTGAACTTGCTTTCGATTAGTTTTGGTTTTGAATAATGTTCAGTTTAACCTCCATTGATTTAGTTTCAATTATTATGAGTGAGAAGTTCTTCTTAGTCTACGGATTTGCTAGCCAAAACAATGATGTTGGAATTCTAGTTTACCAAATCAAATCCGGTGTTAGATCTTGGTTGGTTTGGTTCAATCTAACTTGTGATTTGATAGACTGTGACTAATTTTGGCCAATTTACTTGCATATGTTAGATAGTAGAGTGAAACATGAAAATGAGAAATATGTTACTTGATAAGTAAGATTTGACTCATCCTTGTAGTTCCTCATAGAGAATTTGCATGCTCAGAGGAAAGAACATTGGTAATCAAGAACTATAACTTAGACTAAATAAGAACCATTTGGAAGAATGGTGCTTAGATTAGTTATGTAATTTGGTTCATTTCAAAAGTGAATATTAAATTATATTAGATTATCATCCTTTGAATCAACTAAACTTGGAAAAAGTACATGCTTAATTCATGAATCCAGGGCATTGTAGGCAAAACAGACCACAGATGCATTTATTCGATATACTACTTCATTTTGCGATAAGGTGATTGTCTAGTTTAAATAAAAAAAACCACTTAACTAGTTATTTTGTTTAGCATTTTCAAAAGATACAACTTGGTATATTGCATTAGTCCTTGTAGAGCAATATTTAATCTAAACTACAACATTAGTACACTTACAGTGAGTGTCACTTGTTCCCCTCTTGATCAATTCCCTGAATTTGGTTTCCTCTATACGATGCTTGTCAATCATGTAACCGTGATACCAATTCATGCCTTGATCTTGCTTCTTTAAGCCCCATACTTGAGCAAAAAATGGAAAACCGTAAATAGCTAATGGACAACATGACTTGTATTTTGGGCATGGGAGAGCAGTTAATGCTCCTTAAGCCTCATTGTAGTACCATCCTAGGAGGCTTAATTTGGCTATGATAAGTTCCTGACATGGTGTGATCGCTATAAATCTTCTCTGTTATCTTTTTGTTGGTCCTTTCATCTCTTTTATACATAGTTTTAGATATTAGGATTGTGTTTTGTTGGTGATCGATTTAAAGGATGGATTTGAGATTTAAAACGCCGAGATGACTATGATCACCATTGTTTACTCTTGTGTGTGTTGGGTTTGTGTCTGTTGGTCGTATTATTTTTTTTATAAATATTTCTTGCTCATGTTTTTGCTTTATAAATATGTGTTCGTTATGTCTTTTGTTTGTGGCTTTGTGCTAGTTTTCAATTGCATTACTTCCTGGTAGCTTTTTGACGCCTAGGTTTCTAAAATGGAACATTAGGGAGTTTTGATGTGGGAATATATGTGGTATTTTAATTGTTTCTAATTTCTAGTTGTTTGGTGACTAACTTATGCATTGGTGGAATGTGTTTGTTGGAACACTTGGATTATGATCCAATTTTTGACCTTTGAGAATAATCCCTTCTCGCATATGCAAATTTCTTCCTAGTTTGTACGCTTGACCATTCGCTCTTAGTGTTAGTTCTTAAAATTTGGGTTTGAGGACACTTGTCTTAGTTAGCTGGACTTTCAGCTTTGCATATTTACTTTGAAAAAAAAATTACAGAAAAAACAAGAGCCAAAAATGGGTTTAAGAAATAGCTAGAGTCCAAGTTTAGACTTAAATGGAAACCTTTTATATCAAAATTAAACCTCTCATTAGGGAAAATGCCTAAGTATGGGCTTTTAGATAGCCTAAGGTGCCCAAAGACTTCGAGTGGCTGCATGTTGCATGATATGAGCATGCTAACAAGATGATGATACCTACATTTCCTCGTTAGTAGTAAAAGAGTGCATTCCTAAGATCTTTGAAACTAGTTCTTACACAAAATAATTAAAAGAACTATTTCAAAAACACTTTCTTAGTATCTTATTTACAAAAGTTTGGGAATTGAAAATACTTGACAGAAAAAGATGCAACACATATTTATTGAGGTAATTACAAGCATGTGGGCTCGAACTCATTACCTTGTGGTTGCAATAGTATGGATAGACTAGTGGAAGCGTATTGTGATGCATTCCAAGACACATAACATGTCATATAGGAGGAGAATGGAGAGGCTTTTGTTTTGCTGACCTAGGGGATCATTTCCGTGAGGGCAAGGAACCCACTATTCAGGCTTGCCTGGTAAGAGCCTTACTTTATTGGATTTCGTAAGGAGTCCTAGTCACTACAAACAGCTTATTTTGGGGCTATCTGATTAGCCTTAGTCTAGGACAGAATAATAAACTCTGGAGCAGTCTATACAAGTCAGTTTTGACTAGTCCAGGTTTAAAGGGATTTTTAGCACATCTTTGAAACCTAACCTTATTCAACATGGGTCTTGTTTTAAAGCTCAAGCAGTCTTTTCTCAAGTTAACCATTTGATTCTCAGCCAAACGCATTCAACTAGTCACCACAGTAAGAGAACTAACATTTTCAGCAAAGCAGAACAGACCGAAAAGAACAAGCTCCTTTGTTCATTGCTTCTACACAAGAATTATGGCATCCTGAACTCATAGATTCTTGTAATAATAATCTGGAAGCCTACCCCTGCCTTTCATCATGCTAGTAACTCAACCATGAAGTCAATAACCATATGAGACGGGAAGAAAAATAGTTTAGACTATTGGATAGAACAGTGCAGCTCCATGACAGTCGCTCTTACACAAATCAACCTATTTTTGGGTTCTCTTTGTAAAGCCTGTCGAGAGCTACAAGTTTAACCACTACTTCGGTTATTAAATACTTTTTATAGTGTAGGGAAGTAGGGATCGATCCACGAGGAAAGATTGCTATAAATGGCTAGTTTGATCCTAAATAATTTTACTAATCAACTTCTTAAGTCTAATTTTAATAATTTT
>JACYFF010010365.1:61238397-61311852 GCA_017589665.1 Selenicereus undatus | reverse complement strand
GTGGTGGGGATGATTTAATAGGGTGAGGGTTTAGCTTCTAGGGTTTTCTTCTCCTTTCACCTTAGGTTTCTTCTTCCTCAAGACTTCTCCCTTTTCACCAATTCTTGAAACCCTAGCACAATATAATAATTATGAAAATGTTAATTTCCATAATTATTATTTTTGGACCGTCTTGTAGCCAAGTGTATAAAACCCGAGCTTCTACGTCCTCTCTTCTCCTCTTTATTAAATTAATACTAACCCTAAAAAATATATAAAACAAAACAAAACAAATTAAATGAAATAATATATATATTATACTCCAAATAATTATAAAAATAATGCATGAATTATGACTTAACACTCTTGTATTAGTGATGCATTGTATGTTTATTCTTAAGTGTTCTTTGTATTTAGATAAGTTTAGAGGCTCTAGGATGATTAGACCACCTTCACTAAGGTCATAGTCTTCAATCATTCCAAGGTAGGTGTTAAAAGCTTACTTGCTTAAACTTTTAACTTTACTTTTAATTATTATATTCTGAGCTTGGAATGAATTAGCTTGGAGGGTAGTATATAAGCCCTCTCTATTAGCCTTGTATGATCGAATGTTAATTTAAATACGACTAGCTTTTATTGCTGCAAACTCTCTTAAAATTTGTCAAACTGTATCCTTTTTTAAGGTGGTGTTTAGAGTAGGATTCTTTATCAGATCTTCAGGTGCTTGGTTTTAGGAAGATTGGGGGTGAGTATTTTAGTCTTGGATGGTGGATTTCATCATTTATTTCAAGATATATCCTACATGTTCAGTTTTGATGTGTTGAAGGCATTTTGGCAGTTTGACATACATCAACTGTTATTAGAGCCCAACCTTAATTCTTGGTGAATTTTCTTGTAAGTTGCTTTTCTATTTGATTTACTAAGGTTATTGGTTACCCCTTGGCTCTGAAATCTTTTGAATTAGCCACAAAGAAGCTCTGGTCTAAACACCACCCAGTTAAGGAACTCCAAGCTCCACAAAATAGCCACATCCAACTACAATCCTTATTCTAGAGGACTCAATCTTGAGCAAGCTCATGAACTCAAATGAGATAGAGCTATCTTGGAAATACACGATAATATTAGGATTTTGACTGCCTAAGTCTAGCAACTTCTGACTCAACTTAGAGGGCAGGATAGGAAACCTCCATGTCAACCCCTAGATGGATCATATCTCTCTTTAGATTCCCATTATGAAAGAACCTCGTCCAATGTGAGGAAATACCAAGAAGGAGAAGAACTCCTAGGGATGATGTCAAGGATTTTAAGATAGAAGTGCCTGAGTTCAATGGTAGCTTAAAGCAAGAAGATTACCTTGAGTGGCCTCAATGCCTAGAGAGGATCATTGAGATCAAGAGATATTCAGGAGAGAGTTTTTAAGTTAGCTGTCCTGAAGCTCAAGCACTATGTATCCCTCTAGTATGAAGATTTGAAGAGAACTAGAGCCTTAGAGGGTAAGCCCAAGATCAATACTTAGGGTAAACTGAAGAAACACATCGACAAGAAATTTCTACCTGCTACCTACAAGCAAGAACTTCAGCTGAGAGTTACCTCCACGAAGGAAGCATGAAAGTTGAGGAACACATATGGGAGTTCAAGTAACTCTAGATTAGATGTGCTTTAAGGGAGGAGCCTGAACAGACCATTGTTAGGTTTCCTAAAGGACTAAACCTTGCTATTGTGGATATGGTTGAACTCTAGCATTTTTAGACTCTTAAGGATGCTTGTTAATTGTTGTCAAGGTTGAGGAGTAGCTGAAGTCTAGGAAGACTTATCCCTCCACTCTAGGAAAGACCACTACCCCTCTCAAACTTTCAATGGTCATAAGATCGAACCACCTCTTAGAGAAGACAAGGGAAAAGAAAAAAGAAAGGCAATTGTCAGGACATCCCTTAAGGAGCAAAAGAGATGCTTTAAGTGCCATGGATATAGCGACTTTCAGGCTGATTGCCCAAATAGAAGGGTCCTTACCATCAGAGAGATTGAGAAACTAGATTAGATAGAAGTTGAAGATGATGATGAGTTAGAAGAAGAAGGAGAAATCTCCTACCTACTACAAAAAGAAAGGAGAAACACCAATGATCAAAACAGCACTTCATAGTAATGAAGTCTGGTAAGAAGCCAATCAAAGGGAATAAATCTTCCACTCCAGGTGCAAGGCAACTAACAAGACTTGTAACCTGATTATAGATGGAGGAGGCTGTACAAATGTAGCCTCCATTGAGTTGATTGACAAACTCAGTCTTCCCACCATTAAGCACCCCAAGCCATATACATTGCAATCGCTTAACAAAGGAAATGGGATAAGTGTTTTTAAGCAAGCCTTAGTAGAATTTTCTATTGGGGATATAAAGATGAGGTTATCTGTGATGTACTTCCTATGGGTGCATGTCGTTTTCTCCTAGGAAGGCCTTGGCACTATGATAGAAATGTCTTACATCATAACAAGTCCAAAATATATTGGCAAAATCAATCCTGTTTTTGGTGCGAACTCTATAGGAGGCAATAGACCCTAGCGCCATTTGGCTTTAGCTCAGTCATATAAACCTGAATGTGGCAAGGCAAACCCTAGGGAAAAGGCCTTACTTGTAGGTAGCACGAGATTGAAAAGCGCTATTTTGTAAAGGAAAGACTATTCTTGTTGTCATGGTTGTGGAATTAACTTCTAATGGAGAGCAACCCCTTTCAATCGCTTGGTCCAACCCCTACTTCAAGAATTTGGGGATGTATTTCGTCAAGATCTTCCTCTCAAAACGGGAACTGAGCAAAAAATGGACTTAGTTCCTAGCGCACCTTTGCTAAAGAAACTTGGTTATAAATGCTACCCCATTGAGACTAAGGAATTACAAAGGCAGGTCCAAGAGCTTATTGACAGAGGATATGTGAGGGAGAGTATGAGCCCCTATTCTTTTCCAGCCTTCTTTGCTAAACAAACTTGTCTATAAATGCAACCCTTCCGACACTAAGGGATTGCAAAGGTAGGTCCATGAGCTTATTGATAGAGGATGTGTAAGAGAGAGTTTGAGCCCCTATTTTGTTCTAGCCCTCCTAGTACTAAAGAAGGATGGCAGTTGGAGAGTATCGACAGACAGTAGAGCCATTAACAACATTACAGTCAAGTATAGGTATCCCATTCCTAGGCTCAATGACAAGTTGGATGAGTTGTGTACTTTAAAGGTCTTCTCCAAGCTGGAATTATAAAGAGGATACCAATTAGATTAGAATATGGGAGGGAGATGAGTAGAAGACTACAAGGGCTCTATGAGTGGCTTGTCATGCCATTTGGACTATCCAATACCCCAAGTACCTTCATGCAGCTCATTAATGAGGCACTCAAGCCCTATAGTTGTTTATTTATGGTTGTTTGTTTTGATGATATCCTTGTGTATAGCAAGACTGAACATGAGCACATCGAAGACTAGAAGCAAGTCTTGTTCACTCTTAGAGAACATAAACATTATGGTAAGCTTAAGAAATGTGAATTCTTCACTCTAAGGGTTGTTTTCCTTGAGCATGTTTTTTCTTACGAAGGTATTTAGTTGATGATACCAAGATTGACGTAATCAAGTCCTGGCCAGTCTTGAACTCAATCATGGCAATGATGGACTTGACTCTTTTTATAGGAGGTTCATAAAGGATTTCAGCTATATCATAGCCCCAATTATAGAATACATGAAGAAGGTTAGTTTCTCTTTGTCTCTAGCAACTCAATGGGCTTTTGAAACTATCAAAGAAACATTATGTGATGCTCCTATCCTAGCATTGCAAAAGTTTGAAGAATTATTTGAGGTAGAGTGTGATGCTAGAGGCATTCGCATTGGAGCTATGCGCACCCAACTTAAAAAGCTTATAGCGTACTTTAGTGAGAAACTCAGTGACCCTAAACTCAACTACTCCATATATGATAAAGAATTTTACGCCATTGTGAGAGCATTGAGACACTAAAGCAACTACTTAAACATAAGGCCTTTATTCTTCACTCAGATCATCAAGCACTAAAGTTTCTCAATGGGCAGCTCAAGCTCAATGCAAGACATGCCAAGTGGATAGAGTTTCTGGAGGCCTACACCTTCTCGACTAGGCGCAAGAAAGGTACTGGGAATGTGGTGGTTGAAGCCCTTTCTAGAATATGCGCTCTAATTTCTGCCTTGGGACCAAAGCTTCTTGAGCTACAATCCGTGTTACACTATTATTCAGAGGATGTAGTTTTTAAAGTTCTAGTGGAGAAATAGTTTCACAGGGTCATTATCTGATGCAAGAGGGATTCCTATCCAAGGGAAATAAACTTTGTGTGCTCATGTCCTTCGAGGGAGCTCTTAGCTGGAGATGATTAACGAGGATCTCTTGTAGATCATTTTAGCTTGAACAAAACTTTGGATAGTCCTACAGAACACTTCTATTGGCAAAAAAAGGGAGAGGATGTTCACAAGGTGATGTCGAGGGGCTCTACCTATCACAAAGCTAAGAGTTGGTTCCATAAAGGCCTATAAATTGCACTTCCAGTTCCTATCAATAAGCATGGACTTTGTAATAGCACTACCTAAAACCTAGAGAGAGAAAGACTTGGTTATAGTGCTAGTGGGCAAATTTTCTAAAATGTCTCATTTTGTGGTTTGTCACAAAATAGATGATGCTTCCCATAATGTTGACTTACACTTCAGGGAAATCATCCAGCTCTATGGTGTATTTAGAACCATAGCAAGTGATAGAGACACCAAGTTTATGTCCGACTTTTAGAGGAGCTTATGACATCTTTTAAGCACCAAGCTACTGTACAGTATCTCTTGGCACCTATAAACTATTGCCTAAACTGAAGTCACTAATAGGACACTCTCAACTCTCCTAATGAGGTGTAAAAGAACTTAAGGGAGTGGGATCTGAAACTCCCACATGTTGAGTTTGCCTATAATAGAGCCCTAGTTAAGGCCACTAAATGTTTTCCATTTGAAGCTCTCTAAGGATCATTCCCATCACTCCAATTGATCTCATTCCACTTCTAATTAATATAAAAACCCAAACAAATAAAGAGGTTGTACGAGCAAGTTAGAGCTCATATAGAGTAGATCAATGACGCTTACAAGGTAAAGACTAACAAGAACTGAAAAGGGCTTAGATATTATCTTGGTGATCTTGTTTGGTTACACCTCAAGAAGGAGAATTTTCATAACCGAAGAAAGAGCAAGCTAATGTTAAGACGAGATGGACCTTTCAAGGTCCTAGTAAAGGTGGGAGCCAATGCTTGCAAATTGTAACTTCTAAGGGATGTGACTATATCAACCACCATTAATGTAGGGGATTTGAGTCTCTATGTGGAGGATGATATCAAATTTGGGGATTTGAGGGAAAATCCTCCCAAAGGAGGGAAGGATGATGCATGCAAAGGCACAAAACAAGCCTTACGGGAGGGGAATTGAGAGGATCTTCTAATTGCTCAACTAGGGAATCATTTATGTTAAGGCAAGGAAATCACTTTTGAGGTTTGCCTAGGAAGAGCCTTAGTTCGTTGGATTCTTTAAGGAGTCCTAGTCACTACCAATTGCTCATTTTGAGGATATTTGATCATCCTCAGTCTACGAGAGATTAATAAACTCGGGAGCAGTTCTTACAAGTTAGTCCAAACTAGTCCAAGTTCAAAGGGATTTTAGCATAGTTTTCAAACCTAACCGTAGTCAACATGGTTCTTGTTTTGAAGCTCAGGTCTTTACTCATATTATTTATTTGCTGCACAGTTAAATCCATTCAGCTGGTCATCACATCAAGGGAACTAACACTGTCAGTAAAGCAGAATAGGCTGGAAAGAACAAACTCCTTTGTTCGTTGGTTTTGAGCAAGGATTACAACACCCTAAACTTATGGATTCTTGTCATAATATTTTGGAAGCTTTCCTCTACCTTTTGTCCAATTGATACTCGGCCATGAAGTCAAGAACCACTTGAGAGGGGACGAAAAACAGTTAAAACTACTGGACAAAATAATATAGCTCTATGAAAGTCCCACTTGCATAAATCAACATATTTTTGGGTTCTCTTGCATGAGTGACTCATTGTATGTTTGGTCTTAAGTATTCTTTTTATTTAAACAAGTTTAGAGGCTATAGGGTGATTAGACCACCTACAGCAAGGTCTTAATCAGCAACCATTCCAAGATAGGTGTTAGAAGCTTACTTGCTTAAGCATAAGATTTTGACTTTTAATTATTATCTTTGGAGCTTGGAGGATAGTATATAAGCCCCCTCCAGTACCCTTTTATGATTGAATTGTTGAATTTGAATACAACTAGGTTTGTTTGCTGCAAACTATCTCAAAATCTCTCAAACTTTATCCTTATTTAAGGTTGTGTTTAACTGAGACTCTATATCTGATGTCCTGGTGCTTGACTTTGCGAACATTGGTGGTGAATCTCTTAGTCTTGGATGGTGGATTTCATCCTCTATTCCAGAACATACCCTACATGTTGAGTTGCTAGTTGTGATGAGGGCATTCTAGTGCCTTGACACACATCAAATTGCGTCATAATCATTTGCACTAAGCTAAAATATTTAACTTGGAGCACAGCACGCCTTGCTACTCGGCCTTGGCCACTGTAGGAAATGATTGAAGAGGTAGTTTTACTATGTCATCTAAAGCCAGCAACACTAAAGTGGGCCTAATGTTTTTGGGGCAATCCAAGGTGATTGGTGATTATAAGGATCATATCCTAATCTCGTTATGGAATATGATTTATAGAATCTACTAACTCTAAAGGGCTTTGTTCACCCCTTACCACTACACATGGAGGCTTTCATCCTCCCTCAAAAAACATACATGGATATATATACAATTTCGCTTCTCCTAGCTAACATGATTCTATTCCTCTAGCCTTCTTTTTGTTCCTTGTTAGATAAAGTAATCTTGCTCTAGGTGATTGGGCCTAATGTTTCTGGGTAGTCTACGATGATTGGGAAGATTCTAGGGATCATATCCTAATGTCTTTATGGAATATGATTTATGTAGAATCTACAAACTCTAAAGGGGTTCATTAACGCCTTACCACTACAAATGGAGCCTTTTGTCCTCCCTCAAGAAACATACATAGACATATATACAATTTCTCTTCTCATAGCTAAAGTGATTACCATTCCTCTAGCCCACTTTTTGTTCCTTGTTAGACAATGTAATCTTACTCTAGGCGATATTTTTTACGAGAAGTATAAGCCCTTCCTATAACAAAATCTCTCTCTAGTTTGTTTCTTTTCTCCAAATCATCAATCTCTTAAAGTGATGTCAGGAGGCCCTTTGGGAATTTGTTCCTGCTAGACTCAAAATGAGGTAATTCCCTATGGTTCAAAAACATAAGATAATAACCAAATTTTATTATTATCTTATTCTCTTTTGTTATGAATAGCATGCAATGTGAACAAGTCCAAGAGTAACGTTGATCATGACTTTGAGTTTTTCTTTGTCAAGACTCTCTTTGAAAATTGGCAACTCCATTTTTTTTCTAAATCTTTATTCTTTTCCCATCTCTTCCTTTTGTTAGATTCCTTGGCACTTGGGAAAGTAAGACGAACCCACCTTGGGGATGTGATGATGGCAGGCATGCTCACTCAGTCATTGTTAGAATCGATTCTTGAAGAACCCAATCTGGTCTAATCTATTTCCATGTCCGATAACAATCCTTATCCTAATGTGAATTTAGTTTTACCACAATTGAAGGCAAACATTGAGATTAAGTTGAAACGGAAACAAAAGGTCACTGTTAACCTAATAAAAAATAGGGAACATAATGATAGAAACTCAGTCAATGATGGTTCAAATCCAACTAAAGAAAAGGTTGAAAAGCCTAAAGAAGTACTTAGGAGTTCGAAACCATCTAATTGATGCTAGCCTATGCCTGCAATTTGTAAATGGAAAGCTACCACCTAAGCTCACGTCATTTGTAAATAGAAAGTTAACGCCTATGTTCACCTTATATAAAACTCTTAAATTCATAGGCACACGTAACGTATTTCCCACTTAAGGAATTTTATCAATTTCATGAGGGTAAAAGGAGTTAAAAAAGAGTTTTTTCCCCTAGGTTTTTCCCTTAACTTTTGGAGAAGTTGTTGGAAATTGGTGTTACTCCCTTAATCCTCAATAAATCTATACATGATTAAATAAAAAAAAAGACTTCTTATACCAATATGCTTACAATATTGAAGTCCCTCTTCCTATTCCATGCCCTGAATTCCTTAAACAAGGATAAAAAGAGAGCTTCTTGGACGACTTAAAGAAGCCTTCATAATTAACATGCCAGAAGAAACATAATAAGTCCCTTGATGGCCTTTAAATTGCCTTGATTAGTTAAAGACATGGCAAAAAACATAGTTTAAGGAGACTAATTGACGCCCTTATAACTAAGACATCTATTTTCTCATCCGAACGTAGCTGGATATTAGGCAATTGAAGAGAAGAAAATGATAGAGAAACTTGTCCAGAAAGGTGAAACCGTACCGTAGGTAGTGTAGAGAGGATTGTTGGAGTATGGTGACCTTACTATTTGTCTCTATATCACTACTACGACCGCTATTGATCAAATTGACTAGATCAAAGGTTAAGAGAACTAGGTCAGATCTTAGTTAAATTTCAAACCGGTAGAGGAGAAGAGGTAAAAAATTTATAAACATGAATGGTATATTGTAATTTAGGGGGTTTGTGCTACTGTTATGCAATGGTGAAAGGGGGTAAATGATAATTCAAAAAGTTCAGGGTAGAAATAATATTTCCCAAAACCTTGATCAGGGTAAATGAAAATAATTCCAAAATTTATAATCCTCTTATGGCCAGCATACAACCTCTTTACGGGGTAGATATGTCTAAACCTACACTGGGAGGTGTTTTTGTCGTTATTATTGGCCTGTAAAGTTCCACCATCTTAGAGCCTTTACATAATTGTATAAATCTATTATACTAAGAGAAGAAGACATGCAACAAAACTCGATGCTCGGTTATATCAATAATGGCTACTACAGTAGAGATAAAAAAGGTTGCAAGATCCTCCAATTCTAAAAATGAGATTCTTGCAGTTTAGGCTTCTAAACCTCCTCGACCTAAGAGAACTTATACTACTTCCTTTACCGTGAAACTATTAAATGCTTTTAATTGATTGGGAAGCTAAGGCATCTTAAAGCTCTTCAGGCCACTTGCCAACTATGTTGAAGGCAAAAAGACCTATGAATAGGGACTAAATCATTATTGGCATTATCATCTTGGTCGTGAACATCCAACTGATAATTGTTGACGTGTTAAGAATGCAATTCAAGGCATGATTAGCAATGGAACACTACCAATTCCTAAGCCAAAGTGCTAGGCTAAGAGACTTAGTAATGCTTAACCCAGTCATCCGCATGGGAACAACTCAAGCAAAGTTCGAGGGACCCTTCAAGAAGATGTCAATTACTTTACTTGATCAAGGAGAGTCTTTTAGCTATGTCAACATATAGATGTGAAGCCACAAAAGGTCCATGTAAATACCAACAAAAAAGAAATAGAGGGCTCACTTGTAAGAATCCTCATAAAGACTAGAGCTGACCTTACTATATGCTTAATTCTCACATCCTTTTTTGACCATAGGTAAGCACCCCTAAATGCTTGGGTAAAGATGCTAATTTATTTAGAATGCACCTGAAGAGTCAAGGGATTCTTCACAATCAAAATATTTGCAGCTATTATTACCTTTGATGACATTAACCTTCGACTTACAAAAGCAAATCACAACAAGACTGTTTGCGCAATTATGTCTTATACACACAATTACATGCGCATAAGTCTAATAGATAATAGGTCATCAATTGATATATGTCACTCAAGATGACCAAGAAATTGGGATAATGAAAAAAGGCATGAAACTAACATCTTAGTGGTTGAGAGACTATGATGGCATAGATTATGCCATTATAAAAGCCATAAGCATCAGCATAGTTATGAGAGGTTTCAAGCGAAAAGTCACATTCTAAGTGATTGACATTCCCTCCACCTTCAATCTATTGCATAGATGACCTTGGCTCCATGATCTAAAGGCAGCACTCTTCACCTTATAGCATAAAGTAAAAATCGTAATTAAGAAGCGGTAGTGGCTATTAGTGCAAATCCTATGACATTTACTATTGAAAAGAAAGAATCGTACCTAGAGGTGGAACATAACAAAAAAGACATGGACATATGGGTTTTATGCTCTAATGAGTGTCTTGTAATAGACTCAAAGGACCTTGTTCCCTTTGACTTTGACCCAAACTCAAATTTAAAAGTGTTGGTCCCACTGCCCTAGAGGGTGATCACTAATAAATCATGCAATTTAAAATATACATACAAAATGTATTGAGGTACAGAAAACTCAAGGAGGCTGAATAAAATTAAAGACACTGAGACTGTAGAGTAAGGGAGTTACACAGAATAAAAGCAAAATAGAAGGTAGAGTAAATGGTGTTTTTAAACGAGGTTCACAATTCTATTTGGGAATTCAGCTAAGTTGTATTGATCTACTCTTAGATTTACATAATTTGTAAACATCCACCCAAGGACCTTGACTACAGCACACCCTTCAAAGCCTCTATTAAAGTGGCGTCTCCTAAGTCCTAACTTAAGAAGGATAACACTCTTGGTCAATTCTGTTGTTGCTAACAATGAACATCCAATTTTTGTACAAAGATTACAATGATTTAGAAGTTAATAATTTAAGAGTACAACAACACTTGAGCTATGAATTTGATCTCTTAGTGCCTGTGTATTGGATAGTGTTCTCCTTCAGCACGGTCTTCAGAAGCAGTGAGAAAAAGACATTTCGATGATGCTAAAGCTATATCTAGTAGAAGTTCCAAGAATATTTTGTTGGATGCTTCTCTCTAATGACTTCCAGTCGGTTCAAGGGCCTTAACATCCATTTATTTTTTGGACAACTACTCAGGTAGGTCTTGGCAACTCATGGCTTGGAGAGGTGGTCTGTCATCCTTGAATTAATGTGTTAGCTAGTGTATTCCTCATGTAATATGGCCAAAATTATTGTTTTAAGTATTGATGTTGATGTCTCCCACAATAGGCATAGTCGACATACAACCATCCTTTTTAGCAAACAAACTTTTGGCTCATCCTTAGTTTGGGATAATTTTAAATCTACTTTCTTAACTTTTCCCGAACATAGCCAACGGTGCAACATAAAAGCTACGAAGTTAATCTTGCGTCTTGAAGATTGTTCTATAATTAAACAGTAAGAGTACCAATTAATTAAATTGTAAATAATTAATTAACTAAGTTTTCCCTTTTGTGTTAGATCACTAATTCTTTAAAAACTGGGATAGATAGATAGAGTTTATGAAGGCGATGTTCCTTATCATAGAATTATATAATCAAGAATGATTTTCATTTATCAGCCATATATGTAAATCCCACAATTGTGCAAAAGGTTAGAGTATCAAAATATCATTTTAAGGCTAATTGAAGGCGCACCTATCTTATCGCTCTGAGACGGGTCAAAATTTGATAAGCCTTTTAAGGTCCTTGACAATGGCAGTACAAAGGTAGTTGTTAAGTCATAATTTATGCATGTTTTTAATAATTATTTTGATTATATTTTATATACTATATTGATTAATTTACTTTATTTTATATATTTTTAGGTTAAGCAATAATGAAGGAAAGGGAAGACGAAAAGAGGTTGAAGTGTGGGTTTGATTGAAGGATTCTCACGGAATCCTCAACTCGGTCCAAAAAAACAATGATTTATGAAAAAAATGTTATTTTCATAATGATTTATTTGGGCGAAGGTTACAAGATTACTACTCCTAGTTAAAGAGGAATTAGAAGACTTGGAGAAGAAGACATTCTACAAGAAAAGGAAACCCTAGCAATGTTATGATATAAAAACCCATTCAATCTCTTCACCTCCTCACACACTCACAGCATCATCACCATACTCTCCCCCTAACCCATAATCTCAGTGTCATCATCATCTACTATCAATCGCAGCCACCATCATCATCTTCCTCTGACACCCACGCATACATCATTCCCACAACCCATCACAATCATATATCACAATATCATCCCCATTCTCGCCAAATCAGGAACAGAGCCCTACCATCTTCTCTTATGATAATCTTCATCATCATCGATCATCATCATCCTCATGT
Source organism: Selenicereus undatus (assembly GCA_017589665.1). Taxonomy (NCBI): domain Eukaryota; kingdom Viridiplantae; phylum Streptophyta; class Magnoliopsida; order Caryophyllales; family Cactaceae; genus Selenicereus; species Selenicereus undatus. The sequence continues at coordinate 61,299,692 of JACYFF010010365.1, read as the reverse complement.
TGATTGTCAAGACAAGTAATATTGTTCCTTCGCTATTTTTTTTTTAGTTTAGTTTAGTATTAAAGATGAATTCTTTGAATGATTTGTGTAATTTGATTTCTAATATGAGTGGGTAATTTTGTTATACTTAGTATAATCAATTTCAAACCATGCTAAATTAATTATTTTGAAACAAATTTTATGCTTTATTGTCTAATTGATTTTTATTCCCTGATTCTATAATGATTTGTATTTATTGTTTATGATATTTGTGTTCGATTAATTAGAATGTATACTAATTAATTTAATACGAATTCATATGATAGTTTGAAAGGCTTTAATACGTAAAAGTTATAGTCTTTTAGGCATAAGTATCACCGTAATTAATCATGGATAGGTCAAACCTATTTCTTTTAATTAGGTAATCATTATAGATATTTGTTAAGTCGATTTGCTGCTAAATTGGTTACAAGACCTTAGATGATATTTTTCTAATACTTAATGCTCCAGTTTGATTAAATTCTTGCGCTAGTGCTAGGGTTATTAAAATTAGTAGGGTTTAGATTAAGGCTGGACTTAAATATACTATAATATAAGGAAAAGCGGGATGATCTGCTGGTGAGTGTCTTCTATAGTCTAGCTTATGGATAAATCGATTTGTGTGTTGATGATAAATATTAATTCGCATGGTGGATATAGATTATGCTAAGTGTTTTTCATAAATTTGGTATCTTCAATAATTATTTGTTGCTTTTTTTAGTTAATTTCTTCAGTTTGTGAATTTTAATTCTTAAATCTATAGATATTAATATTAATTTTGTTTACCACCCCCAAAAATAGTAGTATTTTAGGAGTGTCTTAGTAATTTTAGATCAGTTATATTTTGATTTTTACTATGATTAAATTTTCATATTTATATCCTATTCTATTTTGCTATTTATTTACCGGTTTGCTAAAAATTAGGCTAAAAATAGTCCCTTTTGTTTTTTTTTCCTGTTTTATTCGACTTCATGGTTTATTTGGCACCCTAATCTTCTGCTATTTAGTTTCATAATTTTTAGAAATTATTGGATAATTTTTTAGAATTATTTCGCGAATTGAATATGCGCAGGTTTTTACTTTAATAAATCTGAAAATTACGTTTTTAATTTTTATGTTCGGTTTTTATGATTTTAGTAAGTCCATAAAATTATATTATACAATCTGGGAAATTTTTTATTTGTTTTGTATTTTATTCATCACAATTTGTTATTTTTTAAATTTCAGGTATTATTTTCTAGTTCAATTTTTTGATTTTATCCTCTGTTTTCGTTTTCTGAAATTAATTAAATATGATTATTGTAATATTAATTTATGAATTTGCATACAATTAATTGAGATTACTTTTTGTAGTTGTTGATATTAATCTTCTGCTTGTTAATTTTATGTTTTAATTTTCAATTAGTAGTGTGCGATAATTTTTGATTTTTATTTTTCCAGAATATTTAGGTGTGATATTTAGTGTTTTTATTTTTAGAATTAGGCTTAGAAGATTTAGTGGTATTAGTAAGTAATTTTCCAGATTTTTACGTGTTTAATTTGATTTGTTTTAGCAATTTAAAGAAGTAAAATATATTAGAGTACTAAATTTAATTAGATTTAAACTAGTGTACTATAATAATCTTTATTCGTGGGATCGATCCCTAATTTCCTATGCTATAAATCTTGTTTATAAATCAAAGTAGTAGTTTAATTCGTAACTATATGACAAGCTCTGCAAATTTTGGCGCCATTGCTAGGGAAAGAAGATAAAATCAATGGTTTGCTTCTATTTAATTTTAATACTTTTACTGTTTTGTTTTAACTCTAGTTTTTTTATTTTTGCAGGTTGTTTTATTTTATGAGATTAAGGAGTGGTCGCATGATCGAAGATAAAAAGGAGCATACGTTTGAGGTGTTTGAAAGTAAAGTAAATGATTCTGAATCTGTAGGCTCCGACTCGATAAGTTGTGAAGATATTAAAGTTGAGATGGCTACTTTACGTGAGCTTGCTCCACCTAATTTGGAAACTCAACCTTTGTCTATTACTTATCCTGTATTAGACCAACCATTAAAATTGAACTCTGAATTTTTAAATCTACTGCCTAAGTTTCATGGATTGCCTAGTGAGGATCCCCATTGCCATATTAATGAGTTCATTATTACATGCTCGGCCATGCAACCTGAGGGTATCACCTAGGACCAAATTAGATTGAGAACCTTTCCTTTCTCACCAGGATAAAGCTAAAGATTGGCTATACTACTTGCCTCCTACAACATTCCCTACATGGACTCAAGTTCATAAAGCATTTTTAGAGAAATTTTTTCCAGCATCTAGACTTGGATCCATTAGAAAAGAAATATGTGGAATTAAACAAATGAATAGGGAAACTTTCCATGAGTATTGGGAACGTTTTGATAAATTATGTCCTAGTTGTTCCCAACATCAAATTTTTGAATAATTGTTGATTTAACATTTCTATGAAGGTTCATTACCTATAGCTAGAAATATGGTGGTTGTTGCTAGCGGGGGGACTTTGGTTAAATAAGACTCTAGCTCAGGCCAGGGAATTGTTTAATATCATGGCTCAAAACACCCAACAAACTAGGGAACCCCAATTTATGAAGGTCAATGAGCTTAGTTCAGGTCCATCTGTAGAGACCCAGTTGTCTTTGATCACTGCTATGCTCAACAAACTCGTTACTGCAGGAGTTCGGAAAGTAGTGGTGTGTGGTATTTGCTGTTTAGAGGGGCATGCTACTGCTGCTTGCCCTACACTTCAAGGGGTGATGTGAATGCTATGTTTTCCAAAGGAAGTATGACCCATATTCCAACGCTTATAACGAAGGACGGAGAGACCACCCTAATCTTAGGTATGAACCTATGAATAACCCTCTAGGTTTTGATCAACCGTCACGTCAACCATCTGCTCAGGATAAAACAATTTCCTTTTAGAGCAAGTCATAAAAAAAATGGATGACTAGAAAAAGGAGATTGACACTAGGCTTCAGAACATAGAGATGACTCTTAAACAGGTTTAGGAGAGACATATTGCTACTGATACCATAGTTAGCAACCTCTAGGCCTAAATACAACATAGGTTCGCATCTCAACCATTCCAGAACCCGAAAGAATATGTGAGTGCCATGATGCTTAGGAGTGGGAAAGAGTTGAAGGAACCTACGCAGAATAGAGAGGTAGAGCATGTAATAGAGGTCAACAAACCTGAACCTAACCAAGATCAAGACATCACCTCTAATGTTAAGGAAGTAGGTAAGGATAAGAAGGAACCTTATAAGCCATTACCCCCTTTCCTTAGTAGACAGAGAGGTAAAAACCCTAAGGTAGATGAGGTAAACCAAGAGATCCTAGAAACATTTAGGTAGGTTAAGATCAACGTTCCTCTCCTATATGCCACAAAGTAGGTGCCTCGTTATGCTAAGTTCCTTAAAGAGCTTTGTACTCCAAAATGTAAACTGAAAGGGAACAAAAAGGTAAGTGTGGGGGAAAACATGTCTGCTGTTTTCCAAAAGAAGCTTCCCCCTAAATGTAAGGAACCAAGTGTATTCTCTATTCCTTGTAAAATTGAAAACATTGCCTTTGATAGAGCTATGCTTGATTTAGGAGCTTTCATCAATGTGATGCATAGGCCCGTTTATGATAAATTACACTTAGGAGAGATAAAGAAAACTAACTTAGTCATTCAGTTAGCTGAGAGGACTAATGCATACCCTGATGGAGTTTTAGAAGATTTCTTAGTCCAAGTCAATGAGCTTGTTTTTCCTACTCACTTTTATATATTGGATATGGGTGATGCATGCCATGTTGTTCTCATATTGCTTGGTAGACCATTTCTTAAAACATATAAGACAAAAATAAATCTGCATGTAGGAACATTGACCATGGAATTTGATGGTGAAATCATTAAGTTCAATATTTTTGATGCTGTGAGATTTCCTGCTGATGTGAGTTACCTGTGTGCACTTGATATGATTGATCAATTATCTCAACATGTTTATGAATTGTCTCATGAGGATGAATTTTTAACAGTACTTAACCAAGGTTTGGATCAGTTTGTGTGTCAAAATGTGCCTTACCATATTAATAATGAGTTAGTGGGCAACATAGAGTCTTTGTTGCAATTGCATGTAGGTGACGGACCTAGGAAGCAAGAATTGCCTAAAAGTCACACGAAGGTGCTACCTTTTCGCATTTCAACCCCTAAGCTAGAACTAAAACCATTGCCTGAAAATCTTAAGTATGCTTGTTTAGGGGATGATGAGACCTTACCTGTTGTAATTTCTAATGCATTTACATATGAACAAGAGGATAAACTTATTAGGGTTCTTAGAGAACATAGTGAAGCATTAGGATGGACTTTAGCATACCTTAAAGGACTTAGCCCCACATTATGTTCACATAAAATCACATTAGAATTAGATGTTAAGCCTAAGAGACACCCCTAGTGAAGACTAAATCAACCTATGATAGAGGTAGTTCAAAAAGAAATTCTTAAGTCATTAGATATTGGGGTGATATACCCCATCGTTGATTCTGAGTGGGTTAGTCCTATCTATATGGTTCCTAAAAAGGGGGGAACAATAGTAGTATAGAACAAGGAAGGTGAGTTAATAGCTACTAGAGTCCAGAGTGGTTAGAGAGTGTGCATTGGCTATAGAAAGCTTAACAAGGGCACAAAGAAGGACCATTTTCCATAGCCCTTTATAGACTAGTTGTTAGAGAGATTAGTTAAGAGGTCACATTATTTCTTTCTAGATGGCTATTAAGGTTATATTCAGGTCCCCATAGCTCCTGAAGATGAGGAAAAGATGACTTTTACCTATCCTTTTGGCACCTATGCTTTTAGAAGGATGTTGTTTGGTCTATGTAATGCTCCTGCTATATTTCAAAGATGTATGATGAGTATTTTCTCTAATTTTATCACCAAAATTGTAGAAATTTTTATAGGTGATTTTACTGTACATGGTGATTCATTTGATAAGTACTTCCATCATCTTACGTTAGTACTTAAGCATTGCATTGAGACTAATTTGGTGCTTAACTTTGAAATGTGTCATTTTATGGTGGAACACGGAGTAGTACTAGGGCATGTAGTGTCATCCAAGGGATAGAGGTTGATAAGGCTAAAATAGACATCATTCAAATCTTTGCCCTATCCCAAGTGTGTCAAGGAGGTGAGGTCATTTTTCGGTCATGTTCGGTTTTATAGGAGATTTATCAAGAATTTTTCTAAGATTGCCTCCCCTTTGTGTGCTTTATTTGCAAAAGATGCTTCATTTGATTTTTCTAAGATTGCCTGCCTTTTGAATTGATGTGTGATGCTAGTGATAAGGCAGTTGGGGTAGCTTAGGTCAAAGAGTAGGAAAGGTACCTCATGTGATCTATTATGCTTGTAGAACTCTAGACCCAGCACAGTGTAACTATATTACTATAGAAAAGGAAATGTATGTTGTTGTTTTTGCTCTACAAAAGTTTCATCCTTATCTGTTGGGTGCCAAAGTTACTATTTATACTTATCATTTTGCTGTGAAACATCTGTTGAGTAAGAATGACTCAAGACCAAGATTGATTAGATAGGTCTTACTATTGCAAGAATTTTAATTGGAAATTAGACACAAGCCAGGAGCTGAAATTTAGTAGCTGACCATCTAAGAAGGCTAGACAATGGGAGAGTGGTAATCCATTGAGCGATTATTTCCCTGATGAGACTTTATATGCTATCACTAATAGGCTGCCTTGGTATGCTAATATGGTTAATTATATAGTAACCAAAACCTTTCCTAAAGACTTACCTAGAGCCGAAAAGGAGAAGATAAAAGCTCAATCTAAATATTATGTTTTGGATGAGCCATATTTATGAAAATTTTATGGAGATCAGATTATAAGGTGTTGTGTAGATGACAGTGAATTTCATTCAATCTTAACTTTCTATCACTCTTCTAAAAGTTCTTGAATATGGATTTTATTAGCCTACTATTTTTAGGGATGCTTATGAATTTTGCAGAAGATGTAAAGCATGCCAGAACGCAGGTAATTTATCTAGAAGGAATCAAATGCCTCTGTATAATGTATATGTTTGTGACAATTTTGATGTATGGGGTGTTGATTTTATGGGACCTTTTCCCCCTTCTTTTAGTTTTACTTACATTTTTATGCTTGTTAACTATCTATCTAAGTTGACTGAAGTTGTAGCTACTGGAGCTGATGATGCTAAAACTGTGGTGAAACATGTTCAATCTCTCATTTTGCATAGATGTGGTGTTCCTAAAGCAATCATAAGTGTAGGGGAGCACATTGCTGTAATAGATCCTTAGGTGCCTTGTTAGCCACATATCATGTAACTCATAAGGTGTGCACCGGTTATAATCCCAAAACAAATGGGCAAGTTGAGATTTCCAATAAAGAGATTAAGGGCACATTAGAAAATGTTGTTAGACCGGATAAGAAAAATTAGAGTCTTAGGTCAAATGAAGCTTTCTGGGCCTATAAGACTGCATATAAGACACCTATAGGTATGTCACCTTATAGGCTAGTTTTTGGTAAAGTATTTCATCTCCCTGTAGAATTAGAGCATAAATCATATTGGACTGTAAAGCAGTGTAGTCTAGATTATGACCTAGCAGGGAAGGGGCGTAAGTTGCAATTGCAGGAATTAGAAGAGATTCGCCTAGAGGCCTATGGCAATTCAGTGATCTACAAAGGTAAAGCCAAAGCTTTTCATAATGCTAAGCATAGTAGGAAAGAAGTTCAGGTGGGTGAAAAAGTGTTGTTATTCAATTCAAAATTAAGACCCTTCCCTGGTAGGTTGAACTCTAGATGGCTAGGACCTTTTATGGTGGTAAAGACTTATCCACATGGTGCTGTTGAGATTAAATCATTTGCTAATAACAAAATTTTCAAGGTAAATGGTCATAGGCTAAAGCACTTCTACGAAGGAGATTAGGTATGCTTAGTAGAGGAGATCCGACTAGAGGATCCATGAGATCATTTGCGTTGAGACAACGACAGTAAACAAAGGCGTTGGTTGGGATGCAACCCAATATTTTGAAGGAAGTATACATTTAATTTTACTTTTACCATCATTATTTCTATCTTTTTGCATGTATTAGGGGCAATGCATGAATTAAGTGGGGGGGGGGGGGGGGTGCATCTTGCATTTAGTTTCTGCAGTATTCATTCTAAAAAAAAGTGATTTTCTTATAAATAATGCATGAATATGAGTTTATGCTAGGCCTTCTTGTTTAATTTTTTTTACTTAGCTATTTTTAGTTTATTATTCTATGAGTACGGACTTTTGAGCATGCTAACTGTCATTCAGAGAAGTTTGAGTTGATCCTCATATATCTCTTTAATGAGTAACTATCATGATTATCCATCTTCTTTGATCATATTATATAGTCATTTTAGAGGCAAAAATGACCCAATCCATTTCCTAAACTATTGAACTAGCGGAGTAACTCATTAAAATTGTGGCTTTTCTTGTTTTATAACCAAAAAAAAGAAGAAGAAAAGAAGAGAAAAAAAAAAGTTAGATTACCAACATGGGTAGGAATAGATGGCTCGACACCTTTTACCCTTAAGTTCAGGTCTCAAATTGAGCCCTATTCATGGAGTAACCCATGTTGGGAGAGTTATGCCCCTTTTTGAGCCGATTAAAACTCGTACCACACAAATAGTCAATAAATAAATAAAATAATGATGAGAATAAATTGTTTGCTCCAGCACCTCTATTCGGGTGAGTGTGAGATAGGGAGTGTTCAATTTCTAAGACCCTATATGGGCCTCGAATATGTGCGCAATTGGAGTTTAAAAAAAAAAAGGAGAGAGAGAAGAATTGCAAGGCAAGTTTAGAATCAATTTCAATGAGTTATTCCTTCTGGTTCAATTGTCTCTATAGCCATGTCGCACTTCAATTTTTCTATCTCAAATTTTTTAGACCTCATCATCGGTGTATGCATGCTTGAAAGAGACGGATAGTTATTGCTCTTGTTAATTTGTTAAAGAGATATTGTGAGGTTGATGAAGAAACTTTTTGATGGCAGTTGGATGTTTAGTAGTCATTCACTTGTTGGAAGAAAAGATTAATTAATTTTGAATAAAGCTATTTTTAAAGCAAACTAATGCCTAGTGTAAATGTCATATTTTGAGCATGACCTTATAAGAAAGAATGTCAGTGTTTAGGTCGAGTTTGAGATCACTTTGCACGAGGACGTCAAAAGTCTAAGTGTGGGGGAATTTGTTAAGTCATAATTTATGCATGTTTTTAATAATTATTTTGATTATATTTTATATATTATTTTGCCTAATTTACTTTATTTTCTATATTTTTAGGTTAAGCATTAATAAAGGAAAGTAAAGAAGAAAAGACATTGAAGTGCGGCTTTGACTGAAGGATTCTCGCAGAATTATCAAGTTGGTCCAAAAAAATAATGATTTACGAAAAAAATTGTTTTCATAATGATTTATTTGGGCTAGGGTTACAAGATTACTACTCCTAGTTAAAGAGGAATTAGAAGTCTTGGAGAAGAACACATCTTACAAGAAAAGGAAACCCTAGCAATGTTATGATAAAAAAACCCATTCAATCTCCTCAACTCCTCACACACTCATAGCATCATCACCATACTCTCCCCCTAACCCATAATCTCAGCATCATCATCATCTACTATCAATCGTAGCCACCATCATCATCTTCCTCTCACACCCACGCATACATCATTCCCACCCCATCACCATCATATATCACAACATCATCACCATTCTCGCCAAATTAGGAACAGAGTCCTACCATCTCCTCTTATCATAATCTTCATCATCATCCTCACATTGATTATCAAGACAAGTAATAGTGTTCCTTCACTATTTATTTTATTTTATTGAGTTTAGTTTAGTGTTAAAGATGAATTGTTTAGATGATTGGTGTAATTTAATTTCTAATATGAGTCGGTAATTTTCTTATACTTAGTATGATCAATTTGAAACCATTCAAAACAAATTATTTTGAAACAAGTTTTATGCTTTATTGTCTAATCGATTTTTATTCCATGATTCTATAATGATTTGTATTTATTGTTTATGATATTTATGTTAGATTAATTAGAATTCATACTAATTAATTTAATACGAATTCATATGATAGTTTAAAAGGCTTTAGTACGTAAACGTTATAGTCTTGTAGGCATAAGTATCACCCTAATTAATCATGGATGGCTCAAACCCATTTCTTTTAATTAGGTAATCATTATAGATATTTATTAAATCAATTTGCTAGTAAATTGATTACAACGCATTAGATGATATTTTTCTAATACTTAATGATGTAGTTTGATTAAATTCTTATGTTGGTGCTAGGGTTATCAAAACTACTAGGGTTTAGATTAAAGCTGCACTTGAATAAACTATAATATAAGGAAAAACGGGGATGATCCGCTGGTGGTTGTCTTCTATAGTCTACCTCATGAATAAATCGATTTGTGTGTTGATGATAAATATTAATTTGCATGGTCAATATAAATTATGCTAAGTGTTTTTCATACATTTGGAATCTTTAATAATTATTTGTTGCTTTTTTTAGTTAATTGTTTTAGTTTGTGAATTTTAATTCTTAAATCTATAGATATTAATATTAATTTCATTTACCAAGCCCCAAAAGAGTAGCCTTTTGGGAGTGTCTTAGTAATTTTAGATCAGTTATATTTTGTTTTTTACTATGATTAAGTTTTAGATTTATTTTCTATTCTATTTTGCCATTTATTTACCAATTCGTTAGAGATTAGGCTAAAAATAGTCCCTTTTGCATTTTTTTTGTGTTTTATTCCATTTCATGGTTTATATAGTACCCTAATATGCTGATATTTAATTTTGGAATTTTTGGAAATTATTTGATAATGTTTCAGAATTATTCTATGAATTGAATATGTGCAAGTTTTTACCTTTAAAAAAATCTGAAATTCATGTTTTTAATTTTTAATTTCAGATTTTAGGGTTTTATTAATTCCATAAAATTAGATAATGCAATCTGGGTAAATTTATTATTTAATTGTTTATTTAATTAAGTGCAATTTGTTATTTTTCTAATTTCAGATATTATTTTCTGTTTTAATTTTATGATTTTATCTTCTGTTTTATTTTGCTGAAATAAATTAAATATAATTCTAGGAATATTAATCTATGAGTTTGCATAATATTAATTGAGATTATTTTCTGTTGTTGTTGATGCTAAGTTTCTGCTTGTTAATTTTCTGTTTTAATTTTCAATTAGTAGTGTGCGATAATTTTCTGTTTTCTTTTTTCCAGAATATTTAGGTTTGGTATTTACTGTTTTTATTTCTAGAATTTGGCTTGGAAGATTTAGTGGTATTAGTAAGTAATTTGTCAAATTTTTACTTGTTTAATTTGATTTGTTTTAGCAATTTAAAGAAGTAAAATACATTAGAGCAGTAAATTTAATTAGATTTAACTAGTGTACTATCATAATATTTCCTCGTGGGATCGATCCCTACTTTCCTATGCTATAAATCTTATTTATAAATCAAAGTAGTGGTTTAAGTTGTAACTCTACGACAAGCTCTACAGTAGTTGAACTTTTGCTTTGAAGATTTAAGTAGTCAATTACCCATTACCTTGCAAAACAGGTTCATTGTACTCGTTTAATTACATTTGTAAATTTCTAGTGGTTGGTTAAACAAGAGCCTATGACCCTTTTAAATTATAGCAAATGGACCCTAGATTTAAAGTACATACTATCGTGTAAGTTACATTTTCACCTTACACTGAGCTGATTCTTCAATTTCCCCATTTTTGATGAAAGGAAACATTTGTCTAGCAGTTGATTTATAGGGACAGAAAACCTAATTTAGGATATATTCTCTCCTAAATATAACAATAAAAGCATATGGATGATATATGCTGCCCCTAAGTTTATTCAGGTGTGGTCAAATGTAAGCATAATGAACAGGGTAAAGCATGTGGAACATAGTCAAATTTTGGCAACTTAGTATATGAGAGTTAGATATGTTAAGCAACTAAAAATAATAGGCAATATAGATTAAGAAACAAATATGCAATACCATAAACTATTGATACTCAAAGTAAGTTCAACTCAATGCTAGATAACTACCTTGAGGGACGCTCACTACTATTTCAAGGGCCACCATAGCCCGATATGCTTTTGCATACATGTTGATGCAGACCAAGGACCAAAACAAGACCCTCACCATGAACTAGAGAAGACCTTCCTACTTAGCCACCAGCAACACCAATTCTGTGAGGCCATTCAACTTAGTCTGGAAGCTATTTTAGGGAGATCATTGCTTTGCTGGACACCCTAGAATTTCTTCTAATCAAGCTAAGTCATTTTGAGGCTTACATAGCAGCCTTAGTTCAGTCCAGTTCAAAATAAAAGGCATCCTGCAATCAGTTTATTTAGTTTGCTTTGCCTGCTTCCAGTAACTCAGGCTTGTCCAAGGAAGCCAATTCCATTTGATCAGTACCCTAACTCATTTATCAGCTCGTACTCAGCTCCTAAATGATGAACGTTACTAGATTTTCCCTTGGATTTATTTTCTGATAGCAGCAGGTCCACAACAGGAGCAGCAGTTCAAAGGGAGACTTTTATCTCCTACTTAACAGCTCCTTTTGGAAAGTATAAGGGTTTAAAAATGTGTCTAAATATTTATCTAGCAAGGCCCTAAATTTGCAGAATCAGATCTTCTAGCATGGGCTTTTAACGAGCACCAGAATGCAAGAAATACCCTATTGTCCACTGAATTTCAGTGTGATGTACTTGCTGGCAAGCTGAGTTAGCTTAATGTAATCAACTGCAAAAATCCTCCGAAAGCCATCATTAGCAAGTACCTTGATGCTATTAAGGGTTGACACCTTAGTAATGCAGATAAGTAAAGGGTTTAGGTGTCAAGGATCCGGCCAGCTGCTGTTTTAAGTTAGTTTATTTCAGTTATAGCCGTTGATCTTTTGATTGAGGCCATGTATTTAAGGCTTGTTTTCACTTGTAATACATAGATTGTTGATGAATGAAAAGCCCCTTTACTAGTTTAAGCAAAATCCTCTCCAAATCTCTCTAACTTTATCGTATTCAGGTGGTGTTGAGAGTGATTCTATATCTATTCCTCTGGTGCATTTACTTTAGGGGGTTTAGTGGTGAATCCTTGTAGTTCTGGTTGGTGGGTTAGCTTCCTTTAGGCCAGTTCATATCTTCCATGTTGATTTGCTAGCTTTGTCAAGCAATCAGGCCAACAAGTTCAGCATACACCAGCTGGTATCAGAGCCTAACCTTGATTCTTGGTGAGTTGCTTTTGTTACTCTTTGCTGTTTCTATTCTAGTTTCTTTCTAGTCTTTTTCACCTGCTCTCGTCCTGGAAAAACCTATTATTTAGACAGAAAGGAACCTTGCTATCCCAAACACACCCCCAGCTACAAAGAACCAAGCTTCTCAAATAGCCACAACATTCTAAATTCTCTACCCTAAAATAGCATGGCTGAAAGAGAAAACACCTCTCCTCCACCACAACAACCTGTGAGAGTTCCTAGAGGTCTCTCTCTGGAACAGGCTCATGAACTCAGGAGAGATCGAGCTATCCTGGAAATGCAAGAAAGTATTAGAACCCTCAGAACTCAAATTCAGCAGCTTATGAATCAGCCTAAAGGAAGAGAAAAGGAGCCACCTCAGGACCCTCTGGGAGGTTCTGATTCCCCTCCTGATTCTCAGTATGGAAGTGAGTCATCTACTGGAGATGCTAGGCCTAGGAGAAGGAGAATGCCTAGGGATGACCTTAAGGACCTTAGAATAGAGGCCCCTAAGTTTGATGGAAGTTTAAAGCCCGAAGATTACTTGGAATGGGTTTAGACCTTGGAGAGGATCATAGAGATCAAAGGCTATTTTGGAGAAAAGGCCTTTAAGCTTGCTGTTATGAAATTAAAACAATATGCTTCACTTTGGTATGAAACCTCAAGAGAACCAGGGCTTTGGAAGGCAAACCTAATGTCAAAACTTGGGTTAAACTGAAGAAGCACATGGTTAAAAGGTTCTTGCCTGCTACATATAAGCAAGAGCTGTACCTGAAGGTCACTTCCTTGCAACAGGAAAGCATGAAGGTTGAACAATACATTAGGGAGTTCGAGCAGTTGCAGATCAGGTGTGCCTTAAGGGAAGAACCTGAATAAACTATTGCCAGCTTTCTCAAGGGCTTAAACCTTGCTATCTTAGAAAGGATTGAACTGCAGCCATTCTAGACATTTGAAGATGTCTACAAATTAGCTATCAAAGTTGAAAAACAGCTTAAAACAAGGCCTTACTCCCTCCTAAACCTGTTGTACCAGTGAAGACTTTCAATTCTTACAAGCTAGAATTTGTCCCTAAGGATGACATGAACAAGGGAAAGGGAAAGGAGATTGCCAAGGAAGTGCCAAAAGGCCAGAAGAGGTGTTTCAAGTGCCATGGCTATGGTCACTTTCAGGCTGATTACCCCAACAGAAGGGTACTCACAATTAGGGAGATTGAAGAATTAGATCACATGGACATAGAGGAGGATGAGGAAGAAGAATCTACCGATGAGGGTGAAACCTCTTACTTGCCACCTGAAGAGGGTGAAATGCTTATGATTAAGAGGGTTCTCCATGCCGCTGAAGCCCCACCAGAAGTCAACTAAAGAGAGCAAATATTCCACTCCAGATGCAAGGTAGCCAACAAAACATGCAACCTGATTATAGATGGTGGTAGCTGCACCAATGTAGCGTCCACTGAAATGGTCAGCAAGCTAAGCCTGGCCACCATCACCCATCGTAGACCCTACACCTTACAGTGGCTTAAGAGAGGTAATGAGGTAATAGTTTCCAAGCAAACTTTGGTACCTTTTTCAATTGGTGAATATCAGGATGAGGTTTTGTGTGATATCTTGCCAATGGATGCTTGCCACTTGCTCCTAGGGAGACCTTGGTAGTTTGATAGGGATGTCACTCACCATGGTTAGTCCAGCACTTATTCTTTCAAACTAAAGGGCAAGAAGATTACACTGACCCCTTTACCGTCTAACCAAACACAAGAGCCTAAAACTGGGAGGGTTACACATAAGGAGAGTGCCTTATTTCTCAATGGGAGAAGAATGGAAAGCGATATTACCAAGGGGAAGCCTGTGCTTGCTATGCCGATGCTGCAATCTACCCCTAAGTCAGATACAGCAGCCTTACACCTTTCTGTTCAACCCCTGCTGAAGGAACTTCAGGATGTATTTCCCCAAGACTTGCCCCCTAGCCTCCCTCAAAAAAGGGGAATAGAGCACCAAAATGACTTACTTCCTGGGGCCCCACTACCTAACAAACCTGCCTACAGATGCAACCCTACTGAAACCAAGGAGCTGCAAAGGTAAGTTCAGGAACTGATTAATAGAGGCTGTGTGAAGGAAAGCATGAGTCCATGCTCAGTTCCAGCTTTGTTGGTGCTAAAGAAAGATGGCAGTTGGAGGATGTGTGTAGGCAGTACAACCATCAATAATATCACAGTCAAGTATAGGTATCCCATTCCTAGACTTGATGACATGTTGGATGAGCTTCATGGTTTCAGGATCTTCTCCAAGATAGATTTGAGAAGTGGCTATCATCAGATCAGAATGAGAGAAGGGGATGAATGGAAAATTGCTGTCAAGACAAAGCAAGGGCTTTATGAATGGCTTGTCATGCCATTTGGGTTGTCTAATGCACCTAGCACCTTCATGAGGTTGATGAATGAAGTGCTTAGGCCCTACATAGGTCATTTTATGGTTGTATATTTTGATGACATCCTTGTATACAGCAAAACTAAGCTTGATCACATTTAGCACCTTAAGCAAGTTTTCATAACCCTCAGAAGCCAGAAACTGTATGGGAAGTTGGAGAAATGTGAATTTTTGGTACCAAGGGTTGTCTTCCTTGGGTTTGTGGATTCCTGTGATGGTATTCAAATGGATGAAGCCAAAGTTGAGGCCAGTAAATCCTGGCTAGTACCTACCTCAGTCACCGCAGTCAGAAGCTTCCATGGGTTAACTTTATTCTACAGAAGGTTCATCAGGGATTTCAGCACCATCATGGCTCCTCTTACTGAGTGCATGAAGAAAGGCAGCTTCTCCTGCCCTCCAGCAGCACATAAGGCTTTTGAGACCATCAAGCAAAGGCTATGTGAAGCACCACTCCTAGCCTTGCCTAACTTTGAAGAATTATTTGAGGTAGAGTGTGATGCCAGTGGGGTGGGCATTGGAGTTGTTCTTACACAACTTAGGAAGCCCCTGGCCTACTTCAGTGAAAATCTTAGTGGCCCTAAACTCAATTACTCAACCTATAACAAAGAATTCTATGCCATAGTGAGGGGGCTCTGAGTCATTGGAGTCACTAATTGAAACCTAAGGCTTTTGTACTGCATTTAGATCATCAGGCCTTGAGGTATCTTAATGGCCAGCCTAAGCTCAATGACAGACATGCCCAGTGGATAGAGTTTCTGCAAGCCTTCACCTTTTCTGTCAGGCACAACAAGGGAATTGAGAATGAAGTAGTAGATGCACTCTGAACGAGGTATGCCCTGATTTCTGTTCTAGGTGCAAAGCTACTGGGATTGCAGTCTATTCAGGCCTATTATTATGAAGACTCAACTTTTCAGGAGTTGGTGAGTAACACACCAGTCCAGGGACCTTATGTGATGCAAGAAGGTTTTCTGTTCAAAGGGAACAAGTTGTGTATCCCAGCCTGTCCATTAAGGGATTTGCTAGTGAGAGAAGCCCATGGAGGTTCACTTGCTGGACATTTTGGTATGAACAAAACCTTGGATATTCTAAAGGAGAATTTTCACTGGCCAAAGATGGGGGAACATGTGCACAGAGTGGCATCTAGATGCTCTATTTGTCATAAAGCCAAGAGCCAGTTCCACCAAGGCCTGTATACACCTCTTCCAGTTCCATTAAGGCCTTGGGAAGATGTCAGTATGGATTTTATTGTTGCTTTGTCTAGGACACAAAGAGGCAAGGATTTAGTTATGGTGGTGGTAGATAGATTCACCAAGATGGCTCATTTTATGGCATGTCACAGGCATGAAGATGCATCTCACATTGCTGATTTGTACCTGAGAGAGGTCATCAGATTACATGGAGTCCCCCAAGACCATTGTAAGTGATAGAGACACCAAGTTCCTGTCATATTTTTGGAGGAGTTTATGGCATCTGTTTGGTACCAAGCTCCTGTACAGCACCATTTGCCATCCTCAAACTGATGGCCAAACTGAGGTTACCAACAAGAACTTGTCCACACTCCGTAGAACCATAGTCTAGAAGAGTCCGAAGGAATGGGATCTCAAGCTGCCTCATGCTGAGTTTGCTTACAACAGAACTCCCACCAGGGCTATTGGTTGTTCACCTTTTGAGGCATTATATGGGATCAATCTCCTGACTCCTATTGATCTTATTCCTCTCCCTACTGACTGCAAGGTTAGCTTTGAAGTTGAGAAGAGAGCCAAGGAAATGAAGAAACTTCCTGAGCTGGTTAGAGCTCACATTGAGAAGGTTAATGAAACCTATAGAATCAAAGCCAACAAAAACAGGAAGGACATGGAGTATCATCCTGGTGATCTTGTCTGGTTGCACCTTAAGAAGGAGAGGTTTCCAACCAGAAGTAAAAGTAAGCTAATGGCCAGAGGGGATGGACCTTTCAAGGTCCTTGCCAAGGTGGGAGCCATTGCTTGCAAACTGGAGCTTCCAGGAGACATGGCTGTTTCAGCCACATTTAATGTGGGTGACCTGAGCCCCTATGCAGAGGATGATGCAGACCAAGGAGCAGAACAAGACTCTCATCATGAACCAGAGAAGACCTTGCTGCTTAGCCGCTAATAACACCAATTCTGTTGTCATTCAACTCAGTCTAGAAGCTATTTTAGGGAGATCACTTCTTTGCTGGACACCTTAGAATTTCTTCTGATCAAGCTATGTCATTTTGAGGCTCACACAGCAGCCTAGGTTCAATCCAGTTCAAAATAAAAGGCATCCTGTAATCAGTTTATTTAGGTTATTCTGCCTGCTTCCAGTAACTCAGGCTTGTTTAAGGAAGCCAATCCCTTTTGATCAGTACCATAAATAATTTATCAGCTCATACTCAACTCCTAAATGATGAAGGTTACTAGATTTTCCCCTAGATTTATTTTCTGATAGCAGCAGGTCAGTAGTAGTTCAAAGGGAGAATTTTATCTCCAACTTAGCAGCTCGTTTTGGCAAGTCTAAGGGTTTGAAAATGTGTCTAAATATTTATCTAGCAAGGCCCTAAAGTTGTAGAATCAGATCTTTTAGCATCAACTTTTAACCAGTACCAGAATGCAAGAAATACCTTATTGTCCACTGGATTTTAGTGTGATGTACTTGCTAGTAGGCTGAGTTAGCGCGATGTAATCAGCTGCAAAACTCCTCCAAAAGCCATCATTAGCAAGTACATTGATGCTATTAACGGTTAACACCTCAGTAATGGAGATAAGTAAAGGGTTTAGGTGTCAAGGATCCGGCCAGCTGCTGTTTTAAGTTAGTTTATTTCAGTTTCAGTTTTCTTGTTTTAGCTATAATTAGTTATAGCCGTTGATCTTTTCATTGAGGCCATGTATTTAAGGCTTGTTTTCACTTATAATACATAGATTATTGATGATTGAAAACCCCCTTTGCTTGTTTAAGCAAAATCCTCTCCAAATCTTTATAGCTTTATCCTATTTAGGTGGTGTTGAGAGTGATTCTTTATCTATTCCTTTGGTGCATTTGCGTTAGGGTGTTTAGTGGTGAATCCTTGTAGTTCTGGTTGGTGGGTTAGCTTCCTATAGGCCAGTTCATATCTTCCATGTTGAGTTGCTAGCTTTGTCAAGTAATTAGGCCAGCAAGTTTAGCATACATCACATGTCAAAATAATCCCAAAATTTATCCGCTTTTAACTTTCATGAAAAGGATAGGGTGAAATTAAGAATATCATGTAAGGCATTGTTTTGTACAAACTCCAAAAAAAAAAAATTCTCCAACATAAAACTTAAAATTGTTTGAAAAAATTAGTTAAAATACGTTGTAATGGAAAGAGCAATGGAAAGAGAAAGAGGTGAAGTGATCATTCCACCAAGGTAAGTTGTTAGATGGGCCTGGTTACTTTGCTCCGGCATTTCCTACCAGTCGAAGTTCGGAAGTCTCAACAGTTGCAGGGTTCATAAAGCTTAATGGAGATGCTTTCGATGCATCTTTGTCCCTAGCCGTCTACACGTTCCTTGACTCTTTTGGTGGACTCTCCTTACATTTTCCTTCTTTGTGGTCTTCATTCTTCTCTTTTTCTTCCGTTGATAAGCCTTAACAAGGGGATCATGAATACAAACCAGTGCATCTTTGGTTACCTTATGATCATGCCCCAGGTCATACTTCTTAATCTCATTCAACACATACTCAAATCCTAGATCTAGATCCTATGTAAGCTAAGCCTCAATAGCTTCTCGAAGAGATTCACATATCACAACCTACAGACCTTGGTTTAGATACCTCCAATCTTTAACACCCCTTATTTGATCATGCACATATGTCTTTTCTTTGCTTAGGCAGAGCATAAATTGGTCTCTAATGGATGCAAATTTAGAGATTTCAAGATTGAGAATCTTAATGAAGTGGTTAGGTTAAGGTTACAAATAAGCTTTAAAGATTTTAAGGGTTCACCTTTGCTAGACACCTCATCATCATGAAACCCTTCTTCAAACTAATTGAGCTTAAACTTAAGAGATTCATTCTTATCCTTATCAATCATAACATCATCATACTCAACGTACTTTTCATTCTCAAAGGGAACGTTAAAGTACTCAAATACCTTATTAAGAAGGTCATCATAAGGAAGAGGGAATTCCTAGATATTCTTTGACTTTGTCCATATACTCAAGGACGATCTTTGAGAAAATCTTATCATAATCAATCATGGTGTACGATCTTGTAGAGCTTTGTAGAAGAGCATTTTCTTGATATTACCTCTCATATTCACAGTATGAACAAGGATGTAGTGAAGAATTCTAGGGTTAATGTAATGGTCAAGAAATCCCGATTAAGGGAGAACTATTTAGATTAATAGATTTATCATTGAAGTTTTATTATAACAACTATATTAGACTAATTTTCCATATTAAGTATCTTAATTAATTTGGATGAAAAAATTGTTAGGGTTTTCTTAATTTATTATATGATTGATTGCGTCAAATTAGTGATGTTGTTAAAATTAGGCTTGGTAGGAGGTCATGAGAGATTAGCGAAGCCATTTGAGCTATTCGATACAAGAGATCAATTAGTCTTCTTATATTTAGGTCTAAACCCCGTTTTTAGCTACTGAATTAAAAAAATGGAAAATGCTAAAAAAACCGTCAAGCACCCCATTTTTTTAATCAGTCACAAAATATTAGTAGTACCAAAAGCTTAGGACTGCTTTAGTCAACCCAACCACCAATCATTCCCATTTAGCCCAATCTCCATTACGACCATTTAAAGAGAGAAAGAAGTTGTAAGCGAGAAGAAGCCAGAGCAAGTGAGAGAAGAAAGAGAACAACAACATCAACTAGGAGGAAGAAAGAAAACTAAGTAATAGTGCAGGTATAAGGAAGAGGAGGAACGCAACAGCTATGAAAGAGGAAGGAGTCTCAAACCTAGCTTAATTAGCCCAATTAGCCCATAAATTAGCCCTACGAGGCTTAGATCAAGGTGGGTGATCTTCAATCCCCTAATTTATTTATTAATTTTGAAATTTTGTTGATTTAGCGAAGAGAAATTTGGTGGAATTATCAAAGCTTGGTTTGTTTGTGAATTGTGCAATTTTTGGGAAAAAAAAAAGGATGGAATGAATGACTCTAACTATTGGGTTGTTTTGTGAATTTGATGATATTTTGGGTTGGTGAGGTAAGGAGGGAGACAGGGTAAGCTAGTGATGATGTTGGTGATGGTGATTTTCTAATTGTGTCTCAAATGCCACTCTTATAATCATCATTTTATAGTTACATAATAAGCTACTAAAGTGAATTTTCCGACCCACTTAGCATACTCTTAAGTTATAGGAATTGTCCTCTTGGTTTTTTTGTGCGTTTTTTATGAGAACAGGGAGGAGGAATAGGCTGGCTGATTAAGCAGCCCAGTGAAGTTTTAGGCCATTCATGAGTATCATATTTGTATAGGATTTCATGAGTGTTTAGGAGTCATTTTAGGGCATTAGTGTGTTTAGTGGTATGATTTACGCCCTTATTTATATTATTATGCTTGGCTTCACTTGTTTGAGAAGTGTTTGCAGATTTCACCTGGCGAATCCTAAGCATGTTAGTAGAAGAAAGATTTTGAGGTCTTGTGGATCAAGGCAAATAGCAAAAGAGGCCCAAAGACACCTAACACGAACATACCATGGCCAATACCACTATTCAAGAGGAACCAGGAAGAAAATATGGGGAGACCAAAAGTGAGCAGTTAGACCAATGTTCACCATGGCATGCCTATGCAGGGGACCGTGGTCCATGGTGTCCCCCATGGTTAGACCATGGTAATCCCCTTCCCTCAAGGTTGCTAGTTTTCTTCGTGACTTTTTGAGTTCCAGACATTTTGGACGTTAACAGCTTTGATGTTTGTGATAAAAATTGGGTTTTACTATCTTTCTTAGCCATCAACCCATCATCTAATCACAATCTAGCAATCATCTGTCACCTAAATTCATCCATTTGAGAGAGTTAAAGTAAGGAAAGAAGCAATTGTAAGCAAGGTTTGGAAGCTTTTGGAAGAAGGATTAGAAGATCATCATCCGGGTCATTAGACTAAGCTTTTCTCCCCTCTCTTTCCTTTAACATTTTCTATTTAGTTTAGATTAAGATTTTATGGATGTTCACTTTATTTATTTCAATAACGTTTGAGTATTTTTCATGATCTAAGGGTTGCTAAACCGAAGTGGTGGTGTTGATTTTGGTCGTTTAAACTATTTGTAGTTGGGATCTTACTTGATTATTTCATTCTAGTCATTCGATTTTGAATGTTATGGGAGTTTTGGATAACTTCTTGCATATATGTTAGATGTTATATTGAAGTATTGAAAGCTGAGGATGGGTGTTGGAAAACTTCGATTAGGCTTAGTTTAATAATTACTTAAGAGAGTATTATGAATTGAGTGGTCTTAAGATAAACAATAATCTTAAACTTGATCAAATTAAGATCTAATGAGAATTAGTAATATTTTGATCAATTTAGCTCACTCTATTTTGAAAGAAAGTTTTGAATTACTTGGCATTCTTGACGATTGAATCAATAGGCAAGGTCAAGCTGCTTGTTTGATTCTTTAGATTAACACATTGTTAAGTAATGATACCTTTTGATGTTTTTAGCCATTCAAGTTAGAATTTTTTGTTTAGTGTTTGATATTATAATCCAAACCAACTCTTTATTTTGCTTACCGAATCTTTCCAATAAATACTTGGTAACTTCATCTAGTCTCCACGGGATAACCTTAACCTATACTGTAATACCCATGTACATGCAGTGGTGATCAAGTGTTTGGTGTCATTGCTTGGGACTAGATTTGGATGTTGAGCTACCCTTAAGAAGTTTGATTAAGCATTTTTATTTTGATTTTTTTTGGTTTCCATTTGGTGCAGGTTACTTGCATTTATACACACGTCCCCTACTTTTGGAGTGCTCTTTATGTTTGAACCCCAAGTTGAGCAGACTTTTCATAGATTTAAGAGGTGGCAAAAGATTCAAGGGGAGCATGAAGTAGCCAACCCTAACCATAGGATGACAAGAGAAGATGAGCAAAAGATGACCCTTTGGGACTGTGACAGGAGGAACATTGACGAACCAGACTAAGGATGAGGCATACAATCTCATTGAGGACATGTAGCTCAACAATTACTAATGGTCCAATGAGAGGACTACTTCTAAGAAGGCTAGAGACGAATTTGATGTTCATGCTTTAACTTTGCTTATTGCTAAAATGGATGCCATGACTAAAAGCCTAGATCATTTGAATGTTAATTGTTGTGATTTTCTACAAATGTAAGGTTTATCGCCGTAGCAAATATGGGTGTCGTCCATAAGGATGGGTTATGAAATCAAGCCACTAAATCGAAAGCAAATAACCAGTCTAAACTATGAGGAAATTTTTCTTAGATCAACTAAATTCTAATGTCTAATGGCACTAAAATTAAAAACTGAATTGAGACTAAAGCACCTTCAAACAGAAAACAGAGGAAAAGAGGCATACTCCATGATTAAGTTGAGCGATGAAGAACTCATATTCGAACCAAAATTGTGCAAACTCCAAGCGAGATCAGCGAATTACAGATCAAAAACTTATGAATTGAAACGATATTGTACAACTCGAAGTTTAGAACAGAAATACAGAGAAGAGCAGTCAAAGAAAACTAAACCTTAATCTACTCCTACGACTACTGATGGATATCCCTCCACCCTCTTTGTCTTAAAATGAATCAAATCAATTAGGTTAGTTAATAACGCTGGTTAAAGGATGAATAATTCATCCTAGTTTTGTATAAGCTTCAAAATTGCAGGGCAAGGGTTCGAATCCAGCACTGACCAGTTTTTGAGAGCAAAATTCAACATGCATCCTCAAGGTTTAAGTCTGATATTTTCATATGGATTTGAAGTTCAAGATGTCAACTTTCCAAAAAATCAAGTTGCATCCAATTTGGACTTCATTTGGTCGTTCAAATCAGCCATTAAACCCAAGGTGTAAAAACTGCCCAACAAGACAAGAAGAAGCACGATTTTGATGAAGTTATAACTTAAGCTATATAAAGGCTCAAGTCTTCAAATTATACATTTTTGGAATCCTCATGATGTCTACTTTAAGGTCCAAGCATTAATTTTCAATCATATGCACAAGAGGATAAGAGATCAAGGGTTTTTCCAAAACCGGTCAGATTAGGCCTTAATCTGCGCGGTAAAATGTTTAAGCCTAATTATCATACTTAAACATGTCCTAACCTTGATTTCTTTGTTGGGGGGGGGTGTTATACACATCCCAAAATGACCCCCCATGGCCTGAAAACCGAATCATCAACACTTTTCCTAAGCTTAAAAATTGCTACAAAAACCGGCCAAAATTACCCTTAAACCCGGTTTAGCATCACTTGGGTTAATTTAAACCTTCAGTTGAAATCTTCCACCTGCAATCAGCTTGGCACGTCCCTCGACTCTCTAGATAGGGTGGTGCATTGAGAAGATCAACCAATGAGTGAAGAAGGCAGCAAAATTGGTCCCTTGTTTATGATTGGCTAGCCATAAAGGTAGTTTCCACTTTTCGGCTGTCCAATAGGAAATAAGCAAGCAATCTCAGCATGTATTAAGCTTAGATTAAGTGTAGATGAATGTATAATAAGTATTAGCAATGTTTTAGTTCATGTTCTTAATGTATTAGATTAGTTTAAGATAGCTAGTAATGTAGTTTAGCACAAATCAGCTTGTATTAGTTTCTAATGCTTTCCTAGCTAGTAAGGAAAGGGTGAGGTGTATGCTTTGCTTATAAAACTCACTAGCTTGTCCATGCTTGCTGCTTATTTAAAGGACCTCGCGGCCATAGCAAGAAACACCCCATACTTGAATGATAAAATCAGTTTGAGAGCATTTGTGCTTTCTTCCTTCAAACTCTTGCTTGCTTATCCTTAATTAGGCCAATTAAGGTGGTGTTCAAGTGAGTCTTAACCTAGATTAAGTGGTGTTTCTGTATCTTAATCGAAGTTAAGGGCCCTAAACTCAAGATTGGTTGTGTTTCTGTATCCAATCCTAGAGTTTAGTTCTATCCTTGGATGATATACTCAAGGTGTTCTAAGAGGATTAAAAGTGGATTTGCTAGCTTTAATTTTAAGTTAGTAATTCTTAACTTTGATTCATCTTTCCATTCCACACATCCATAACCCTTCACAAATCCATTCCTATGCTTAAAATACCTTCAAAAGACCTAGCATCAAGCCAAACTTCCAAACACCCCCAACCGTGCAAAGTAGCTGTTCACGGTTTCACCAAACCGAAAAGTGGCACGGCCTACCCGTGCCTATAGGCACGACCGTGCCACCTTGGGTTCGTGAAGTCTTCCTTTGTGGCTTCATGTTCTTGGTGGTTTAAAGCTTGGGTCCATTCCCTCTTGTGTTATACATCTATTCACGTCAATGATCCTTTGCTTTCTCACTTAGAATCACTTGATTCTAGGTTCCATTCTTCCCCCACATGTTTGATGCCTCACAGCCATCATATTTTGTGCTCACTTTCCTTTGTTTTCCATTTATTGTGTCTACCTTTGGTTAAAAGCTTGAACTCTCAATTTGAGTCATAGCAAGAGGCCTCGGCAGATACATCAACTACCCACCCCATGCCGTTCGACTTTTTCTTCCAATTGTAGCCCAAAAACATGCCTAAGCATCTTGATTGCTTCATTAATCTCTAATTGAAGTCTTGAACCTAATCTTGAGTTGAAGCACCTTCAATTCCCATTGATGAAAGAGAAGGAAAAACTGATGATGAATTAATGAGGATGTATGATGATCTTGAATGATGATGAGTGAATGAGGAGAGATAAAATAAATTAAGGAGTAGGAAGTTTCGGTTATCGATGCTGGGAGGAGGGGG
The DNA here is from genome assembly GCA_017589665.1 of Selenicereus undatus. Lineage (NCBI taxonomy): Eukaryota > Viridiplantae > Streptophyta > Magnoliopsida > Caryophyllales > Cactaceae > Selenicereus > Selenicereus undatus. The sequence goes on along the minus strand of JACYFF010010365.1, from coordinate 61,275,044 downwards.
AAAGACTTGGGTTTCTAGGCAAGGAGAATTAATGAGTCAAGAATGAAAAGGAGATGAAAGAGGAGGTGTGAGAATGGCTAGGCTTTGAAAATCACGTGCTGGGCTCATGCGGAATAAATGTGGGGGAAGGAACAAGCAGGTTGGATTCGATGGCCAGGGACTATGAAGATGGTGTTGGCCCCGCGATGTTGATGGCCAATACAGATAGAAACAAAGGAGGGGAAAAAAAGTGGGTCTTGGAAGCCATGAAATGCGGACTACCGGCCAGGTCTAAGGGAGAGAGGAATGATGGAGAAAGCATGGTGAGACACAAATTGGGCTTTGAGTTTGGGTCGTGAGTTCAAGAGGGTGGGGTCTAGCTTCCTTCTCTTCCGTTTTCCTCTTTTGACTTGATCCAATCCTTGAGCTAGTTGTTTAATTTTTCTAAATTTTTCAATTTCTATAAATAAAGATAACATATTAAAACTCGAATTTAGCAATTTATTTTAAGCAATTATTAAATAATAAAAGGGTATAAAATATGATAAATTTATGGTTGAACATTAGTGCAGTGAATGATAAAAGGGCATAAAATTTGAGTTGTCCAGTGGGAATTCCTTTTTCCCAATCCTCTAGTGACTAAGTTGCATCAGTAACTTCCAACCTAGGTCAAACCATGACCCATATTCTAACAAGTAAAATGTCGGTTGGAAAAACCATCCCAACTTGTCCTATAGGAGCGGTCCTCTTCCTTTCCGCAAGCCAATGCTAAGCCCTCACCTCTGTGATTCCAAAGACAACTTTCGACTATAGGGTCCATAAAATTCTAACTTTAAGGCTATGTTGGAAAGTGTGTTTTTGGCGCAACAAAAACAAGACATGTATATTAAGCAATTAGCCTCTATGGTTGATATGCTTACTACTCACAATAAGATGTTGGAATCTTGAATTGCCAACAAGCCAGCTCTTCTTTTACACGTCTAGGAAGATTACCTAGCAAGCCTGAGTCTAACCCTAGAGAGCATTGCAATTGTATTGTGCTGCGAAGTGGCAAACAACTAGAGGGTTCTAAGGGTGCTAGAGATGGGGTGAATGGTGAGAAAAATCATGACATGCATGATGATGCCTTGCCCAGCGAGGATGAGCCCTAAAAGAAAAGTAAGAGTGAGAAGCCTAATGAATCGAACCCCCTTCTCCGAAAGCCTTATATGCCATCCTTGCCTTTCACATAAAGATTTGCCAAGGCTAAACTTGATGCTCAATGTGGTAAGTTTCTTGATTTTCTTAAAAAGTTGCATGTGAACATTCCTTTAATTGATGCTTTGTCTCAAATGTGTACGTATGCCAAGCTTTTATAAGAAGCCTTCTTCAAAAACAGGAAGATTGATGAGCATGGGACGGTACCTTTAGATGAGGAGTGTAGTGTCATGGTGCTAGACAACGTTACCGGGAAGCTTAAGGATCCGGAAGCTTCTCTATTCCTTGCATGATTGGTAACCTGCACATTTATAGGGCTTTATGTGATCTTAGAATAAGTGTCAATTTGATGCCCCATTCTATTTTGAGAAGACTTGACCTAGGAGAGTTGGGGCCCACAAACATTTTTTTTCAAGTAGTGGACCCCTCTGTGAAGTACCATTTAGATATTTTGAAGGATGTTCCCATCAACAAGGGTGACTTTCATGTGCTAGTAACTTTGTCATTCTTGATGTGCCTAAAGATGCCCACACTGAAATCATTCTTTGGAAGCCTTTCTTGGCCACCGTGGATGCAAAATTAATGTTGAGGGGGAAGGTTGACTTTTGATGTGGGAGAGTACCATGCTGAATTTGGTTTGTTTAAGGACCATTAGTCTTCTTCTCTTCTCATTGTGGATATGATGTGGTTATCTCTAATGAGTTTGTGAAATTGATTGATGTGCGTCTAATTGATGCTCATGGGTTGCTTATGTGTTTGCTAAGGCCAGTGAACTTGATTGTGTAATGCTAGATTTGGTTAAAAATTTGCCACCTAGCATAGTAAAGCATAAGCCTTATGTTTTTATTGAGGGTTATTTGAGTGTTTATTATAGGTTTGCATGAGTGCTGCTGTCTTTGTGAGTTTGGGCAATGTTAAGGAGACCTTCACTTGGAGACTGAAGTTGGTTATTGTAATGGTGGCTCATCTGATGGTGCCACCCACAAAATAATTGTGTATTTTAGCCGCATTGCATGGAGTTATTTGCTGCTTAAGAAGGACCTCTAACCCACCTACTTGAAGTGGTTGCTTCTTTTGCATGAATTTTAGTTTAAGGTCCAAGATAAGGATGTGATGAGAATTATGATGTCTCCTTTCTAGACTTGGCAAAATTGACCCGGGACCCGAAAGCAGAACCGAATGACCCGGACCCATACCCGACCCGACACCCAAAATATGCTCACCCGAATGTGGACCTGAAACCCGAATTGACCCGACCCGAACCATACCCGACCTGAAATTTTCAACAAAGTTGCTTGTTTTGGCATGATGAGCGTATTTCATAAAAAATTGGTTGACCCGAAATCGACCCGACCCGAACCATACTTGACCCAAACTGAAACGACCCAAAATGTCACTTAACCCGAACATGACCCGACCCGAACTTGACCCAACCCGTACCCGAACCGAATGACTCATTTGTCAGGTCTACTCCTTTCTTATTTTGTTATTTTTCTTTTGTCTTCGTTTTTTCTTGCCCTAGTTTTTAGTATTTTTGGTGTGTGCTTTTGCATAATCCTATTCCTCTTAGTCTTTTTATATCCCATATGTTTACATTGAGGATAATGTATTGTCTAAGCATGTGGGAAGGATATTTTGTATGTGTTGTATCTTAGTTTAAGCATGTTTTGTTTAAATTGTGTTAGCATTGCATTTAGGTCATATTTAGGTTTGTATTTAGGATTTAGGTTGCATTTGATTAGAAAAAAATTGAAAAGTGGAAAAATAAAAACCTCCAATGATGATATTAGAAGTAAAATAGTTTGCACGAGGTTGAGAGATTTTGATAAGTGGCCCTTTTGATGTGAAAATTTTGAAGATTCTGTGAATGTACCATGTTTTGGCCTTTGTCTTTAGTGACAACATTGTTACCCTTTAGAGTTCTTGGCACCAATGTTGGTATGTGAGAGTCATTTTATGAGCTAATTGAGTCGTAGTTATTCCGCGAGACTTTGAGCCTTATTTAGACTAATTATTATATTTAGTCCCATGTTGTTTTATGTGTGTGGCTCGTCCATGTTACATCTCTTGAACTTGTCTAGATTCTTGTTCAAAACCACCTTAACAAGGGCATAGTTGATGATATAATAGGGGCATTCTTTCTTTGGTCATTTAGCCACATAGCCAAATAGGTTATTCTTGTGTGACATGTTTATCCCCTTTGCTAGCTATCCCTTCGCTAGCCCCTTGAGCTTATATTCGTCTTTGTTGTGAATAACTTCACATTAGTCTGTGCCCAAGCACCTATTCTTGTCTTTAAGGAAAGCCTATCAAGCACCACATCATCTATTTATTGGGAGGTTTTAAAGTTAATTGAGTTCAAGGTTGTTGGATATGTTGGTTGGTTGAGGGTTTGATGACATCGAGAATTTGGTTTTTGTTCCCCTTTTCCTTAGGTGGTATATATATGAATTAGGCTTGTGAGTTGGTAGTTAATAATCCTATGCCTTTCAATAACTGAAAATTTCATTTTATTAGTATAAAAGAAAAAAAGAGAAAAATGTTTAAAAAAGGGACAGAGTTAAGAAAGGAAAAAAACTAAGTGATTAGCATTGGACATGCAAATATCTTATGTTCCTATCTATGCAATTCACTTCCTTGGCATGTTGAGGATGTTTATTGTGTTTTTAAGATTTGGAGTTGTTGGTAACTTCATGGATACTTGGTGCTTTGCTGGTTGCCCCCTAGTCACCTGGTTGAATAGCTCTGCATTCCCCAAATTCATTAGTCCACACCTTGCTCTTAACTCTTTAGCTTACATTATGACCCAAGTAAAGCCCTCTTAATTATCATATGTACGTTGCGCTCTTAGTGATGAAGAATTTGAGAGTCTTTGCAAGCATATGGTAGATTACATCTTTAGAATGAGTCTTGAGTTAACCTAAGCTTTATTCTAAACACATGACAGGGAGAGATCCACATTTCCTAAAGGTAGGGCTCTACTGATCCACTCAGCTGTACTAAATTCCATGTGCTTGTATGATGTGTTTTGTGGTTCTTAAGGGGTGAACGTGTTTGATATTTGGCTATTGGTTTCGTACTTCTTTGAAAACAATCACCTTTTTCTAATTTTGAAATGTCTTATGCACTATCTAGGTTTCCGTTGATTAATATTGTTGCTTGTGGGATGTCATGAGCTGCCTAGCCTGAGGAGGTTGTTGTGTTCATAAATCCTTGATGCATCTCACTTTGTCAGTTTGCCTTGAGTTTGGCTTTACTTGAGGATAGGAAAATGTTTAAGCATGGGGGAGTGAGGAATGTCCTATTTATGTATGATTTTATGAGTGTTTGGGAGTCATTTTAGGGCATTAGAGTGCTTAATTGTGTGATTTATGCTCTTATTTCTACTATTAAGCTTGGGTTTAGTTGTTTGAGAAGTTTTTCAACTTTGGCATTGTGAGCCCTAAGCATGGTGTTAGACTAAGGATTTTGAGGCCCTGTCGATCAAAGAAGTTAGCAAAAGAGGCCAAAGGACATTCAACACGGACATACTATGACCAGTACAATGGTTTAGGAGGATGTGGGAAGAAGAAGCGGGGCGAACAAAAGTGAGCAGCCAGACCAGTGCCCACGATGGCCTGACCATGGTGGCTACCACAGTGTGTGGTGTGCCCACAATTACATCACAGTGGTCCCTTTCCCCCAAGCATGCTAGTTTTCTTCCCGGTGTTTTGATTTGCTGACGTTTTGGACATCAATAGCTTTGATTTTCGCGATAGAAGTTGGGTTTTACTATTGTTCTTAAAAATCTATCTATTACCCTATCGCCATCCCGTCATCGTCTATCACCTAAACGCATCCATTGAGAGAGTTGAAACAAGGAAAGAAGTAAGAAAAAGTAAGGTATGGAAGCTTTTGGAAGAAGGATTGTAAGATCATCATCCATGCAATTAGACTAAGCTTTTTTCTTCTCTCTTTCCTTCAACTTCTTCTATCTAGTTTAGATTAAGATTTTGGGGATGTTTGCTCGATTGAATTCAATAATGTTTGAGTGGTTTTCTTTATCTAGGGGTTACTAAACCGAATGGATCTTGTTGATTTTGTTAGTTTAAAACATTTGCACTTGGAATGCTGCTTGGTTGTTTCAATTTAATCCTTTGATTTTGAATTTTATAGTGGTATTTTTGCCCAACCTCTCACATGCATGTTGGATGCTAGATCAAAGTACTGAAAGGTGAATATCAGCATTAGAAAACTTGGATTAGACTTAGTGTAATAATTACATAATAAAGTATGTTGAATTAAATGGTCTTGTTAAGAATGGTGACTCATTTCTAATTTGTGATGCGGTTAAAGGTCGTGAGCCTATATGATTGGACCAACGAATGGTCCCATCACCTTAGATGGAAGTGGCTTGAAATGATGAACCATTTGTGTGAATCTACTTATTTAATGTGGGGTTGTAATTGCATGAGTTAAGTCAAACATAATAAGGGTCATGATTAAAAGGGTCAAAACCTTTCATTTTATTTTTTAAAAGGATGAACCTAATTTCAAAGATTAGAGTTGCAGTCGACTCTCAAAATGAAAATTTGAAAGCCTCCTTGATAAACATTTTAAGAGTTAGTTTGTAATACATACGACTAGATGTGTTAGTGAACCTATTTTACGACCAAGGTGCTATTAGTTCTGTATGTAGTTGGAACTGCTATCATGGAAGTCACTTTCAAACAACCAAGCTGTTTACACATTGTTAACAACAAAATGAACTTAAGGTGTTTTGGGCCAGGAGGATAATGCCAATTATAAGGGACTCTGTCTTAAGAGTATGGCCTAGGATCACTAATTGTGTAAGAATCCTAATTGCTAATTATCCTAATTTGGGTTAGAGTCCATTGACTTTGAGAGGACTCATGCATACCACAAGCTGTGAGTTACAACACTTAAACAGAGCACTACCTTATAAATCCAATGCCCTAAAATAGACCTTCCTTATTATGGGCTCAAAGTTTGCTTACTTTGAATTATGCTTTGGATCATTTATAAAAAGTGCAATTAATATTCAAAAGGACTTGAAATAATTCAAAATTGACCTCCTTGATATAGAATGACTACGTGTTGATTCAGTTTAACATAAATTAATTATTTTAACCCTTTTTATGTAGTTTTGTCACTCCTATGTCGTAAATGAGCTATGTTAGCAATATGAACAAAATCTTGAGTGTTTAAGTGTTGAACTAAAGCTTGAAAGACTTACACCTTGAAACTTGAATGCTATTAACCTATGTTTGCTTAATATATTATTATTGATTAAAAATCCTATGTAGCTGATACTTATTGTATTAAAATTCAACTGTTTTTCCTTTTCATGATACAAATTACCCACTTATGGTCGCTCAATCCCTCTCAATTTCCCTTTTCCTTTTGTTATGACATAACTAGGTATGGTGATAATCCTTATTTTGGTTACCTACTTGCAGTTGGTTATGGACCAAGATAAGAGCTTGTTTCTAGGATTTGTATACAACCATGGTGTTGCTTTTCTATATATAACTAAAAGTGTTGTATGAATTATAAGCATGTAACTTGGGTTTGGCCACGTTACTTTTCAGTAGCTTGATATACATTTTAGTTGTACAAATTACAAACAGACTCAAACTTAGAACTTAGTGAAATCAAGTGTGTGACCTGATGTTTGGTTTGATTTTGTGAAGTTCACTATATAACAATCTCCAGTTGTTGTCTAGTATAATCTTAAGCTTTATTACCATTGAAGTTTCAAGCAGTACTCTTCCAGTTTTGATTTTATAAAAGCTAAACCCTACCTTCAGATCATAATTTAAGAGCTTAGCTAGATTATTTCACAAACCCTTTAGCCTTAGGGGCACTTCGAGGACCCCTGGTGATTTGACGTTCCTCCAAGAAAGGAGGGATTTAATATTTTTTGGTATTAGAGCCATAGCTTGCATTATGCACCTAACAGTGTATGCAAAATGTGTGAAACTTGCGAACATTTGTATGCATATTAATTTATATACGAGAATCTATGATTACTTTTGTAGCATTGGGGTAGGATCGTGTTTTAAATTAGAAACACTGTTCACTTGCCATTGGGTGGACACATGAAATGTGATGGTATTTTGAAGGGACCTTTAAGTTTAATAGCTGGTGTACAGTGTTTTTGGTCACACAGAGTCACTAGGTGGTACGATTCATCTAAAGGATACCCAAGAGGGGAAGGTGGACAAAATGGGGTATGCTCTTTTACAACATTCACATATCAAGGTCTAGGGGACTTTCTTCGGGTTGTTGGGACTCAAGTGGGCTATCTACAAAAGACCCTGGTAAGCAGCAGATTGCTGTCAACCAGCTTACGTAAAATGCACTTATCATATCTGCTGAGAACCAAAGGCCCCTAATTTTGGTAAGTGAGAGAATGACAAATGAGCATCGTCATATGCATGTTCTTTTCACTACATCGTCCTGTGTAGAGCAATAGAAGCTAGTGGGCATCATTGTCTACCCCTGAGGCTTGGTAAGAACAACCCTGATGATGAGACAGTTAATGGTTAAAGAGAATAACATCGAGTATGCTGTAATTGCCATAATAGTAGGGATGCTGGCTCGTCCCTAGGTAGCCTAAGAGTTGTTAAGAATCCATGAAAGAGGCCCCCTAGAAGACAACTCCTTCTACGAAGAGTAGGTGCCCACCCAAGTACAGGTGTAGGAAATGCAAACTTTAGTTCACTGATGCTGCAACGTTTTTTAGAAAGCTGATTATACCATTTCATTTTACCGAAGAATTAGAATAATAGGAGGCCTCTTTCGATGACTTTAGGTCACTATCACCTGTATTTAAATAAATTAAATATGTTTGAGCTACCAGTAACTCCCCAGCTCTTAACTACCTAGCTAGTCCTAATTTGCATTAATTAGACATTGAGTGTCAGTACAACGAAAGCGTTAGAGTTAAGGCATTACCGTCGTCTCAAAGAGGATAAGTCTTAGTTAATGCACTTACATAAATATGATAACACATTATAGCTTTTGTGTAGGGCAAATGGCGCACACTCTGATGGCTTGCGACCCTGTGAAATGTTACAGTGAGTTTATCTAAATCAATTGATAGTCTCCTCACTTCTGAGGTGTTGTCAAGTTAGGACTTCATAATTTGTTTGGATGAAACATAAAAGCAAAATAAATTCAAATAGTGAGTCGAAAGGTAATATATTTACGCCTATACTATAAAGACAACAACTCATTTTTCAGTGAGTAGCTGCACTTCAATTCATTCTAGTTTAGGAAAATAATTACATTAAAACTATTACCAGTTATTATCTGAAAGTGGAATTGAAACTAATGAATTCATACATACAATGAGATCATTGATTAAGTGGACACCTGCTAGGTTGGTGGGTAGCCTTACCTGAGGCCACATGGGTGAATTGAAGGGCATAAGCCTTTGTAGATCCACTCGATTATATGCTAAACAATTCTTAAAAATGTTGCATTAAATAACTGTATATTTGAGATTTTGATATGTATAAAAATATGTGCATGTTCGAAAGGTATAGGCAGTAAACATACTTGGAACATATATCTATTTGTTACGATAATAATTGTTTAAGACTTAATGAAGAAGAAAGTGGCTTTCTTTTTTATTTAAGTAAAATTAGAGTGAGGGAGAGGACGAGGAGGAGCCGGCAGGTGGCCTACTTGGCATGGGATGAAGAGAGGGGGGCTGTGCCAAAACGGAAGCCAGGGAGGTGTGGTTTATATAAGGCTCGCCTGCCTTTAAAAATATCTTAGATGTTTTTGAAAAAAATCTTAGATAATTTCTCTAAAAATCTCATATAGTTTTGCCAAAAATTTCTATATATTTTGCTGAAAATCTCAGATATTTTACCTAAAAAACTTTATATATTTTTATAAAAATCTAAGATATTTTCTTTCTAAAAACTTTTAGATGTTTTGCTAAAAATCTTTAAATGTTTTCTAAAAATCTTTAGATATTTCTATGTTTTATTTATTTTGATTTTTACATTCAATTTGCTGAAGCAAGCAAATGATATAAAGCATTACTAAACCTTGTTTTGAAGATGCCATTTCATCTCGGGCTATAATGGCATAAATGTTTCGAATTCCGAAGCGAAATATGGTGTCTAGCTTTAAACTGAAATTAACTGAGGTAATTAACATGAATTATATTCAGGTTGTTACACGATCTTCCCCAGAAATAAATTCCATCTATGGAACTTGCAAATTTGAATGATGTGCTTGAATTACCCTAATGTGAATGATGAACTTGGTTCTTATTTCTTCGTCAGCCTTGTTGGTGGTTTCTAATGGGCCGTAGTTAGCCTATACAACCTTAATCAGGGGTGATGGGGATCACCCCCAAGAGGTTCTTCTAGTTCAATAGATCATAAAGACACTCCAAGGGTTAGAAATCAATCAAGGAGGCCTCACTTGCATTCTACCGGGTCCATCCTGCACTTGGCCCGACTTTCTGACCTTGGTAGCCTAAGGTCTCGAGGGCTTTAAGCCCAAATTTTTGTGTTACTAGAAATTTTGGAGAGTTAGGTGCCCAACAAATCAAGTTTCAGCCCATTTGGATGTCATTTGCTCATCCAAACCCTTTGTTAAAGCCAGATTGCCCAAAACTGTTTTCCAAGTCAGATTATGACCGGTTTTGGGAATCCCTTTTCCCCAACCTAAAGTGCTCCTACCTATATGGAAATTTGAACCTAGATGCCTTTTTGAGTTAGCTAAAATGATGGGAAACGAAACCAGAGTGAAACGCACCCCAAGGAGGCTAAAAGAGAGAAACTTCTAAAGGTATTTTTCTGAAGTTAGACTGCATCATCTCACTTGTTCTACTTATAACTCCTGAACGGCTGCACCAACTGAGCTCCAAAAGTAGTCCCTGGAAAGAGCACTTGGAAGTCGACCCTGCAAAACTGGAAAGCTGCCAGCAATTGTCAACATCACCTTTTGTACTTTTCTTGCTTTTCGTGCTTCCCCTTTTGTCTTGGTCCAATTGGCTTCACTTGTAACCTTTGTAATCTGAATTTTGAGGCTCCCTCATATATAAAGGGCCTTTAGGAATGTAAGAAGGCAGCTTTGAATATTATGCAAATGAAATTGAGTGTTATACTCTCTCTTGAAATCCCTAGTTGCTTTATCTTGAATTGGCTAGTTCAAGTGGTGCTCTACTAGGTTGCTTTTCTTGCTTATGGTGGTAATTTAATTCTGTATCCATAAGTGAAGAAGGAATAGCCCAACATCTCCTCTAGGTGGTGCCTTTGGCTTATCCTAGACAAGTGAGTTGCATTCTATCTTCTAAAACCGGTTTGAGCAACTTGTTCTTCTTGGTCTTGTATTCAATCTTTCCTCCCTTATATCTTCATTCTTGACATCCCCTTGGCTAGATACATCATCTTGGTATCAGAGCTTTGGCTACCCTCTTGGCCAAGCTTCCACCCTAAACACATTCCCAAACACAAACCACAAAAACTACCTTTCTTCACCCGTGCTGGACCAAACTTTGGCACGGCCTGACCGTGCTTGAGGGCACGACCGTGCCACATCTCTTCAGCCATTTTCCTTCCTTTCTCAAACGACCTTTCTTCACTCGTGCTGGACAGAACATTGGCATGGCCTACCCGTGGTTGAAGGCACGACCGTGCCACCTCCTTTTCAGTCCATTTCCGTCCTTTCTCCTCTCATAAAGCACACACATCATGTCTTCTAGCCAAACACCCGAGCAAGTGGCCGAGAAAGCCTTGAGAGACAAGGCCAAAATGGACGCTAGAGATAAGTATTTGCAATCCCAACTTCAAAAACTCATGAGGGAAAAGCAAAACAACTTGAGAGCTTCACCACTTCTAAGTGAGTTTAGTGACCCGGATGAGAGTGATTCGGATTTCAACCCTTTTGGCTCTCAAAGTGGAGGTTCAAGGAGGCAAGCAAGGCACCATGGGGGTGGCTTCAATGACTTCAAAGTTGACATCCCTAAGTTTGAAGGAAAGCTTGATCCGGACGAATTCTTGGATTGGTTAGAAACCGTGGAGAGGGTGTTCGACTACAAGGACATCCCGGATGAAAAGAAGGTAAAACTAGTAGCCCTTAAACTTAGAAAGTATGCTTCTACTTGGTGGGCTAATGTTTTATCTATGTAATAGTCCGACCCTAAATTCTGTTTATTAATTTCATGTCATTAATCCATGTGATTGAGTTCATTTCATTCACATCATTTCTTTATATATTGCCATCTTTTTATTATTCTCATTTGGACATTTCTAACGGGGCCCTCGCTTTGCCATTCGGGGATTTCTTCTCGTCAATTTTGGAAATTGAGTTAGGCCTTGATATTTAAGAATTTAATTTTTAAAATTCTTTTTCATGGCACCACAACCATTTATCTGAAACTGTAAAAAAAAAAAATCGTAAATGCACTCGGTTTCAGTTTTTCGCTAAACCCGAGCCCGTTTAAAGCGGATTTCGATGGAACAAGACTTGACCTTTATTTGATTAGCTAAATCCTCTTAATTAAGCCTTAATCAAGCATGACATTATTGACTTTTCTACCCTATTTGCAGCCAAGTAATAAGCCATGTAATAAAGGGAGTATAAAAATTAAAAAGTGGCTTTTATCTTCATTTTTCACCAAATGATTTTCTCTCTCTTCCCTCTCCTCTTTCTCTCTCTACTCGGCAGCCCCATTCCACCACCATATCACCACCTTTCCACCACCAAAACCTCACAAAACAACCCCCACTCACCACCCCCAAACACCTCTTTCACTTTCATAAGCATCAAGGATCCTTGTAACCTCTTTTGCTAGCACAAAGTAAGTGTTCTTTCACCTCTATGCTGATTTTTGTTTTTGATCTTTGATCTTGTTGGTTTTTGTTCTTTATTTTTGTTGTTTTAATGATGGATTATGCTGTTTTTGTGGTATTAAGAATCACCTTCTTGAGGTTTTATGGTGGAGTTGATTTTGGATGAAGTTAGGGTTAGGGTTTCATCTTTGGTGTGCAAGCTTCTTGTTCAAGTGATATTTATGGCTTGTTTTCTCCTTGTTTTTGCTTATGTTTTAATGTATTGAGGTTTATTATAGTTTTTATGATGTGTTGGAAAGATGAGATGGGGTTCAAGTTGACCCAAAGTTAGGGTTTTATCCATGAATGCATGGTTTGGACCAAATTTGTGTTAAACTTGAGGTATGTGTTTATGTGCCTAGAAAGTAAGCCTTGTTCGGTATATATATATATATATATATATATATATATATATATATATATATATGAAGTGAATTTGAGTGTGGTGATCATGTATGATGTTGGGATGTACCATAGTGTGCTTACATGCTCTTAAGAAAGAGTTTAAGTTGAGGTTGGGTGTGAAAAGTGAGAGAACATCCTAAAACAGTGAGGCTGGAATTTTCAGTGAAATAGGACGAACTTTGGATCAAAACTGGTAATAATCGGCCCAACCAAATTTTTTTTGTTTTTGGTGATTAGATAGGTCTGGATGTTAGATTTAAGATGAATTTTTAATCGCATTAATCCGAGTTCTGTGGAGGAAGTTATGGCCATTTTACTGAACCTGGGCAGAATGAATTTTTCAGCACTGAAATCTAACATGTTGGTGTTCTGACCCCATTTTATGGAACCTATCATAGTAATCTGGTTATGTGTCCTTCAGGAAAGTTTTAGAGAACTTCTTAAGCTTTACATATTGTGGTTTTCCGTCTCAATTCAAGTTCGGGAGTTTAAGTTTTGCTTTATTCTTTCTATACCTCGTCATAAGCTCTTACCCCTTAAACTCTCCACCGTGCCTTAACCCCGCATTTTAACTTTAGTATCTTAGTTTAACCTATCAACTGGTTTGTACAAATCCTTTAAAGCCTATTTCCTTTTAATTTAAATGTATCCATTATAAAAATAAGTTCATTCCAACCTCATATGTCTATAATGATTTTTGAATAGAATCAAGGCCTAAACGCTCATTCTCTCCATTTTAGTGCATCTATTTATTCTGTGATCTAGCTTTTAAAAATCCCAGGTACGTTCATTGACTGTATGTCCAGAAATCAGCACGTATTTATCAAAATTATAATGTTTTGGTAAGTACATCAATGAATCAATTGAACAAGTGATTTATCACATAATTAGTGACCCCATCAGTTATCAGTTACAGGGCATTGCCCTTCAGTTACCCACACGGCTTCAGGTCAGGTCTTCCGGTCGGCTTGATAGGTGTACACCTATACATAGATTGTAACAGTTATTAAGGGGGTGCACTAACATATAATAATTGGCAATTTAGCTTTATATATATCTCATTCCCTGTTTTAAAATATAAATGTATTGCAAAGCGGACCCTCATAATTTCTTTCCCCATTAAATCTTTATCAGTACAGGGATGCATGTACTGAGCTTTGGTTCACAGTTTGAAATGTTTTTATGTTTTGTTTTAGGAAAATGTTCACTAAACCGCTCTCAGGCGGGCAGGGAGGCTGAAGGTGATAAATAAATCAAGACCGTCCCTATGATTGGCGGATAGAAGTGCTAAGATGTTTTCGTGCCTTTTTGTGGTGCTTTTTGGTGTTCCAGTTATATATTTGAACTGCAACATGTTTTGGGGTTACAATTGTACATTTAAACTGAGTTACGTATGTTGTTTAACCATGATGTAACCCGGAGAAGTTAGAACATTTCCTGTATGTAATTAAATGGTTTGAATGGATGTGTTTGCCCTTTGAGAATAAACGTTGTTTGTATAGCTAAATTTTTCATTTTCAAGCGAAGCGTTGTCCTTGCGGACGGCGGTAACGCCCATTCATGGATTTCTTGGTGTTAATTTTAGGTAGGTAAATGCAGCTATGATTTATGTATTATTGGGGGGGGTTACAATCTAAGAGGGCTAGGAAGGGGAAGGGAAAGATTAGAACTTGGAGGAAAATGAAAGAAAAACTCAAAGAGAAGTTCCTTCCATCTCACTACCTTCAAGAGAACTTCTCTATACTTCACCATTTGAAACAAGGGTCTTTAAGTGTGGAGGAGTATACGACAGAGTTTGAACAATCGATCATCAAATGTGACCTTAAGGAAGATGAGGAGCAAACTTTGGTGAGGTATCTTGGTGGGTTGGATGAGAAGATAGCCCATGTGGTGGAGTTGCACCCATGCACCACCCTTGATGAGCTTACTCTTTAGCTCATAAGGTGGAACTACAAAAGAGAGTTAGGGGGAAGAGTGAAGCCTTTAAATCACAAAGCCGCCCCTACACTCCTCAAAGGCCTTCCTACTCTACTCCAAAACCCTTTAACCCTCCAAACCCGAAACCTCCTCCACCCATGGTCCCCAAAACAGCCGCTCAAATGCCCCCAAAACCCAAAGAGACAAGGAGGTGTTTTAGGTGCCAAGGCCTAGGGCACATTGCCTCCGAATGCCCAAACAAGAGAGTAGTTACCCTAGCCGAATACCAAGCATCCTTTGAGGAAGAAATGAAGGAAGAAAAGGAGTTGTACTTGAATGAGGCCATAGAAGAAGTAGATGAGGGTCCAAATGAAGGTGAGCTATTGGTGGTTAGACGAGCTTTGTGTCGGTTGGCTACTCAAGACGGGAGCGACCAAAGGGAGGCCATCTTTCACACGAGATGCACCATAGGAGGAAAAGTATGTTCCCTCATCATTGATGGAGGGAGTTGCACAAATGTGGCATCCAAAACCTTGGTGGACAAGCTTTAACTCTCGGCATCCCCACACCCTTTTCCATACACCATTCAATGGCCCAACCAAGGCAAAGGTATCCAAGTTTCTTCCCGTTGTTTGGTTTCTTTGAGCATTGGAAAGAATTATAATGATGAGATTTGGTGTCATGTGATTCCCATTGATACATGTCATGTACTCCTTGGTAGACCATGCCTTTTTGATAGAAATGTCATGCATGATGGCCGAATGAACACCTACTCCTTTATCCTAGCTCATAAGAAAATCACCCTAACCCCCATTCGTCCTTCCCAATTCCTCAAACCAAAAGAAATCCCACAAAAGGATGTCCTACTCACTAACCTCCTCAAGGTCGAAAACCATGAGTTTGAGTCATTCAAGGAGTGGCTCCTACTTGGACTAGAGAAAACTGAAACCATCACCCACTCCCACCCCCTCCTAATCCCTCTTCTCCAAGCCCATGATCATGTCTTCCCACAAGAAATGCCTCATGGCCTACCCCCTCAAAGAACCATCCAACACAAGATAGACCTCATTCCCGGGTCCACCCTCCCAAACAAACCGGCCTATAGAATGAACCCACAAGAAACCCAAGAAATCCAAAGACAAGTGGATGAACTTTTGGCCAAAGGAATGATTCGGGAGTGCTTGAGTCCATGTGCCATTCCGGCCTTATTGGTTCCAAAGAAGGATGGGAGCATGAGTATGTGTGTGGATAGTAGGGCTATCAACAAAATCACCATTAAGTACCGCTATCCGATTCCAAGATTGGAGGATCTACTTTATAAGTTGCATGGAGCCACCATCTTTTCTAAGATTGATCTTAGAAGTGGCTACTATCAAATTCGAATCCATGAAGGGTATGAATGGAAGACCGCATTCAAAACCAAGGGGGGACTATATGAATGGTTGGTCATGCCCTTTGGCCTATCTAATGCTCCAAGCACTTTCAAGCGTCTAATGAATCAAGTCCTCAAGCCTTTCATTGGGAGATTTGTGGTAGTTTATTTTGATGACATCTTGGTTTATAGCCAATGTGAGGGGGAGCATGCTAGTCACCTCCAACAAGTTCTTGAAGTTCTATCCCAAGAGAAGCTATATGGCAACTTGGAAAAATGTCACTTCTTCATTTCCCAAGTGGTTTTCCTAGGGTATCTTGTTTCGGCCCATGGGATACAAGTTAATGAGAGCAAAGTCCAATCCATTCGAGAATGGCCGGTTCCTTCATCCATTTGCCAAGTAAGGAGTTTTCATGGTCTACCCTCGTTTTATAGGAGGTTTGTCAAGAATTTTAGCACAATCATGGCTCCTTTGATCGAGATTCTCAAGTCCAAGAAGTTTGAGTGGAGTGAAAAAGCCCAAGCCACCTTTGAAGATGTTAAGGAGAAGCTCACTAGTGCTCCTATACTTGCTCTTCCAAGCTTCTCCAAGATATTTGAGGTTGAGTGTGATGCTTTGGGAGTGGGCATAGGGGCGGTCCTATCACAAGAAGGCCGACCCTTAGCTTACTTTAGTGAGAAACTCAATGAAGCCAAGTGAAAATACTCAACATATGACAAGGAGTCTTTATGCCTTAGTGAGGGCCTTGGAACATTGGAGACACTACTTGGTGGGGGGAGAATTCATCCTCCACTCGGATCATGAGGCGCTCAAGTTCATATAAGGGCAACACAAGCTCAACCCAAGGCATGTTAAGTGGGTGGAATATCTTCAAGCTTTCCACTTTGTGATCCACCACAAGTTCGGTCACTTAAACAAGGGTGCAGATGCTTTATCTAGGAGGTACTTACTGCTCTCATCCCTTGATTCAAGAGTCCTTGGGTTTGAATTGATCAAAGAGTTGTACCCCAAAGATGAAGATTTCAAAGAGACCTTTGAAGTATGCTCACAGCACCCCCACGGCCCATTTCACATTGAAGAGGGGTTCTTATTCAAAGGAAACTGCTTATGTGTCCCTAAAGGAGGTATTAGGGAGCTTTTGATCAAAGAAATCCATGGAGGGGCTTTGGCCGGCCACTTTGGCATTGAGAAGACCTCACTCATGTTGAAGGAACACTACTATTAGCCCAAGATGGCTAAGGATGTTGAGCATTATGTCAAAAGGTGTTCCACTTTTCAACTTCCCAAAAGCCATGTCAAACCTCATGGTCTTTACTCCCCCTTACCGGTTCCACAAGCTCCTTGGGAGGATGTGAGTTTAGACTTCATTACCGGCCTTCCAAGAACACAAAGAAACAAGGACTCCATCATGGTGGTAGTTGATCGTTTTTCTAAGATGGCACACTTTGTCTCGTGCCATACTACTCATGATGCCACACAAATTGCTAGCCTCTACTTCAAGGAGATCGTGAGGCTCCATGGCATTCCCAAAAGCATGGTGTCTGACCGGGATAGCAAATTCATGAGTCATTTTTGGCTCACTTTATGGAAGAAGATGGGCACTCATCTCAAATTTAGCACCTCATGTCATCCCCAAACGGATGGCCAAACCGAGGTCACCAATAGGACCTTGGGTACTTTGTTGAGGGTCCTAGCCAAGAAGAGCACAAAGAGGTGGGACGAGTTGCTTAGCCATGCCGCGTTTGCCTACAATCGAGCTCCAAGCAAAGCCACAATCCTTTCTCCATTCCAAGTTGTCTATGGGTTTAATCCTTGTACTCCCATTGACCTCACACCCCTCCCTGCTCCAACCAAATTTAGTTGGGAGGCCGAGAAGCGAGTGAAGGAAATCCAAGAGCTTCATGCCCAAGTGAGAGCTAGAATTGAGAAGGTCAATGATCAAACCAAGGATTGGGTCAACAAGCACCGGAAGAAGGTCCAATTTGAACCCGAGGATTCAGTATGGATCCACCTAAGAAAGGAGCGATTTCCAAGCAAAAGAAGATCCAAGCTTCTTCCACGTTCGGATGGTCCATTCAAAATCCTTGAAAAGGTCAACCCCAATGCATACAAGGTTGATTTGCCCGGCGAGTATGGGGTATCCGCTACATTCAATGTTGCCGACTTAAGACCCTACTTTGATGAAGATGAAGAACTACCAAGTTTGAGGATAAACTCTTCCTAAGCTGGGGGGATGATGGGGATCACCCCCAAGAGGTTCTTCTAGTTCAAGAGATCATAAAGACTCTCCAAGGGTTAGAAATCGATCAAGGAGGCCTCACTTGCATTCTACCGGGTCCATCCTGCACATGGCCTGACTTTTTGACCTTGGTAGCCTAAGGTCCCGAGGGATTTAAGCCCAAATTTTGGTGTTCCTAGAAAGCGTGGAGAGTTAGCTGCCCAACAAATCAAATTTCAGCCCATGTGGATGTCATTTGCACATCCAAGCTTTGTGAAAGCCAGATTGCCCAAAACTGTTTTCCAGGTCAGATTATGACCGGTTTTGGGAATCCCTTTTCCCCAACCTAAAGTGCTCCTACAAACCTGGAATTTTGAACCTAGATCCTTTTTTGAGTTGTATAAAAGGGTAGGAAAATAAACCAGAGCCAAACGTACCCCAAGGAGGCTAAAAGAGAGGAAACTTCTAAAGGCGTTTTTCTAAAGCCAGACTGCATCATCTCACTTGTTCTGCTTATAACTCCTGAACGGCTACACCAAATGAGCTCCAAAAGTATTCAATGGAAAGAAAACTTTCTAAGCTTTCTATTAAGGTATGTTGGAGTCAATTTGGTTAATTAGAAAGGGAGATATGGCCATTGGAAGTCGACCCTACAAAACTGGAAAGCTGCCAGCAACTGTCAACATCACCTTTTGTACTTTTCTTGCTTTTTGTGCTTCCCCTTTTGTCTTGGTCCGATTGGCTTGACTTGTAACCTTTGTAATTTCAATTTTGAGGCTCCCTCATATATAAAGGGCCTTTAGGAATGTAAGAAGGTAGCTTTGAATATTATGCAAATGAAATTGAGTGTTATACTCTCTCTTGAAATCCCTAGTTGCTTTATCTTGAATTGGCTAGTTCAAGTGGTGCTCTACTAGGTTCCTTTTCTTGCTTATGGTGGTGATTTAATTTTGTATCCATAACTGAAGAAGGAATAGCCCAACATCTCCTCTAGGTGGCGCCTTTGGCTTATCCTAGACAAGGGAGTTGCATTCTATCTTATAAAATCGGTTTGAGCAACTTGTTCTTCTTGGTCTTGTTTTCAATCTTTCCTCTCTTATATCTTCATTCTTGACATCCCCTTGGCTAGATAGATCAATGGGGGTACATTCTTATTACAAAGTGGTCAATCCTATAATCTTGTATCAATATTAGACATTCATCATAAACCATCGGGAATGTTAAGGTCAACCTGTAAGTTACCAGGTTTAGTTTTTCAGTGAGTTCATAAAACCCAATGTTCCCAAGGCTCCGCTTTCTCTCTGAATTTGATCTTCATCATTTAGACTAGCAAAAGATCTACTACCTAAAGATGAATATGATTAAGGGTAAGAATAATAAAAATTATAATTAGGTGAGTCATTATTCTCAAAAGGAATAATGGCAAAGTTAGGCGTGATTGATGCAGGATACATTTTCGTAAAATTATTAGAATAAGAGAGCCATTGCGGTATCAAGAATTTCATAAATGATAGGCCACAAGCATCATGATTTAAACATGGACTATAAGAACAACTAGATGATGGTCGACATCCTTTGAACATTCTATGCCATTAGAAATAGAACAGATAGCTCGGAGGTGGAGTTAAATATATCAAATTCCATGTAGTATGACTAGGAATGACTTGGAGTCATTCTTTTCACACCAGAAAATAAGACAGGGCATACATATAATGAACCATGAGGGGCCTGATAGAAAGGGTTGGAACAGTCTAGGTAGAGAAAGGTATTTCAACAAAACTTGGATGTCCTCCAGGTGGCAATCAACATGATACGATAGATTGACCCTTACTCACATGAGATAGGCGAAGGTAAGGTGAAAGAATGGAATAAAGAAAGATGAATATAACTTTTAGGTGGAGTCCAAAAGTAGAAAAGAGTGTGAAATTGCAACAATCAAGGATTCACCCTCACCTATAAAAGCTTAATTGCAATTGTAATTCAAACAAGTTCTATGGGCTCATCACTATCATCGAATAATGCATAGACTATAGATATAAGTGCATTCTCAATTAAGTGGATAGGTAGATGATGGAGATAACACTTACAGGGGTGTTGACTAATTAGATTAATGGTCGATTAGGAATGCCTTATGTAATAAACAGCAAGTAGGAACATGGTCAATCGTATGAAGAAGAATGCATGAGTATTCTTGAGAATCCATAAGCCTTCAGAATTTTAAAGGAAAAGATGAAAAACTAAATAATTATAGTGGAAGGAAGTAACTTTAAGGAAGAGATACCTCTAAAAATATGTGAAATGTTATAAGGAATAACATTAATAGGAAAGGCATAATCTATTGGGAAGCCTAGGATATCAATCTGAACCTTTCAAACAGATGGTCTAGGTCAAGGAAACAAATAATACCAGGGGGATAAGGTCAAGAAATAAACTAAAAGAATCAAGGCGGAGGCATGGTAACGATTGAAAACAATGGGAAATATTATTGATGTAAATCCCTCAAGGAAATCTATTTTGGAGGTCCATGGCAGCCAAGGAAATCCAAACTAGTCATCAAACTTCAAGGACTTAATCAGATTTTTGCAAATTCAAAAATTACTAGTTATCAGATTAAATCCAACAGCATAACTAGTTTTGTGAGCTTAATTACTCATGCCTCCTTGAGGTTTAAGTCAATTAATTTGCCATGGGTTTAAATTCCAAGAAGTTAGCTTTCCAAAAAAACAAGTTTCAGCTCGTTTGGACTTCATTTGATGATTCAACTTAGCTCTTAAACTCAAACTGTCCAGGATGCACTTTTGGAATAGTTTGTACCCTGTTTTATTTTTATTATTTCATAGTTCAAACGACATCCAAATTACTTAATTATTTTTTGGTTAGTTCATTTAGGATGTCTAGTTTGTTTGTTATGTTAAGGACAAAGCCAGAAGAGCAAATGTCTGAAATCGCACAACTGAAAAAACCTACCTTGATTTTCAAACACGGGTCATTTCTAAACATCTTGAGGTTTCCCCCCATTGAGGAAAACCACATATTAGTCATCAAAATGCAGTTGAGCAATAGCATGGAACTTCGGACAGTATGCGCCACCTAGCAGCCTGGTTGCTTAGCCTAGGTGTTTTCCCTCTTAGGTGGGTTTTCTCCTTCAAGGTGTGTGTGTGCTAGGCTGGAAGCTTGACCTTATCACTAGGTGACTCATGAAAGCAGCATTTTGCAAGCATTCATTCGTCCACATCAGGACGAGGTGTCAAGCATGCATTCCTCTCCTACTTTTGAGATGGTAGCCGTGTGTTCTATCCTTCCAAGGTAATGGGGACCATCTCCATAACCCTTCCAACCTCTCCCCCTCTATCCCACAGGAGCCTAGCACCATCAAGGAAGTTAAAGAAGTGCACACAATGGTCAAGAATGTCATGAACAACACAAAGGATCCGCTGCCCAGTTCGACCACAATTTGGCCCGGTTTTGCAAGCCTAATAACCCAAGCTTAAGGTGGACTTAAGAGGATGAAAATTTACTTTTTGGAACCCTTAATATGTCAGCTTCAAGGACATATAAGGAGTTCTCGGTTAGGTCTCTAGGCAACAAGTCAATTGGAGCCTCTTTCCAGATGCTGCAGAAACTGTCCTAGTTTGCATATGCTGCACCTTTTGAGCTATATCTCCAAAAATTAGCTCTATATTGCTGGAAATATGAGGCACGTGAAAGCTGACATCCTGAGCGTTCCAGAAAGGTCTATTTCAGCCAATTTGAGCGAGAAACCTAGGAGATATAGTTTTTTGAAGTTGACCTATGTAAACTGAAAAGTTGCTAACAAAAGCAAAAAGCACTTTTCAAATTTTGTCTTTGCTTTTTGGTCTCCTCTTGATTTTTGGACGTGTAAGGCTCCTTTGTTCCCCCTTTCTTTCAGATTGTCAAAGGTTCCCCATTATGTAAGGGAGGCCTTGGGTTGTAAAGAAATACTTGATGAATGAATTTCAACTTTGAGTTGTGAAAACTCTCTCCATTCTCTCTCAAAATTCCTAATGTTATATCTTGGGTGTTTGGAAACCTCAAATGGGTCTCTAGGTCTTCTTAACTCAACTAAGAAGGTGATTCATTTCTGTAACTTAGTTGAAGAAAGAAGATTGCCCAAGTGTGCAAACCAAGGTGGGTTTTCAATCACCCTTGCTAGTCCACTTGTTTCTATCTTGGTTCTTAGTTACTTTGGTTCCATTTTTGCCCTTCTATCCAAATGCATTCTTGTTTCCCTTTCGCTTCATCTTGCATTAGTAAAGCTAGAATACATCAAGTGGTATCATAGCTTAGGCTATCCTCTTAGCTAAGCTTCTATCACACAAACACATCCCCAAACCCAAGTACCACAAAAACAACCCAAACACTTTTCCCACAAACTTCCATCCGTGCCAAAATAGAAAGTTAGCACGGCCACACTGTGCCACCTTGACGCAACCGTGGCACGACCGTGCCACCTGCCTGTATTCCCCCACCCATTGCAGCAGCTCAGCACGGCCACACCGTGCCACACCAAATGACCGTGCCACCCCCTTCCAATCCCAAAACAGCCACTCCTCACTCTAAAGCCATCATGTCTACTAGCCTCACTCCCGAGCAAGCCCTTGGAGAGAAGGCTGAGTTGGAAACCCAAGTCAAGTAGCTTCAATCACAACTTGGTCGAATGATGCAAGAGAAGAGAAGGAACTTGAGAAGTTCTAGGAGTGCAAGCAAACGAGACTTAGATGACTCCCAAGAAGAAGAAGAAAGCAACTCACTTGAAGACTCCAGTGAGGATGTGTATGCAAGAAGATCAAGGAGGCATCAAAGGCCTCAAGACCGAAGCTACAATGACTTCAAGGTGGATATTCCCAACTTTGAAGGTCAACTTGATCCGGATGTATTCCTGGATTGGCTTCAAATCGTTGAGAGAGTCTTTAAGTTCAAGGACATCCCCGAAGAAGGAAAGGTAAAGCTTGTTGCTTTAAAGCTTAAAAAGTATGCTTCCATTTGGTGGTCAAATGTTTTGACTAAGAGAGCTAGGAAGGGTAAAGGGAAGATAAGAACTTGGGAGAAAATGAAGTCCAAACTTAAGTCCACGTTTTTGCCACCCCATTACTTGCAAGACAACTTCCTTAAACTCTACCACATGAAACAACGGTCTGAGAGTGTAGAAGAATACACTAGAGAGTTTGAGCAATTATTGTTGAAATGTGATTTGAAGGAGGATGAGTCTCAAACTTTGATTAAATACTTGGGTGGTTTGAATGATGAAATTGCTCATGTTGTTGAACTCCACCCGTACACTTCGTTAGATGAGCTTAGTGCTTTAGCTCACAAACTGGAGTCATAAAAGAAAGCCAAGGGCAAGGGCATGGCCTCCAAGCCTAACCCCCATCCTTACACCTTCCAATAGCCCTCATACTACCCTCCCAAATCAACTCCAAACTCAAACACAAGAGCCCCTCCACCAAATCACCCTCAAACCCCCTCAAAACAACCTCCAAAGCCTGGTGACAAGAAGAGATGTTTCCGTTGTCAAGGCCTTGGACACCTTGTTTCCGAGTGTCCCAACAAAAGAGTTGTCACTTTGGCCGAATATCAAGCTTCTTATGAGGAGCTAGATGATGAGAATGATGGGGAAGAAAAGGAGCTTCTCATGACCGAAGCTCTTGAAGAAGTTGAAGAGGGACCCGATGAAGGAGAAATGCTTGTGATAAGAAGAGCCTTGAGTGGTATTGCTTCCCAACATGATATGGAGTAAAGGGAGAACATCTTCTACACCCGGTGTACCGCGAAAGGGGAGGTTTGCTCTCTTATTATTGATGGTGGAAGTTGTGCCAATGTTGCTTCCAAGACTCTAGTGGACAAGCTCAAGCTTTCAGTCTATCCACACCCAAGCCCTTGCACCATAAAATAGCTCAATCAAGGTAAAGGCTTGCAAATCTCCTCTCGTTGTTTACTTGGTTTTGCAATTGGCAAGAATTATAAAGATCAGATTTAGTGTGATATTGTGCCCATGGATGCTTGTCATGTCCTCTTGGGACGTCCATGGTTGTTTGATAGAAGTGTGATGCAAGATGGTCGATTGAACACATATACATTTGCCAAGGACCACAAAAAGATCACCCTTACTGCTCTTACATCCACCTCACAAAAAGGGCCTCTAGACACTGCTAGCATGGATGTCTTTCTCACCACCCTACTCCATTCCCAACTCCATGAATATGACGAGTTCAAGGACTGGATTTTACTTGGCTAAGAACTGGCCAAAGCTGAGGATTCTTCCCATCCTTTGCTTTCCCCTCTCCTCAAAGATTTTGAACATGTCTTCCCTAGTGAGGCCCCCTATGTCCTCCCTTCCAAAAGATCCATACAACACAAAATTGACCTCATCCCCGGTGCCACCCTCCCAAATAAGTCGGCCTACCGAATGAACCCCCAAGAGACTCAAGAAGTGCAACGGCAAGTAGATGGACTTCTTACTATGCGCTTAATCCGTGAAAGCCTTAGGCCATGTGGCGTGCCGGCCTTGCTTGTCCCGAAGAAAGATGGGTCAATGAGAATGTGTGTCGATAGTAGAGCAATCAACAAAATCACTATCGAATATTTCTTTCCTATTCCACGGTTAGAGGATCTCCGAGATGAGCATCATGGAGCCACCATCTTTTCTAAGCTTGATCTTAGAAGCGGCTACTACTAAATTCAGATTTATGAAGGAGATGAGTGGAAGACGGCCTTCAAGACTAAAGGAGGTCTCTATGAGTGGCTTGTAATGCCATTCGGGTTGATAAATGCACCAAGTAATTTTATGAGGCTTATGAACCAAGTTCTCAAGCCCCTCATTGGCAAGTTCGTGGTTGTCAACTTTGATGACATCTTGGTGTATAGCAAGAGTGAAGTAGAGCATGCCCATCATCTACAACAAGTCTTGAGTATTCTATCTCAAGAAGAGCTCTACGGAAACTCATAGAAATGCCACTTTTCACTTCTCAAGTTATATTTTTGGGTTATGTTGTGTCGGCCCAAGGAGTTCATGTTGATGAGAGCAAGATTCAACAATTCGAGAGTGGCTCGTTCCTACTTCAATTCAACAAGTGAGGAGCTTCCATGGCCTAGCCTCTTTCTATAGGAGGTTTGTGAGAGATTTTAGCACCATTGTTACCCCCATGACCTAGGTGCTTAAGGCCAAAAGATTTGAGTGGACCAAACAAGCTCAAGGGGCCTTTGAAGAAATCAAGCTCAAGCTCACTAGTGCACCCGTTCTTGCCCTTGCAAGCTTCTCTAAAGTGTTTGAAGTGGAATGTGATGCTTCTGGTGTTGGGATAGGGGCTATCCTATCTCAAGAGAAGAGACCCCTAGCTTTCTTTAGTGAAAAGCTCAATGATGGAAAAAGGAAGTGCTCCACTTGTGACAAGGATTTTTATGCAATTGTGAGAGCTTTGAAGCGTTGGAGGCACTATTTGGTGGGAGGAGAATTCATTCTTCATTTGGATCATGAGGCTCTCAAATTCACACAAGGGAAACACAAGCTCAACCCAAGGCATGCAAAGTGGGTTGAGTACCTCCAAGCCTTTCATTTTGTGATCCACCACAAGTCGGGTCAACTCAACAAAGGGGTGGATGCATTATCAAGAAGGTACCTCTTACTCTCTACCTTGGAAACTAAAGTCGTTGGTTTTGAGATTATTAAGGGGTTCTATGCCCAAGATGAAGACTTCAAGGAAGCTTATGAGAAGTGCTCTATCCATGCCCATGGTTTATTTCACTTGGAGCATGGGTTTCTCTTCAAAGGAACCCGACTATACATACCAAAGCATGGGTTTTGGGAACTCTTGATTCAAGAGCTCTATGGTGGGGCTTTGGTCGGGCATTTTGGCATCGAGAAAACATGTTCCATGCTCAAGGAACACTATTATTGGCCAAGCATGTCCAAAAATGTTGAACATTTTGTAAGAAGGTGTTCCACTTGTCAAATTGCCAAGAGTCACCTTCGGCCTCAAGGTCTCTATTCTCCGCTCTCGGTTCCACATGGCCCATGGGAAGATGTAAGCTTGGATTTCATCACTAGGTTGCCAAGGACGCAGAGACACAAACACTCCATCATGGTGGTGGGGGATCGATTCTCCAAGATGGCACACTTTATGGCATGTCATAGCACAAATGATGCCTCTCATGTTGCTAATCTCTACTTTAAAGAGATTGTGCATCTCCATGGCATACCAAGAGGCATGGTCTTGGATCGGGACACCAAATTCTTGAGTCACTTTTGGCTCACTTTGTGCAGAAAGCTAGGCACTCATCTCAAGTGTAGCACAACTTGCCACCCACAAACGGATGGTCAAATGGAGGTGACCAACCGCACTTTGGGAACCTTGCTTTGGGTTCTAGTCAAGAAAAGCATCAAGGGGTGGGATGAGTTGCTCTGCCATGCGGAGTTTGCTTTCAACCGAACACCAAGTAAGGCTACAAGTCGTTCCCCCTTTCAAGTGGTGTACAATTACAATCCAAGAACTCCCCTAGACTTGGTTCCCATTCCAAATCAAACCAAGTTTAGTTGGGAGGCTAAAAAGAGGGCAAAGGAAATCCAAGAGGTTCATGCCAAAGTGAGGGAACGAATTGAAAAGTCCAATGAGCAACCCAAGTCACAAGCTGACAAGCACAGGAAAGAAGTTTTTTTTCAACCCGTGGACTTGGTTTGGATCCATTTGAGGACGGAAATATTCCCTAGCAAGCGCAAGTCAAAGCTCATGCCAAGGTCGGATGGCCCATTTGAAGTGCTTGAAAAGATTGGTCCAAATGCCTACAAAGTGGACCTTCAACGTGGCTGACCTAAGTCCTTATTATGAGGAAGATGAAGAGCTTCCCAGTTTGAGGTCAAACTCCAATCAAACCGAGGAGCATGATGTGGACCATCTCCATAACCCTTCCAACCTCTCCCCCTCCATCCCACACGAGCCCAGAACCATCAAGGAAGTCAAATAAGTGCAACAAATGGTCAAGAATATCATGAACAACACCAATGACCCGCTGCCCAGTTCGACCAGAATTTGGCCCGATTTGCAAGCCTAATTACCCAAGCTTAAGGTGGACTTCAGAGGCTGAAAATTTACTTTTTGGAACCCTTAATATGTCAGCTTCAAGTACATATAAATAGTTCTAGGTTAGGTCTCTAGGCAACAAGTCAATTGGAGCCTTTTTTCAGATGCTGCAGAAATTGTCCCAGTCTGCATATGCTGCACATTTTGACTCATATCTCCCAAATGGTAGCTCTAAATTTCTGGAAACTTAAGGCACGTGAAAGGTGACGTCCTGAGCGTTCTATCAAGGTCTATTTCATCCAATTTGAGTGAGAAACCTAGGAGATATAGCTGTTTGAAGTTGACCTATGCAAATTGAAAAGTTGCTGACAAAAGCAAATAGCGCTTTTTAGATTTTGTCTTTGCTTTTTGGTCTCCTCTTGCTTTTTGGACACATACGGATCCTTTTTTCCCCTTTCTTGCAGCTTGTTAAAGGTTCCCCATTATATAAGGGAGGCCTTGGGTTGTAAAGAAAAACTTGATGAATGAATTTAAACTTTGAGTTGTGAAAACTCTCTCCATTCTCTCTCAAAATTCCTAATGTTATATCTTGTGTGTTTGGCAACCTCAAGTGGGTCTCTAGGTCTTCTTAAATCAACTAATAAGGTGATTCATTTTTGTAACTTAGTTGAAGAAAGAAGATTACCCAAGTGTGCAAACTAAGGTGGCTTTTCAATCACCCTTGCTACTCCACTTGTTTCTTAGTTACTTTGGTTCCATTTTCGCCCTTCTACCCAAATGCATTCTTGTTTCCCTTTTGCTTAATCTTGCATTAGAGAAGCTATAATACATCACAAGGGAGGAAACATGACTTATGCAGCCTAGAATCATCAAGGACTAGCCTAAGTTAGTTAGTTTTAAGCCATCGTATTCATTTGTACTTGTTTTAGTTCAGTTAAGTGCTAAACTGTGTATTATGATATGTAAGTATACTTAGTGAGCTTCCTTAAACATTAAGTGATCTTTAATTGATTACCTAATGACTAAGGAAAGGCTTGGACATGCCATCATAAGTAGCCTAGCCATTCCTTTTGTACTCAAGTGTTGTGAAATTGAACTTTAAAGTTGAGTTTGAAACTCCCTAGTGTTGTTCCCTTAAATTCTCTACTTGCTTATCTCTAATTAGGCCAATTAGAGTGGTGATCAAGTGAGTCTTAAGCCTTGATTAGGTGGTGATAGTTGTATCTTAATTAAGCTTAAACGCCCCAACTCAAGCTTAGTGGTGAAATCTATATCTAAGTGATAGTTTAGTTTTCGGCTACATTGGTTTTTAGTGGTGTTTCTGTATCTAAAGTTTAATTTACTTCTCTATCCTTTTCTCTTTTTCCACTTAGAATAATTTAATTCTAAGTAGAAAATCCCCCTTGTGTCTCTTTAAGGATTTACCCCTTGATAGATACGTCAATTTTTGGTATCAGAGCAAGTTTCATGCTTGGTCTGTTATTAGAATCCCCACACGTTCCTCCCTGCCACACCACAAAATTTCGAAAAACACTTAAAATAGCCTTAGTTCTTGTTTAGCCTTCAACATAAGTAGTATGACTCTTGAAGAGAGGTTCAAAGCTCTCATGAAGAACTTCGAAGCAATGACCTCAACTAAAGAAGAATTGAAGAATCAGAAAGAAGAGTTAAAGAGTCACGATAAATGTTTTAGCCACCGGTTAAGAGAAGAAAGACGACCTGACCTTAATGATCATGAGGTTATGGTTCCAAAGTTTGATGGGAAACTTTATCCCTGATGAATTCTTAAGATGGCTTTATAATGTTGAAAGAATATTTTATTATCACAAAGTCCCTATGGAAATGAAGGTTAAGCTTGTTGCTCTTAGGTTGAGAAAGTACGCCTCAATTTGGTGGACTAACTTGTGTGCTATGCGAGTTAGAAAGAAAAAGAGCAAAATCCAAACATGGGAGAAGATGAGATCTAAACTTAAAACCTATTTTCTTCCCCTTTTGTGCCTTCATGAAAAAGAGTGTAATCAAGCTCGTAAAGCTAAACAACAACAAAAAGCCAAACCATTCAAGAAAGATTTCTCTGAACCCACAGTTATACCCCCTTCCTTCCTACAAAAAGAAGTCCTTGAGCCAGCGGTTATACCCCTTTCGACCCCACAAAAAGACTTAGCTCCACAAAAAAACCAAATTGGTTTGGAAGCTAGTGAGGAGGTTATCAAAGAGGTAAGTGAAAATGAAGATGGGGATGCAGTGTTGGATTTAAGTAATCTTGTTGGCACCAAAGAAGAGATTTTAAGTTCTAATGAGCTTAATGATGAAAAGGGTGCTAATGAATCGTCTCTCATCTTCAGGAGTTTGCAAGGGTTTGAGTTGGAGTAAGAGGAAATTGAGTCTGAGCTTCAACATAGAACTGAGCCCTGCAACAAGGAACTAACCTTGGAGGATCAAGAAGAGGTTGTAGAGAAGGTCGAGGAAGAGGAGACACTAATCTTGACAAAAACCTTGAGTGAATTTCATGACTTGGGTGAGCAAAACGAAAGTGATAGTGCTTACAAGTGATTACATCCCATGAACAACACACCAAGGTTTGAGTTGAAGCAAACAAAGATTGAGTATAAGCTTCAACAAAAAAACAAGCAAACGGACTCATTACTTGCTTATGATAAACCCCTGAAAAAGGTGTTTTACAATGAGTTAGTCAAGTCCAAATTTCAGAAAACCAAATCCTCCTGCCAAGTCACAGCAGAAAAACAAAAGAGGACGGTCATTTTTCAATCGGAGTCCAATTTATCCATGCTTAGCCATTGGATTTGAGGGCAAATGGTTCTCAACAAGGGGAGGATGATGTAAATCCCTCAAGGAACACTAATTTGGAGATCCGTGGCAGCCAAGGTAATCCAAATTAGTCATCAAAGTTCAAGGAATGAATTAGATTTTTGCAAATTCAAGAAGAGCTAATTGTAGGATTAAATCTAGCAGCATACCCGATTGTGTGAGCTTAATTACTTTGCCCTATTTGAGGTTTAAGTTAATCAATTTGCCATGGGTTTTAATTCCAAGAAGTTAGCTTTCTAGAAAAATAAGTTTCAGCTCATTTGGATTTCATTTGATAATTCAACTTAGCTCTTAAACTCAAACTATCCAGGCTGCAGTTTTTGGATAGTTTGTACCCGATATTGTCTTTATTATTTCATAGTTCCAAAAACATCCAAATTATGTAATTCTTTTTTGGTTAGTTTAGTTAGGATGTCTATTTTATTTTTTGTGTTAAGCACAAAGCCAGAAGAGCACGTTAAGGGGTCCAATTTAGCTGATTTTGTTAAACTGTCCAGCAAACGTCTGAAACTATACGACTGAAAAGATCTGGCTGATTAAGGTACTTCATGATGTCCAAATCATGATTTTGAACAAGTGGGGGTTTCTAGACATCTATAGGTTTCTTCCCATTGAGGAAAACCACAAATTAGTCATCAAAATGCAGTGGCCCAATAGCATGGAACTTCGGCCAGTATGTGCCACCTAGCAGCTCAGTTGCTTAGCCTAGGAGTTTTCCCTCTTAGGTGGGTTTTCTCCTTCAAGGTATGTGTGTGCTAGGCTGGTAGCTTGAACTTATCACCAGGTGACTCATGAAAGCAGCAAGTGCCATGTGGATGAGGATGATTCACCCATTTTGCAAGCATTCATTCGTCCACTTTAGCACGAGGTGTCAAGCATGCATTCCTCTCGTACTGTTGGTGTTTTTTTAGGAGGAAAATAAACCAAAGAAAAGAGAAAAGGAAAACAAAACCTCAAGCACCCGATTGTCAGTCGTAGTACTTTGAGGGTCGATCCGCAGGGACGACGTTTGAAATTATGGTCATTAAAAAGTGAGGAATTAATTTAGAATCATTCTAACCTAACTAAAATGATAGACGACTAATTCTAAATTATTATCAGTCAACTAAATCAAGGCCAAAAAAGAACCAACTCAGGGGAATTGAAAGCTATCAAAATTGAAGCTCATGAAACTGCAATAAAGCCCGGATTAAATCCGACAATTAATACCTAAATTAAGAACAGGACGATCCCAACAAACAAACTAAACCTAGCTTATTAATCAGAGAAGCAGAACTGGGAGTGAATGGAGTTCGATCCTGCCCAGCAACATTCAATCGAAGCAATACCAGAGGCAATCAAGCATCAAAGGACCCAGAAAATCAAGCAACCGAAACACCCAACCAATGTATCATAAGCAAAATCGAAGCAACAGGGAAAGGGGGTAAACAGAACTGAAACAGTGCAACAAACTAAAACAGTAGCAGGAGAAGGGGAAATTTTGGATCCTAGCTATAACTCAACTTCGCTGGCTACCAAGAACACCACCAGCAACGTCACCAGGACACGGTTAGGCAAGGAAAGAGAAGAACACAAACGCAAACATCGATCAAAATTCATCCAAACTAAACTGATTCTACTAAACTTCGCGATTCATGAACAAATATCCCAAATCAAAGCTTAATTACACGGATTTAAATGCTGAAATCGAACCTAAGAACGAAACCCTAACCTAATCAAAATTTCTGAAATGCGAAAATGAAATCGAAATTAAAATCGAAATTAAACTAAACCTAAACCCTAAAAACGGAATTAAAATCCTAATCCTACTCGTAATTACCTCTAAATTACCTACTCCTAAATTACCTACTTTCGAACCTAATTCAATGGCGTTGCAACATCCTCTTTATACTCGATCTACTTCGCCTCTCGACCGTCGATTCGAATGACATGCGTGGATGGCTGAGATGAAGGCCAACACAGGTGGGTACGTGAAATGGGGCGAACGAAGGTGAGAAGTAAAACCGTGGGTGGGTTTCTGGGTTTTGGGGGTTTACTGTGGGCGAGGGTGATGTACTGGAAGAGAGAGAGAGATGATGAGGCAGAGAGAGAGATGACGAGGTAGAGAGAGAGAGGAGCGAGATGGGCATGGCAGACGCGAAGTCGGGGTTCTGGGTTCTGGGGTTGGGGATGCTGAGGAAGAAGACGGATGTGAAGAAAAGGGGGGTTTTAAGTGGTAGCCGGTTCAGCTAAACCGGTTTTCTTTGAACAGGACCGGTCCGATTTAATTGCTGGACCGGTTTGGTTTTTTTTTTTCTTAATTGCTGCTTGGACCGGTTCTCTTGAAATCTGGACCGGTTTTTCAATTCTCGACATTTTCTCCACATTTCTCGCATTTTTTGCCATTTTTTGCCCTTTTTTCATATTTATTAAAATCAGCAAAATAAAATAAAATCAATTAAAAACCTTAAAAATATTATTAAAACGAGCCTAAAACCGGTGTAAAAGTACCTTAAAAGTATCACATTTTTAGCTCAAACAAATACTCCCACACCAAGATTTTGCTCGTCCTCGAGTAAAACAAACTAAACTAACTAAAAGAAAATGAAAAATAAGGAAAAGAAAATCCTAACTCACTGTCGTTGGAATCACGATTGCATTTAGCGTATGCAACAAGTCCTTTAAACCCCTTGGACTCCCAAGTGGACGAGTGGGGTCTCGTAAGGGTTTCAAAGTGAAATACCCACAAAATTATTCCAAAAATAAAAGAAAAATCTTTTTGGGTTTTTCAAAACTGATATGTACAAAACTTGGGAAACATATGCACAAATTCTAATAAGCTAAATCACCCATGTACTCAACTATTAACCTGTATATACATCAAATGTACTTCAAAGCCCTTTACCTCTAAATGACATTAGAGCATTAATTATCACCCTATTGAACATCAAGATTTGGAATCCATCCCGGTGTTTGTGTGCAAGCGTATCATCATCCCAGGACTCAGATTTACCAGAATTAGACTCAATCCCACTTAGTTGACATAACTATATTATTATCATACTGACTTTGGAAGCAAGCTTTCCCAGTAGCAATATTGCCTCAAAGGGTAACACCCAGTAGCGCGTGCCTCAAAGGGTAATGCCCAGTAGCGCATGCCTAAAAGGGATACTTGTCATTCCAAATTTTATTCTTTTTCTTTATTTATAATAAAAAAAAATTCAATTTTTTTCCCAAAGTAATCATGCCATAAGCTAGTGGGAGAATCATTCATGGAAATCTAAGACCTAAAGATAATGATGAAGAATAAACAAGGACTCGATTACACAACCCATAATGAACAACTGGAGTTAGAACTAAGACTTAGAATATCACATTTGAGGTTAAAGACTTATCATGCACATCCTACTTATATACAAGCTAATAAATAAAGCATAGGGGATTCAAACTAATCAGAAATAGTACAAACGTCCCCAAAAACAACAAAAATTTTGAAAAAAAAGGTGGCACCTCACCCCCACACCAAAACCTCACAATGTCCTCATTGTGGGAACTAAGGTGCTAAAAAGCAAGCACATAAACTAAACAACCGCAAAACCTAAAATATATACAACTAAAACATGACCTAAAATCAAAAACAAAATCAAACCAAACAAAACAAAACACACACATATTTACAAAAACAAAACCAAGACCAAGGACCTATTAAATTGCAAACTAAACCAAAAGAAATCTAAAACAGAATAAAAGAAAAGAAAAACAAAAATTAATAAAAAATGAAACAAAAATGAAATTAGTAAACAAAAATGAAATCAAAGGAAAAACTAAAACATGCTAAGCTATAGAAACAAAATGAAACATAAGAAACAACCCTAGATATTTACAATTAGCAAGTATTTACAAAATCCTAATATATACAATTAAGTACGAAAAGGAAGAAAATAAAATAAAAAGAAAAGAAAGGTGGAACGATCATATCAGGTTGGATACAGGTTGTACCCAAACTATAAAGCTTATGGAGCATCAGTCACTCCATATTAAGCTGAAAAAGTGCTACTCAAATCAAAACTCGTTAGAGCATGTAACAGCTTATCAAACAAGGATGCCCAACTCTCAATAGTATAGCAACTTTGGAAAATAGTGAGTTGGAACCAAATTGAGTACATCCCCATAGTCTATAAAGCATAGGTAAGGGCCCGTTTCAACTTATCAAACAATGGGGCCCAATCAGGAAGGAAATGAACATACTCAAAAAGAACCAGTGATGAGGTCATTGACCTAGAAACTATTTCGGCATAAACAGGCGATCTAGGTAAAATGGAGGATGCAAATTTCACAAGTTTGTTAATAACATAATCAGACTTGCAAAATTCAAAAAGGAAGTCAGTTTGGATGAAATCAAAAGAAAATGACTCATAATCAGCACAAAAACCATCATTAGAACTTCCGTGGGTCTTGAACTCACAAGAAAAAAATTCATACTCTACATGCAGAATATTATCATCTAATTCAAACAGAAGGTCATCAATGACGGGATCAAAAGAGAATGTTTCATATTCAATATGAAAATCCACATCAAGACCTTCAGGAATATCAAGCTCATATGAAAAAGAGTCATATTCTGCACAAAGAATATCATCATCAAAGTCAAACATAGTGAGTTCAGGTATCTCATCATGCAACTCCTGTGAAACATCTTTCGAATCATCCAAATTATGAAACTCAACTTCAGGTGTGATGCTTATTTCTAACTCACTATCAAGATCAGATTGTTCATTAGTGACATTTTCAGGTGAGCTAGTGCAGGGTGCAAGGTCTGATGATAGAGACATAGGGAGGTCACTTTCTTGTTCTAAGCTAGAAAAACACATGTTTCATTCAAATCAGGCCTAGTAGAATAAGAAGGTTCAAAAACATCACAGAGATCAATATCGGGTTTAGGAGATCCTAAACTAGAATCAATCTCACTAGAAGGCTCCCTAATCTCGTTAAAACATTGAGAATATTCAGCAATTCTCATTTTCATAGTCTCTAACATGTGATTAGTCATTTCATTAATTTTCTTTTCAAAACTTGCACAGGTAGCATCAACATAATCACGATAAGGACAATTAGAAGCATCATGATTCAGGGATTCACAATAATCGCACAAAACAGGAGACATATAAGAATAAGATGGGTCATATGAGTTTAGAAAATAATCTGTGCGGAAAGGATTAGCAGGAAAAACATACTCATTAGAAGTTGGGTATCCAAAATTATTTTTAGCTTGTTCAAACTCGTAAGTATCCGAAGTTAATTTTTCAAAGAAATCCCAAACTTCATCTTGAGATCTAGACAACAATCCTAGCAAACCCCCCAGATAAATAAACTTAACATGACCACCAAATTCAGAATTTAGACCCACAACGATGACCTCACAAATTTCCCATTTTTGAAAAGTGTGATTGTTTGAGCCAAAAATGTGATATTTTTAAGGTACTTTTTCACCAATTTTATGATCGTTTTAATAATATTTTTAAGGTTTTTAATTGATTTTATTTTATTTTGCATATTTTGAATAAATGCGAAAAATGGGCTTAAATGGCGAAAAAAGCAAGAAAAATAGAGAAAATGTCGGAGGTTGAAGAACCGGGCCAAATTCTAAGAAAACCGGTTCAGATATGAGGAAAAAGGAAAAAAAGAAACCAAACCGGTCCAGTGAACCGGACCGGCCGGTTCAGCTGGACCGGCTCCACTTAAAACCCCCTCCCCTTCACACGCTCTTTCTCTCTCTTCTTCGTCTTCTCTCTCCTCGACCCTCAACCCGAAACCCTGAAACCCTGAGACCCCAGAACCCTCGACCAGCCCTTCATCCTCACCTCTCTCCATGCCCATCCATTTCGTTCCTTTCTCTCTCTACCTCGTCATCTCTCTCTCTCCTCCAGCACGACGCCCTCTACCCACGGTTTTCCCCAAAACCGAAACCACCAGGCCACGTACCCACCTTCGCTGGCCTCATCTTAACCGTACAGCGCACAGCCACCGTCCACATCTACCTCCAGCACATCACAAATCAACGGTCAAGAGTGAAGGGGCTTTGGGTATAAAAGGGGGGTGACGACGCCATTGAAGCGAAAAAGTTCGAGTTTCAGGTAGCATAGGTTAGAAATTAGGAGTAAATTAGCTTTAATTTCGTTTAATTTCGTTCAATTTCGTTGTTAATGTCAATTTCGATTCGTGTTCTTCAATTTCGTTCTCTTGTTTTCGAATTTCAGCAATTAGGGTTTATGTTAGTCGGTTTCAATTGGATGTATTTGGGTTGAATTTCATGAATTAGTGGTGTAATTCGAACTTCTGATTCGATTTTACAAGCAATTCGGTTCAATTTGCCCCTGGATTCTCGCGTTTGTTTATGCAATTTGATTTCCCCTGTCTTAGTTTATTCGAAAGTTCGAAGATGTGTCAATGGTGATTTAGCCATCGATGTTAGTTAAGGCTGAGCTGCATAGCATTGAGGCCTAGGCTAGCATTAGCATAATCCCCCTCCCCTTACTCTATTCATCTGCCTCGGTTCTGTGGTAAAAACGCGTTGTGTCGACCTGTTGGCGTTCGGATGGCCGTGAATGTTCAGGCTTGGAGTTAGTCGTGTTGTTGGGTAATCCCTTGTCGTTTTGTTCCTGCTCCCCATTTCGATCCTGTTCATACCCGTTCCCCTGTTTTTACTGATTTTATGCTCATGTTCTGCCTGTGGTTTATTTCTAGTCTACTTTCAATTTCAGTGTTCTGCCTGTGGTCGTTCCCTTCCCTTAGTTAAATCAAGTGCCATAAGCTGCTTAGTCTAATTCTGTGATTAAACCCTGATTAATCTCAA